>CAUYUJ010017861.1:12500-70000 GCA_963575745.1 Prorocentrum cordatum
TGCGGGAATCCGTTGCCAGCAACGCATCACGCGGCGCAGAGCGTCTGCAGCGGCCGCCGCTGCGACACGAAACATTGACAGAGACCGAACAGGGCAACCACAGGAAATCGCATATTGGCCTGGAGTCATACGAAAACGGAGCACGCATCCGCATGCTCAGCCTGCTCTCACAGGGCAAGCATCCCCCCGCATGCCGACAATTTGCCCTTTGGGTTTCGCTGTCCTGGTAGTGGGCAACTGCGACAAGAGACGCACAGCTGGCTGCGCGGCGAAAACTCGCCCCGCTGGGGTTCTCCCCCCAATCGGCCAACCCCGGGGCTGGATGACCGCGAACGAGACATGTCGGAAAGCAGAGAATGGAACAGCAACAATGCGATAACAAACAAGGACAGAGACACACATTCTGAAACGACTGGCAAGGGATAACAACTAAAGAGGAAGAAGGAGAAGAGACCAGACCACGGTTGCCACCGCCACCGTCGACGTCGATGCCCCGTGGCATGTACTGGTTCAAGGAGGCTATGATCTGATTGGCGTCTAGTGCCCTCCTGGGGCTTCCTGGGAACGGATCTCGAGACTTGGATGCCCCTTCCCCCTCGCTACTTCTGAACTCTCGCCGACAAGTATTTGCCCCCCGCTAGTCCTCAGGTCGAACAATGCAGCATTACACGTAGTGGCGTCGTCTGCAGCAAGTGCATCCACCAGCGCTCTTCCACGCGGAATCCATCGGACATTTCCCCGGCACTGTTCTGATACCTCGCAGACGACAGCTGGGTCAGTGCCGCTGACGATAACCCCTCAGTCTCGCGTGCCAACTACGACGGCGCCCTCATCCTGAGCTTTGAACTCCGCCCACATAGAGTGGAAGCATTGACCAAGCGGTTATGAACCACGCTGGGGCCACACGCCAACGCCGCCCAGTCGTCCTGGGCAGGATCATCGGGCAACCCTTCACCCCCCAACATGCCCCCTCGAGCTCCAACCCTCCGGCCCCCGAGAAAGACGCGAACGATTCCGCGCAATCAGCCCTCGGGATGCTGAAGATCGGAGGAGCGCATTCCTAGCTTCCTAGCAGGGAAGACGTCGCCTGTCGCGGGACTCCGCAACCGACAGACTAGAATGCCGGCCACTCTGGCTGCCTTTGGCCCGGTCTCCCGCCCGACCCGGTTCAATTTATACACGAGAGAAGGCGGGCCTTAAACCTGGGGACCCCGGCGGGGAAATCTCGGCGAGACAAGCGCCCCTTGGCTGCTGACAACCATCTCATCTCCTCGAGGATGTACTTTTCCACGTCGGCCGCAGTCATCTCGCGGCCGATCGCGACGCGACGCCCAGCGAAATCCATGGGGCCCACGGCGATCTCGACACTTGCCACGACGAGAACGCGGCTCCAGGAGACCTCTCAGACAGGGTGGGGACTTTGGGAACGAATAGCCGATAAAGGAAACGTCGACCTCCAGGAGCAACACATTCGAAACCTCGCCCCGGGACCCGCACCGCATCCACCGGCAAGAATCCAACGACCTGGCAAAACTGGGCCCCTTGATGAGAGAAACGACCGTCGCCCTCGACGCCACTGCGGCGTCGCCCAAGCCGCGGACCTTGATGCGCAATCGGATCAGGGCCCCGTCTGGAGGGTAGACCCCCTCGCAAGTTTTCACGCGCATCTCGCCGCGCCACTGGAAAAACTGGTTTTTCGACAGAACGCATTCTTGACGTCCGTTTTGTCGGCCAACAGACCGAGGTTCATCGCGCGCGCGATTCTCTATGTCCGAGGCGTTGGTGCGCGCGCCATCTGATCCTGAATCAAGCTCTCTGCGCCCGCGAACACGCCGGCGCGACTTAGCCTCGGACTCCGCGACAAATCCGCTCACTGGCTTCAATCGCCTGACAATCCGACTCGCAATTATTCGGTCAGGCAGAAGCCCCCGCGCGTCTGCCCCCTCTGGGGGGCGAGACCTCCACGGCCCCCGCGCCCATCATCGCCGGCCACCCAGCGCCGTGCGACACCGGGAATCCTGCCTGCTCGGAGGGGGGGGGGGTCCTGAGCGATACCGCGCCCCTCCGGCTCGCCAGGAAATCGCCTCTGCCACGCAGCACGGCCCCGCCCCGCTCCGGCTGCCCCCCTTTCTTCATTCCAATATTTCTTAATATCTGTATGTCTCTCTCTTCTAATTACATGTCTCTCTCTGTCTCTTTCTCCCCCTCTCTCTCTCTCATTTTCTCTATCTCTCTCTCTAGATATATAACTATATATATACATATACGTATATATATATGTATATATATATATGTATCCCTCTCCATCTCCGTTTGTTAATCGCTCGCTATCTCTCTCTCTCTCTCTTCCTCTCTCACTCTCACTCTCTCTCCCTCTCACTTTCTCTCTCCCTCTCTCTCTCTCTCTCTCTCTCTCTCTCTCTCTCTCTCTCCTCTCTAAATAGATATATACATATATATACACATATATATACATCTATCCATGTATGTTTACATATATTTATATAAATATAATTATGGATCTCTCTCCCTCTCTCCCTCTATAGCTATCTCTCTCTCTCTATCTCTCTCTCCCTCTCTCTAGATATGTCTCTATCTTTCTCTCTCTCTCTCCCTATCTCTCTATCCCTCTCTCTCTCCCTATGTATATCTCTCTCTTCCTGTATATATCCCTCTCGCTCTCTTTCTCTACTGTTGTTCCTCTCTCTCTGTCTCTCTCTCTCTCTCTCTACCTCTCTCTTTCTCTCTCTCTCTCTCCCTCTCTCTCTCTCTCCCTCTTTCTGTTTTCTCTCTCTCCTCTCTCTCTACCTCTCTCTCTCTCTCTCTCTCTCTCTCTCTCTCTCTCTCTCTCTTCCTTCTCCTCTCTCTCTATCTCTCTCTCGCTGTCCCTCTGTCATTTTCTCTCTCTCTCTTTCTCTCTCTCTCTCTCTCTCTCTCTCTCTCTCTTCTCTCTCTCTCTCTCTCTCTCTCTCTCTTCTCTCTCTTCTCTCTCTCTCTCTCTCATTCTCTTCTTTATCCTTCTCTCTCTCTCTCTCTCCCTCTTTTGGTGTCCTATCTCTCTCTCTCTCTCTCTCACTCTGTCTCTATCTCCTCTCTCTCTCTTTCTCTCTCTCTCTCCTCTCCCTCTCTCTCTCCTCAATATATCTCTCTCTCTCTATCGCCTAGGTTCCCCTCTATCTCTCTCTTTTCCTCTCCCTCTCCCTCTCTCTATCTCTTCTCTCTCTATATATAAAAATATGTATCTCTCTCTCTCTCTCTCTATATTGTTTCTCTCTCTCTGCCTCTGTGTTCTTGTCATATATCTCTCTCTTTCTCTCTCTCTCTCTCTCTCTCTCTCTCTCTCTTCTCTCTCTCTCTTCTCTCTCTCCTCTCTCTCTTTCTCCATGTTTTTCTCCTCTCTCTCTCTCTCTCTCTCTCTCTCTCTCTCTCTCTCTCTCTATATATATATATATATCCCTCTTTCTCTCTCTCTCCTCTCTCTCTCTCTCTCTCTCTCTCTCTCTCTCTCTCTCTCTCTCTCCTCTCTCTCTCTCTCTCTCTCTCTCTTCTCTCTCTCTCTCTCTCTCTCGCTCTCTCTCTCTCTCTCTCTCTCTCTCTCTCTCTCTCTCTCTCTCTCTCTCTCTCTCTCTCTCTCTCTTCTCTCTCTCTCTCTCTCCTCTCTCTGTATATAAATACTATATCTATATAATACATATATATATATATATATATGTACACGCATATATAACATATGCGTATATGCGCGCCCCCCTCTGCCCCCCCCCCCTCTCTCTCCATCCCCCAGGCCCGGCCCGGGCACCACCGCCACGAGCGCCAGCAGAGCGGGGAAATAATCCCACGAGAGCTTCGGGTCTCGACCCCGACGAGGATCCCTCGCTCAACCCTGGCCGCGGCGGAGAACGGCGTCTCTGGGTAGGTCGACCCTCCCCGGGCGGCGAGACCCCCTGCCGGCGGCCATCCGCCCGGGCGCCGTTGGGCCTGGAGATGGATGGGGCCGAGCTCGGGGGCCGCGCAGACACGGGCGAGAAGCCCCGGGGCGGGCCAACTCCAGCACGCTTGACTTCCCGAGGGCATGAGCTAACAAGACTTCCCTGCCCCTCCAGATCCGGACCCCCCTGATACACATGGGAACCTCGCTCGGCTGCGCGAGCCCTTGGGACGCCAGATGCGACGAGCCTGCCCTAGCGGCCCTGGACCTGGCCCATGGCCTCCGCAACGGGAATCGACAGATCGTCAAGAAGATCGCTTCTGGAGCCCCCCTCGCCCGAGAGCCCCCCCCCCGCTCCTGCAGGGGGGGGGGGGGGCGTCACTGACCTGCCAAGAAACTTCGCCTTACACTGCGCTCGAAAAAAAAACGCGCCCTCCCTGAACTGGCCCGCGCGTCAACCGACCCCGCTTGGAACCGGGGCCCCACTCCCGCTCGGAGGCCGCAGAAGACGAGGGGATGGAGGAGGGGGAACGGCGCGGGGCAAAGGTCTGGCAACAGAAGGCGAGGCCCCGTCCGCTCACTGGCCCCCCCCCGAGGCTCGGCCACCCTGGAACTGGGAGGCCCGGGGGCCGAGTCAAGCCCCTGACGAGCCGCTCCGCCCCCAACGCTTTCGCGGGGGGGCCCTCGCGCCGCGCAGCCACGGCCGCGGCCCTTCGAGCGATGGACCGCCCGAGAAGCCCATGCCATCGCGGGGCGCCGGCCAGCTGGAGTCCGCACCTCTCGTCGGCACTCGCCAGACGCATTTGTTCCACCGAGCACTTCCGCAACCGAGCTCTCATCGCCACCCGCGCGGTTCCCCCCTCCACCGGGACCGCGACGCCGGGGCCCACCCACCCGTTCCGCCCCCTCCCAAGGCGCCCGCTCTAGACGAGACTCGTGACAGATGTCTCCACGCGCGCCCCCATCGACCTGAAGCGAGCACTCGGAAGGCGGACGCCTTGGCTCGCGAAGCACGGCTGATCTCCTCGCAAGACGTGGCTTCCACGGCCAATCTCTGGGCCGCGGCCCGAACCCCCCGCGCGCTCGCGAAGTCGGCCCCGGCCGCGTCGCGTCATCCGGGGGGCCTGACAACGCCCCGCCACCTAAGGACACCGCGAGAATGAAGCCCCCCTACGCCAGCAGCGGTTCTCGTGCTCAGAGAGCTCGTGCGCAAGATTGAACGTCCTCGTGGCTGGCTGGCGCGCTTCTCCCCGATTCAGTGACTCGAGCTTGACTCGACCCTTGATCACGCCCCCGCGGCGTTCCACGACCGCTTTGCCACGGGAAGCGCAGATCGCAGACGTGCCATACACCCCCACTGTTCCAGCCCACCGGCAAAGCGGGCCAAAAATCCGGCCCCCCGCCAGGAAGGACGAAGCGGGGAGTCCTCGGGGGCCAGATCCAGCAGCTCACGAGCCCCGCCCGGACGGCCGCCGCCCGCGCCTCGGCCATACCCGCGCAGACCTGCAAGTCACCCCCATGGTCCACCACGTCAACGCCCGGTCGCGAGACCGCGAGGTCCCCTGAAACTTCGAGTAGACGAGATTCATGCCGACGACGCGGTAGGACCGAAACGCGCGAGGGAAGGCCAAGCGACGAGGCATCCCAAGGTGAACCCCTCAAGCTCGGCCCGCGAAGACCTCGTCTTTTCGGAAGCCCCGCCCCATTGCTCGGCGGCAGCCCTCGACGTGTTCTCAACGAACTGAGGGGGAACCTGCCTGCCCCCGACCTCTGACCGCTGCCTTCCAGGACGGCGCGCCCGCGGCCGCCGGCGCACAGGTGAACATCCAGGGCCCGAAGAAGACGGAGGCGGCGAGACACATTCCCGCGGGTTTCTCGTCGACCCCCCACGCACCCGCTCGAAGGTCGAAGCGGCCCACATCGATGTTTGGCTTCACCCCCGAGCGCGACGCCACACACCGAACAACATCAGCACCCCACAAGATGGCGCACAGATGGGTGCTCGAACGCGAAGAAACGCCCCATCGATGCTGAGCGACCTCCACGTACGCACTGAAGTTCCCGAGCCATTCTAGGACGCCCCCTACGGCACCGCCGCGGATCGCGACGATCTCGATCGATCCGGTCGATCGCTGCGGACACCCTACACTCGGGACCTAGCGAAGTCATCTCCGGCTCCTCTCGATGGATATGGTCGCGCATCTTGCGAGCATGACCGGGCCGAGACGAAGCCATCCGACCAGACGACTCAGGCCGGGCCGCTCTCCGAAAGCAGCCCCTAACCGACCCGCCTCAGAAGCAACACTAGATGGCGAGAAAAAAACCGTGAAAGCATTTCGGGCCTTCCTGGGCTCCCCGACAAGCGCAAACCCCTCGAGGCCCCAGCGACCCCACTCGCAGCCGCGCCTCGCCCGAGAGCTCCTTGGACCCCCTCGGCCCAAGCAACCTCGCGATCGCCGTTGAACCTGCCCCCATCAAGCCACAGAATCACCCCTCGAATTTCGGCGCCGAACACGCACGCCCCCTCTCGACAAGGCCTCGGACTGACCCTCGGCCCCGAAGATTTTTGGACCCACCCATGGCGACGAGAGCCACGCCACGCGGGTCGGAAAGGGGGTGCCCGACACACTGGGACCCTAGCGGTTCTTTATCAGCACAGTACTTGCGCTTAGAAAAGCGAGCTGGCAGACTAAGCCCAGGCGTGGGCCTTCTCAGATGACCCCCCACGGATGAGCGGAGGGCCCCTGCAGCACCTCGGTCGTCGCAGCGGTTGGCGTCGTCGTGCTGCTGCCCTGATCGCTCGAACCGCTGCCCGACGACGAAACTGCCCAGTTGGCCGCCCGCGCGATCGCCGAAACCACGGTCACGATCTGCACCGCCATGGTCACCAACGGGTTCACGGCCTGCTGCACGTTCGTCAGCTCCTCCTGGTCGCAGCCCACCTGCTCCTGAACCGCGCCCAGCGTCTCGCCCAAAGTTTCGAAGGACTCGATCATGCACCAGATGTACCTGGCCCCGCGGTGGATATGCTGAAGTCCCTCTTCGCCTTGGCCATTGCCGCCCAGCATCTGGACAGTGATCAGCTCCGCTATCCTATCGATCGCAATCTGGGCGTGCCTCACTGAGCGCAGCCCCCCCGGCAGGCTCCGCAGCTGCCACTGCAAAGCCTCTACAACACCATGCAGCCCATTCACCGCGCAGACCGCTGCCGCCCCCTCGGTGAACACCCGGTCCTGCTGGAGGAGCTCGACCACCTTTTCGCCCTCCTCGCGGCCGCCGCTGCCGATTCGGCCTGATCTCAAGGGCCCGAGGATCCGCGCTGGCGTTTCGGGCCCCGCGTCAGCCTAGAGCCGCGCCTCGCGCGCGTCAATCCAGCCCCGATGTAAAGATTGGGATGAGGGCGCCCTGGGATCGGAAGTCGCTTGACTGGAGCCATCGTCGGTAGAGGCGCTGGCCAACCACGGTCGGCGCCCGTCATCCGCGGGTCTGGCTTCGGCGGGGACTTCATCGGCAGCGATGCCGCGCGCGCTGCTGCTGGGGCCGCCGCTGCTTCCGGCGTCGGAACCACGGTTCCCTCGGCGACCGGGGAGCCCGCCGGCGGCGCTGGCTGCTGCCGCCGGGTCTCTGGCCTCGTCCTCGGCGTCCACGGCTGCCCGCTGAGCGGCTCGAAGATGACGCAATTGCTGCTTCATCGCCTCCCGAGCCTCGGGGCTCTTCTTCTCGGGGCCCGCCGACCACCGCACTGGGGGCCCCCCGAGGACGAGGGCTGCGATGGACACCTCGGCTAAAATTGCGGCGCGCACGCAGGACTCCCCGCAGAGAAGGCGGTCTGAATGGACGCCACCTCCGGGGCGGGCGCGAGAAACTACGGGAGCTGGATGTCCACGAGCCGAGTTGGCCACTGCGATTGCCACTGGCAAGGCCGCTCCCTCGACCACAACCCCCATTTAAATCCGATATCCTCTGGCCCCGTGGCGCCCTGACGCTTCGTTTCCGAACCGCGCCTGAGCTTGCCCCGTGGAGCCTAAGGCCCTGGCGACTACTTATGGAGCCCGCTGAGCCGGCGGCCTGAGGACCCAGATGAGCGCGAGCATGACCCCCATCGCAAGCTCCACCGGGGTCTCCTGCGCCCGACGCGGGCACCTCGCCGAGCCCCCCAACACGATAACCCTTCAAGCCCCCATGGCACCGAGGTCCCCCACGAGCAAGGCCCCCCGGAGAGCCAGGGAGCCCAAAAGGAAAAAGATTAAATGTAGACTCGAATCATCCCGCGATCTGCCATCTCCCGGGCCTCGCCGCCGCAAGTAAATTGAGGTCGACTTCAAGAAAAGGAAACGCTGCAGCACCGCCCGAGTATCAGCCCACGGGCGGGGCCATGTGGCAACGAACGGCCAAACCCCGGTGATCACCCTGTGGGCGGGACCACACGTGCAGAACCAAACTGTGCGCATGACCCGAAAGGAAAGACTCTATGGCCAACCCACGCCCAGACTCCCGCGAACACCCAATAGCCATGACCGTGATGGGGGGGGGTCAGAAAGGTGTCCCCGGCCCAAAGTGTCCCTGGCCCAAAGTGTCCCCAGCTTTTCGCGCCATCTTGGAGCCCATGGAGCCCATGGGACCCTCTGGGCCTCGTGATGGATACTCTGGAGGCCATCTGAGCCTCCGCGGATCCTCCTGACACCTTAGCAACACCCAGCCTACAGGAGGGACTATGTGGCCAGCCCCTGCTGGACCCCCTGGATCAGACCTAGGCCTTCCCGCCCCAGTAAAACCCTCAGTGCAAGCAACGTGTGGAACCCCCTTACAGTTACACGCAAAGAGCGCATGATGTCAGCGCGTGGACACCAAACAAGTACTTCGTGTAGCAAGTATGGAGTGGGACCGTTTGTGATGAAATTCGATGGGTGGGGCCCTGGAGTGGGAGGCACTTGGGTGGAACTCTATGGGTGGGACCGTATGCGTCGGGAGCCTCCGGAGTGTGAGCTAAGGGACGGGGCCATAAAAGGGTAGAACACGTCGGGGTCGAACCCTATCGTTCGGGACGCCGGGGGTAGGACCCTATGAGGTGGGACTCCATGGAATAGGATCCTATGGGGTGGGACCCTCTGGGGTGTGACGGAACGGATAAACCCTACGCAATGGGACTCCGTAGGGCCTTACACTACTGCCCTGCTGGGTGGGAGCGTATGGGTGGGACCATAAGGGCGGGACCCTACGGGGTGGGACCTTAGTGTTGGGTCACTGTGCGGTGGGACCCTGAGAGGTGAAATCCCAAGAAGTGGTACCCCATGGGGTAGGAGCCTGTGATGTTGGCCCCGATGGGGTGGGACCCCAAAAGCGACCACCGCCACAAATCCTGGCCACCGAGGTCATTGTGCAGTACCCTGTGGGCGAGACTTTACAGGTGGACCCCAGGGGTGGGACAGTCCTGGCCAGCGAAGAAATCCGTCAACAGACGCAGCAAGGCCGACTGCACGCGAGCACTGCGCAAGGAACCAGCATGTGCACTTCTAGCGAAAGATCACCGACACTCGATTCATACTCCTGGGAATGCCCGAAATGATTGCCCAGGGTCTCAGGCCCAGGAACTCTCACCCATCACAGCCACACTGCGCCTGATTTCCGCCATCAGTGCCATCAATGAGTCATGATTCTCTTACCTCAGCCCTACACAGCATGCTTCCCTCCGCACACTTCGTGGAGCCAGTGTACAAGGCGCCAGCCGATCAGATAACGCCAATCCAAGTCGGCCATGTTGGGGTCCTGCAACCATTCCCGGACGCATCGACCGCCAAAACAGACTCGAATCATGACACCAATGCACCCCATTCTGCCGCGCTGAACTTACACAATCGCACCGCTTTCCTCTGCCATGTACTGATCAGCAACGTCGCCAAACTTCAACATGTACCGTTTTACCTGCCAACCCGTCGGCGAGTCCCTCCTCCCTCCCTCCATCCGCCCATACTCCCCGCTCCCCTCCCCAGCTCCCTTTTTCCATATTACGACAAGCGTTGTGGATACATCGCTTGGTGTTACGACGACCGTTGCGGAGACATCGATTAACCGATACCGATACCGATGCCCGTCCCGTGATTTCCAGCGGCCTGACTCAGATAAGGCGTTCAATGAGAGACAAGCTGCTATGGACGTGACCATAGCACCACCAAGATATGAACGAGAAAGAAACCTACGAGTGAGCCCAGGTCCTCTCGTGAGGCTCTCACATCCCTCCCATTCACTCCCCTCCCCCTCCCTCGGGTACCTCTTGTAAGACTTCGTCCACTTCCGCCAGGCATCGGCCAGCCGACACACGTGCCCGCGTTACTTCAACCGGCCACCGCAGACCTTCTGCTGGCTGCAACGAGGTTCGAATGAAGTTTTCTGGGCGTGGGGTCAATAATGGCTTGGAAAATAAGCTGGGCAAATGCCCCACAATGATCCGGCGTGTGAGTTTCTAAGAGCGTGGTCTTGAGCTCGCTCAAGCTTCGCTCTGCAGGGGGGGGGGGGCGTACATTATTTCCGACGTCATTTCCGACGTTGTTATGTACACGGGGATATTTCCGACATCATTTCCGACGTTTTTCGGTACCCGGGGACAGGGGGGCATTGACAACTCCACTTCCGGAGCCCCGACCGCCCAAGACAGCCCAAAAGGTCTCACCCCCCCGGATCGGCGGCACTGGCCGGAGGCCAGCCCAGGAAGCTGCGCAAATGCCCCACACTATGCACACCAAAAACGCACACCAACTTCCAAATCTGTCCCTTTTTCCGAAGCACTGTCGGAAACAATCGAAAACTGACTAACCGACAATCTATAACAAATGTGGATACCACTGGGGGCACGATTGAAGACCCGACGCGGCCACTGTCACAAGAGCAGCCCGCCACATCGTTTTGCCGCCCCACTGAAAAGCGCAAGCACAGGTTCCCAAGCATAAGACGCACACGAAGCTCTATTATTGAGTGTTGGCTTCACTGCACAAAAACCAAACACACACACACACACACACACACACACACGCAAACACACACACACACTTATACATATATGTGTGCACATATATATATATACATATATATATATATACTAGAACCACGCGCGCGCTTCGCGCGCGCTTAGGTTCTGTCGAGCCACAGACCCAGGAATCGTTGCGAGAAGAAATTGGTGACGCGAAGCGTCTTGGGGGCGTCCTTGGACGTCTGGGGTCTCCTGGGGCCTCTTGAGGGGCCTCCTTGGGGCCTTCTTGGGCTCCATCTGGAAGCCAAGATGGATGCAACAAGAGGGTGCTTGGGCTCTCCGTGAGCTATCCTCTGGTTTTCATTCCCCTGGAGAGGAGAAGGAGGAGGAGGAGGAGGAGGAGGAGGAGGAGGAGGAGGAGGAGGAGGAGGAGATGCAGAGGAGGGAGGAGGAGGAAGGAGAGGAGATGTTGGGGCGCTCTTGGGGCCCTCTTGGGCTCTCTTGGGGCTCGTCGGGGCCCTCGTGGGGCCACCTTGGGCTCCTCTCGGAGCTCCAAGAGGAGCCCACAGAGGGGCCCAACATCGGTCACGCGAGAGCTCTTTCGCGTGACCGATGTTGGGGCCCTCTTGGGGCCCTATTGGGCCTCCTTGGGCCCTCTTGGGGTCTCGACGGGGCCCTCGTGGGGCCATCTTGGGCTCCTCTCGGAGCACCAAGAGGAGCCCAAAGAGGGGGCCCAACATCGGTCACGCGAGAGCTCTTCCGCGTGACCGATGTTGGGGCCATCTTGGGGTTCCTTGGGCCTCCTTGGGCCCACGTGGGGCTCCCTCGGGGCCCTCGTGGGGCCATCTTGGGCCCCTCTTGGAGCTCCAAGAGGAGCCCAAAGAGGGGCTCAACATCGGTCACGCGAGGGCTCTTCCGCGTGACCTATGCTGGGGCTCTCTTGGGTCCCTCTTGGGCCTGCTTGGGTCCTCTTGGGGTCTCGTCGGGGCCCTCGTGGGGCCATCTTTGGCTCCTCTCGGAGCTCCAAGAGGAGCCCACAGAGGGGCCCAACATCGGTCACGCGAGAGCTCTTCCGCGTGACCGATGTTGGGGCTCTCTTGGGGCTCTCTTGGGTCCCTCTTGGGCCTCCTTGGGCCCACGTGGGGTTCCCTCTGGGCCCCCTCTTGGGCCCGTCTTGGGGCCCTCTTGGGCCATCTTGGGCGCCTCTTGGGCCGTCTTGGGGCCCTCTTGGGCTGTCCTGGGGCCCTCTTGGAAGCTTCTTGGGCCGTCTTGGGGCGGTCTTGGGCGCCTCTTGGGCCGTCCTGTAACGTCGGAAAGCCCAAAAGACAACTTTGTTGAAAATGTACGTTTTACGAAGGGAATGGGCCAATTTTTGCGTCTAGGGGCCCTCTTGGGACGCATGTTGGAGGCTTCTTGGGGCCTCTTGGGGGCGTCCTTGGACGTCTGGGGTCTCCTGGGGCCTCTTGAGGGGCCTCCTGGGGGCCTCCTGGCGGCCTCTTGGGGCGGAAGGCTCGAGCTTGCGGTTCGTGGTCCCCCTCTGGGCCCCCTCTTGGGCCCGTCTTGGGGCCCTCTTGGGCCATCTTGGGCGCCTCTTGGGCCGTCTTGGGGCCCTCTTGGGCTGTCCTGGGGCCCTCTGGGAAGCTTCTTGGGCCGTCTTGGGGCGGTCTTGGGCGCCTCTTGGGCCGTCCTGTAACGTCGGAAAGCCCAAAAGGCAACTTTGTTGAAAATGTACGTTTTACGAAGGGAATGGGCCAATTTTTGCGTCTAGGGGCCCTCTTGGGACGCATGTTGGAGGCTTCTTGGGGCCTCTTGGGGGCGTCCTTGGACGTCTGGGGTCTCCTGGGGCCTCTTGAGGGGCCTCCTGGGGGCCTCCTGGCGGCCTCTTGGGGCGGAAGGCTCGAGCTTGCGGTTCGTGGTCCCCCTCTGGGCCCCCTCTCTTGGGCCCGTCTTGGGGCCCTCTTGGGCCATCTTGGGCGCCTCTTGGGCCGTCTTGGGGCCCTCTTGGGCTGTCCTGGGGCACTCTTGGGAGCTTCTTGGGCCGTCTTGGGGCGGTCTTGGGCGCCTCTTGGGCCGTCCTGTAATGTCGGAAAGCCCAAAAGGCAACTTTGTGAAAAATGTACGTTTTACGAAGGGAATGGGCCAATTTTTGCGTCTAGGGGCCCTCTTGGGACGCATGTTGGAGGCTTCTTGGGGCGTCTTGGGGGGCGTCCTTGGACGTCTGGAGGCCATCTTCAGCATCTCGGAGCCCTCTTGGAGGCCTCTTGGAAGTTTCTTGGGCCGTCTTGGGCGTTTCTGGGGCCGTCTTGTCTGACCGGGGAGGCCTCCGGCAAGCCCCGACGAGCCTCCGGGGCCCCCGGGGTGCACATTTGCGGTCGAGGTCCCGGCCCCGGGCCCCCGGACCCGGTGCGCCGTTATATGTATATATGTATATACACATACATACACACATACAATCATACATGCATACATCTACAGAACCCGCCCCAGGGACACGCGTGCCAGGACAGACTCGATGAGAAAGAGCAAGCGGCCATACAAGATCAGGCGCACCGCTGGTTTCACATCAGTATGCGTGGAAACCGACCCAGGCACCAGCGTTCAATGAGACATTGGAGGCTGCCGGACACGAGGGCAAAGGCGTCCCGCACCGCGTGCAAGAGCGAAGGCCTATACGGACGCTGAGGCCCCAGATGATTCAAGTGTAGGTTGGCGTAAGTGGGCGGGTGCACTTGGGCGCAAAAGCCGAAGGCATGAGGGTGCGGCACGCTCACCATGGGGCTCTGCTTCGCGCTGTTAAAACACAGCAGCCCGCCCAAGGGACACTCGCGCCAGGACTGACTCGATGAGAAAGAGCTGGCGACGATACAAGATCAGGCGCACCGCTATTTTCACAACGGCATGTGTGGAGACCGAGCCAGGCACCAGCATTCAATGAGACATTGGAGGCAGCTGGACACGAGGGCACAGGCACCCCGCAGCGCGCGCCGGAGCGAAGGCCCCATACAGACGATGAGGTCCCAAACCCCATACGGAAGACGTGGACAGGCTGGCAGGAGGACAGGCAGGCCGTAAAAATAGCGGGAGTTCGATTTGCATATCTGTGCCAGAGACGTGCCAGACGGGATACCAGGCTCATTTACACATGCGAGAAAAATAATGGCGGCCCCCGGCTGATCCGCGCCTTTTCGGGGCCCGCACGGGAACTGAAAAGGGCACCGGCAGAGCTTATCGACATACGATCTCTGCCATGGCCTGCTGAACCTTCCCAAGCATGGCACTTCTCATTAGTCTCGCGAAACAATCACGAAAACGGCAAGGATAGGCGGCAGCCAGCGCTGTGCAACTACAACCGAAGAGGCTCTGACCCAACAAGACGATGCGTCGTCGGCCTGCGCGCGAGCATGCGCCTCTCCGCCCGGCGCATAACCGCGCGATGCCGCCAAGAGAGCCAACGCCCCAAGCTGCGAACCTGGCGAGCTCCTGCCACGGGGTTCCGTGCTGACACTGGCCGAGATCACGCACGATAGCATTGCCTGACTCTCAGGGCCGATGGGGGCTCTGGCATGCCACATTAGCGAGCTAGAAGGATTTTCCAGCATGACTGGAATGATTGGCTCCACGCACTATCGAATTATACGGCAGGCGAAATGAAAGGTCGCAAAACCTGCGCGCAACCTGGAACGCTCAGCTGGCAAGGGGTGGGCCAGGCCCATGGGCCAGCCCTCGAGCGCCGCGCCTTCCGGAGCGCCCTCGACCACGCCACGCGCGGGGTCCCGAGAAACACGGCACGCGCTGCGCGGCTGACCAGCCAACCAGCGGCAACCTCCTCGAAGGCGGGGCAGGCGCGACCCTCGAAGGTGGCCTGGGCGATGTCCAGCCCGAGGGCCGAGAGCCCTAGCCGCCCGGCCGCCGCGGTGAAGTGGGCGCAGCCACAAAAGAGCTCGAGCACCACCCGGCGGCGCGCGAGGTCGCCCCGGCCGACGGCTGTCTTGAAACGGCGCCTGAAGTGGTTACGCGCGGCCCGGCCTCGCTAAGGCCCAGCTGATCGCAGCGGCGTCAGCAACGACGGCCCGGGCGCTTCCTCGCCCTCCAGGGGCCTGCCAGGGGCCCGGCATGGAGGACCGCCGCCAGCCGCGCCGGCACCTGAGCCATCAAGCCGGCGCCGACGAAGCCAGATATGCTCCCTCGAGCTCGCGCAGGAGGGCCGTCTCCTTCGCATATCTCCTCATCGAGGATGGGACAGCCCAGTGGCCGCGGCGGAACACCTGCTCCTGCGTCCTCCTCTGCGCCAACGTCGTCGCCCACCCCCCCATGCTTCGCCCCACACAGGTGGGGGCGAAGCTGGGAGATACCCGGCGCCGCCGCCGCGCGACCAAACACCTTGTTGAGGCCCGACAACGCCAAGTCCCAGATCGGCGTGCCAGATCCCGCCTCTCGTCACGAGCGCCATCAGCACCAGCACCAAGTACAGGTCGAGGTCGAACATGATCGACTCGTCGAAGGAGCCCGTCTTGCCCGGCTGGGAGCGGTCCGATGGGTAGAGCAGCAAGCCCCGGAACTGGTAGGCCGCTCCTGCCATCACCGACGGCTGGGCGATACAGTCGATCGCAAGCCTCTGGGCCTCGGCGGGCCGCAGATAGACTGAGAACGCAATCGCCAACCATGCCGCCGTCGGCGCCCGTTGCCACGCTAGCAAAACACCTGCCAGGGCGAATATCACGGCCCCCGGGATCGACAGGCGCGCGAGTGCTGGCGCCCCCCGCCGCCAGGCCTGCAAAGCCCGCGAGGCCCCTGGCAAGTGCGCAGTCACCTACCGTGGAAGACCGGAGGTGAAGTGCGCCAGGGCCGCCACTCTCTGCGACCCGATGTTGGCCGCCGCCCCTGCCAGGTACCTCTGGGGGAAGTAGTCGGCCAGCAAGATGTCGAGCTGGCGCATGCTGCTCCAGTCCCAGCGGTGGGCGATGCAGTAGTCCATGAAAGACTGCAGGATCTGGCGGTACAAGGCCTCCGTCGACGAACGCACAGCCAGCTGCCCCTGCAGCGCCAGCGAAACCGCAATCGACCTGCCCGCACCCGCAACCGCCGAGCGCCAGGTAGGCCCGCGCCCGCGCGCGCGCAGACTTGGACGGCACGGCGCGGCGCGGCATCGCCCCGGCAGCCCCCACCAGCAGCGCCGGCAGAAGGGTCAGGAGCACGCCGGCGGCGCTGGACGCGGGCATCGCTGAAGCGGCGGCGCCCACTGAACCAGCCCCGCTTGCCGCGGCTGAGGGAGTCAGAGGGATTCCTCTCTGAGGCGACCCACCTCACACATAGCCTCGAGCCCGTGGCGAGGGATAGGGCGCACACCTGGTTCAGGCACGACCTCACCTGGCGGGGCCGAGCCCCCCCCTTTCCGCATGCGAGCGCGAGTGGAAGGTCATCGACGAGCGCGACGATGCGTCTACCATGCGCCTCACAATTTCAAGACTGATGCCGATGCGACGCGACGAGCGCCTCCCCCATCCAGGCACAAAATGTAGCACCTAGCGTTACCGACTGGGCCGAGGCACTCTTCCATGCAGGCCCTCGAGTGACATCGGCGAGCGCCTCGTCGAGCTCCCAAGCGCCCCCTGCAAGCGCCTCGCGCGGGTCCGCGCAGTAGCCCCCCGAGCCCGGCTGGCCCCAGTGGGCCCCCATGAAGCCATAGAGCGAGTCCCCGTAGAGGCCAGCAGAGTCCTCTACCAGGGCGCCTCCAGCTGCCGCACAGGATTGGGTCGTCGGAGCGGCGCCCGCAGGGCTAGGACCGCCTGTTTTTGAATCCACGACATCCTGCAAAGGGCTAGCAGCACTGATACCCGTCTCCTGGAGCGAGCGCACGCAGGCCTGGTGCCCACCGTCAACCCTCTAGCGCCACCGCTCCGACCCCCGGCCCATGGCTGCACAGGTGGCAACGGGGGCGCGGCGTCGCATCACGCCGAGGCCGAAGGGCGACGCGTCGCCGACGATCAGCGCGCCGTGCAAAACCGCCGACAGGACCCAAGCCAAAAGGGGTCGCAGGCCAAAATGGTGACAAGCTCCTCGCGAACGGACTGCCAGATCCGCCCTCGCCTCTCGCCGCGGGGCCGAGACGGAGCTGCAGGAGCTGCGGAGCACCGCAAGCACCCCGCGGCGCAGCATGGACATCCAGGCGACATGGCCCAGCACTGCTCTCATCATATAGCCCGAACACCAGCCTCGCCTCAAGACCCGAAACCACTGCAGATAGCCTCCAAACGTTCCGCGGCTCGATGCGAATGATCTCGCCGCCCTTCCGCGACATGCCCATGAACACGGCGCCCAATGAGGCGGGCTCGATCTCGTGGACACGCAGCCCTGGAGCCCTGAACTTTGAAACCAGAGAGCTCATGGTGCGGTCGACCGCGGCCCCGTCGGCGCCGAAGGCCAGGATGTTGTCCACGTAGGCGCCGACGCCAATGGACGCGCCGCGGGTAACGACCACTCTGGCCTGGCCGCCCAAGGCCGTCATGGACCTCTCGCGCCCGTCATCAGCGAGCGCGGCGCGGGCGGCCGACCGGCACAGGTCCAACGCCCACGAGAAGCCCATCGGGAGGGCCACGGCGGGCGGGCCCACGCCCAGGTCGACCGGGCCCGCCTCCTGAAGCACCCCTGCCCGGACCGACGGCGGCCTGAACATCGTCTCCATGCCGTCGGGGAGCCGCACGTGGAAGAAGGCGCACTCCAAGTCGCACGCGGACAGATACACGCCAGCTGCCAGGGCCTCGACGGCCCCAAAGGCCGCGGCAGAAGGCAGCCGCGTAGCTGGAGAGTCAGGGAAAGCGCAGTTGGCCGCGCGGGCGTCGAAGATCATCCTCAAGGCCCCCGACTTCTTCGGCGCGAAGAATACGCCAATGGTGCGGGGCTGACTAGCGTCAGCCGAAGATGTCATCATCTGTCTGCGGTACATCTGCACCAAAAACTGACCATACGCGTGCTCGCCACGAATTACGGCAGGATCGCAGCAGGGCCCCTTGGGGCACTCGGATCTCGCCAGGTCTGCTGCAGAAGGGCAATATCGTAGCATATGGCTCCGCCACCCCCCCAGCCAAGCCTTGCCCTGCGGACGCACCAAAGCAGGAAGACAAACAAGTGAGGATCCATCAGAAGGCCAAGCGACTCGGTCGCGCACGTAGGGGGATGACGTGGCGGCGCCAGACCCATACAGGTTGGCGCATGAGAACAGCTCCCGCAGGGCTCCGTCATGGGACAGCCTCGAGTCGCCGCACTCCGCTGGTGGAGCGCCGAGCTCGTCGATGCCGTTCGAAATGCGCATGATGGCCCGGCGCCGCCCGACGCGCGCCGCTGGCAAGGGCGAGGACGCACGGCCATAAAGTGAATTCAATGCAGACAGGGCAGCACGGACACGCTCGGCGCGATGGGCCGTGAAATTGCTGCGACGGGCCGATCGACGGCCAGCTGACCTCGCCCCTCGCATACACTCGGCTGGCTCGATCAGCAGCGGGAACAGGTCGCGGCGCCGAGGGCGTCGCGGCTGCCGAGGGCTGGCAGCGGCAGCCGCCCGAAGGGTCCCGGAGAAAAGCTGGCCCACCTGCCCACCCCCCTCCCCGGCTCTTCTCGACCATGAGTCTCCTGGGCGGCGCGGCCGCCGCCGCCGCCTCGGCCGCCTCGGCCGCGGCCTCCACGGCAGCCACGCCCGCGACCACCGCGGCCGTCATCCTCAGTGGAATGGTCGGCCGCCAAAGCTCGCTCCTCCCTCGCCTTGCGCCGCCCCCCGGCTAGGGCCGCCTCGCGACCCTTCTCCGCCGCGAGCCAGTCACGGAGGGCAGGCGCCGCGCAACGGTTGCCGATCGCGCCCTGGGCGCCCGACATCAGCGCAGCCTCCGAGGCGCATCCCGACGACGGGGCGAACCTGTCGCGAGACAGCTCCCCCTGGGTCTGAAAGGCCCGCCCGACCAGTTCCATGGCCGCGAGGTCCGTCGCGCGCAACTGATCGCAGCACACGCCGTACTCCAGCAGCTGCCAGCACAGGATGCGCGCGGCAGCACCTGGGTCCCCGGCCTCCAAGAACGCCTCTGTTTTCCACTTGGTGCGGCGGCCGAGAGGCACCCCACCGCTGCGGCAGATGAAGTTGCGGACACATAAAGAGTGCGCGGGGCCCTTTCAAAAGCCAGTCGCTCCACGGTAGCTCGCGGAGCCTCACGGCGCCCGAGCGGAAGTCGATGAACCTCACCACCTGCTGGTCACACGACATTATGCACCCTGGCGTCGCCGCCTGGCGCTCCTGCAATCGCGGCCATGGCGCCGGCCAAGCCAGCAGCACCCGCGGGCGCAGCGGCGCCGCGCCCACCGCACGCGGCGCCCGCGGCCCCCACGGCAGCAGTGGCCAGGGCCGCGGCTGGCACCAAGGCTCAACCACCCCTGGCGGCCGCAGACTGCGGCGGCGGGACCTAGGCTCCGGCCGACGCGGCCTCCACCGTCAGCTGCAAGTGCCCCCGCAAGAGCACCGCCCACAGCAGGAGCGGCTCCAGCGGGAGGAACCAACACACGACTAGCAGCGTTGAGGGCGACGGCTGGACCTGCGGCGAGACCGAGGGCAGCGCGCGTCGACGCTGCCGCGGCGGCGATCTCCGCAGGAAGGGGGAGCGCTCGAAATCTATACAGCTGGTCGGCTCCCGCGGCTGGAGCGCGGCCGCCCTGCGGCGCGCCTGCCGGCGCGGCATACTCGACCACGTCGACGCCGCTCACGCATATGATCTCAAAGCAGTCGTGCCCATCTGGGGCGCGGATCCCTGTGCCGAACGGCGCCGTCGCCTGGAAACAAAGAATCAGCCACTCACGCCATATTCTGGCGCCGCCCACCCGACACCTGACCCGCACGAAGTCGCCCTCGATCAGGCCGAGCACCGCCAATGGATGCCTGGCCGCGGCCGCAGCTGCGGCCGACATCTCACAGAGAGGCCCGGCAGGGGCCCTCACCGCGGCCGCCTGAGCTCGCGCCAGCTCGTCGGCGTCAGCCGCGGGGCGGCTAGCCGCGCCCCTCGGCGGCGGGGACTGCGCCCAGACCGGCGCTGCGCCGACCCCGGCGCCGACGAGCAGGGCGAGGAGGACCGCGGACAGAGGCCAGCTGCCTGCCGACTCGAGGGCAATCGAGGCGCGTCGCCTCCTGCCCCGCGCCGCAGATGAGGGTCAGGGCGCAGCGGCAGTCAGGGCGCTGCTCGCGGGCTGACCAGACGAGCGCGGCCTGGGACGCCCCCTGGAGCAGCTCCTTCGCAAGCCAGCCACCAATGGACATCGGACTGCCCTGCCTCTGCACGGCCTCTAGACTGGCCTGGATGGCCTCAAGACTGCCTCTAGACGGCCTGGATGGCCCCAAGACTGACCAAGGAAGCCACAACTGAGCCAAAAAGAAGCCTGCTGCGTTTGCCCGCGCTCAGGGCTAGGCGTTGGAAGCGCGTCTCCGGGTCGCTGCGGGGAACCGCTCGGGCTGGGCCGCGCCTCGTCGTTGCCAAGGTTGGCGGGGCCGTCTGGGGGTCGCCGTTCTTGGGGGCCCCAGTCGCAGCCGGCTGAGTTGGAGCGAGAGCGCGACGCTGAGGGCGAGCCGGGGGAACTGCTGTCGCGCCGCTTGCGGGCCGTCCCTGGGGGATCGCTGGGCGCTTCGATCAGCCGCACACGCCCACCTTCACTGCTGTCGTGGGGCGACGAGCTGGGCCTCTGCACGGGCGGGGCAGGGTTGCAGTCAAACTGCTCGTGGGCCTCGCACTGCGCGGGCGCTGAAGGCGGGGGCAGTCCGAGCCTCTGGATGGGGCACAACGCAGGGTCCCTGGGCCCGCCGCTCTCGCCGTCCGCCCTCGCGCCCTCGCCCTGGGGGTGGGCAGGGGTACCGCGAGTGGGGGGCTGCTACCGGCAGCTGAGAAGGTCTGCTTCCTTCGCGCGGCAGTTGCCCGAAACCCGGCGATCTGTGGGTCTGGAAGGTTCCTGATGTTTCTCGAACTCAAGTAGCCAAGCAATACCTCATGGCTGCACCGCGCGGGGCCACGCCCTCTCCTGCTGGCCTGGGGGTCGTGCTTGAGGCGGCACGCATTCCATTCATCGGGTCCGCTGGGCCCCTGGGAGGAGTCGCGGCGCCTTTGGCGGTGCAGGTGACTTACCAGCAGCGCCAGGGAGGCACGCCTACCATCCCAATGGACACCCTCGGGGATTCCTGAGGGGGGAATGGAGTCGCCATAGATGGTGGCGAAGAATTGCTGGCAGCAGGACGCGGGCCAGGCCCTGGGGTCGCCGGGCGCTCTCAATCGCAATCGATTTCCTGATCTGTGGAGGGAGGAAGCCCTGTGCTCAAACGTCCAGTTCCTCCAGCGCTCGTCGACGAGGGTGAACAAGGAGCGCGCATATGCGACAATAATGCGCGCGATGGTGTTGTCAGCCATCCCGGCTGCGGGCTCGGGGTCGATGCGTCCAACGGCTTCCAGCGAGGCGATCTCGCTTACCTTGAGGGTGGGGCAGATCGGCGGGTCGACCTCGGGGAGGTCGTCCAGGAGGCTGGCGGGAGGCCGCGGGGGCGGTGTCGGTAGCCTGTCCAGCAACTCACCTCCAGTCCTCCCAGCCGAGGCGGGACGGTCGGGCCTGACCGGCGGGGGCGCGGGGGGACTGGTTGCCTGGGCGATGGTGATCAAGCGACGGGCTGGGCCGATGGTTTGGTGGGGGTGCAGGAGAACGCCGAGGGTCGCCGCTGCTGGGGCTGGCCTGGCGCCCGCGCAGGGACGACGCTCGGCTGCCAGAGGTACGGCTAGTTGAGGCGCGCCGGAGCGTCTTGCGCCTGGGCGGCCTGCTAGGGGTCGCCGAGCTAGGGCTACCAGAGCTGCTGGGGGGCTGTCGGCGGGCTAGGCTGTGGTTCTGCGGGCGTCGCCTCCGCGTGAGCGGAGGCGGAGGAGCAGGCCGGGCGGCTGGAGGCTGCGGGACCTGCCAGGGCGCTGCGTCCTGCGAGCCCGTGCCCCCGGGTCCGTTGCTGCCATCCTCTGGGGGAAGAGCCTCAACGGGTCGGATACGCTGTCGGGTACGCTGGTTGATGGCTGCTGGCGATCGTCCTTGGATGGAAGGCGAACGCTGTTGAGGGGATGCGCCAGGGAGATGGGCACTGAGGCTGCCTGAGCCGGCTTCTTGTCCTTTTTTGTGAGCGGTCGGGGAAAATACAAGACGCCCGTCCCGCTCGAGTATTGCTCTGACCTGACTGTGGGGGGCATCCCATACATGCACGAGGCAATCGGAGCAGAACCAGGTAGCGTTCCATTGAATGCTGGCGAACAGCTCTCTCTCTCTCTCTCTCTTTCTCTCTCACACACACATACACACGCGCACACACAGTTCCGTCGGACGCCATTGTCGCCATAACAGTATGGGTCAGAGACGGGCCCGCAGACGGAGCGAAGAAGAGAGACGAATCAAAAGCGGCGGCAGCTGGGGCGGCGAGAGCCACACGCAAACACACACACACACACACACACACACACACACACACACACACGCACACATACACATCGAACATCTAATCCTATCAAACGATTCCACTTGAATGATCTAGCGCAGTGCTGCCGCGGCACCGAAAAAAAGACACCCTACTGAGGACAGTGACAACATGTCCATGAGTGGCGCGGTCCTCGAGCCAGACAAGGAAGAGGCTATAGCACCTCGGATGACACTTCGAGGAACGGGCATGTCTTCACAACACAGAAATTACCGAACATGTGCATGCCCGCCGACCCTCGCCTGCTGGGAGTGACTAGACGAGCGAGATGCGTCGTTGAGTGTTCCCCCTTTCCCTTTCTCCCCTGCCTGGGGGCCCAAAGTCCGGTTTGAGGGGGAAAGAGGGTCTACAAGCTGTCCATCGCACTCCCTGGACTGTACAGGCCACCCACTTGTACTCCTCCGACTTCTCCCCCTCGTCCATTCTGACATACTGCAGTACGCGCAGTGGGGCTCGTCAGATTATTCGAGTGACCATGGACCTCGAAGGAAATCGAGCCGAGTCGAGTCCTCAGTGTCCCCTCCTCCTCACCCCTGTCCTCCCTTCCCCCTCCTTCTCCTCCTCCTCCTCCTGCTCTTTCTATCTCTCCTTGCCCACCTCTTTACCCAACTCAAACTTATGATCCTCTTCCACCTCCTCCTCCTTCTCCTCGTCCTCCTCGTCCTCCTCGTCCTTCTCCTCATCCTCCTCCTCATCCTCATCCTCATCCTCCTCAATATCATCCTCATGATCATCCTCATCATCATCATCATCCTCATCCTCATCTTCAGCAGCAGCAACATCAGGATCAGTAATTATCAGGATCAGTATCAGCATTAGCTCCATCATTAACATCATCACCACCAGCCTCAGCATCAGCCTCGACATCATGATCATCCCTCAGCAACCTTCCCTCCCCCCTTCTCCCGCACTCCTTCCAGGGCAGCCGCACACCAGACATGGGTCCTGGGCCAGCCCCCTGGGCCGTCCTGGGCCATCATGGAACATTCTTGGGCCATGGGCTCCACTGGCTCTCCTGGTACCCCCTGCAGCCTCGCAGAGCATGCTGCGTCCTCCTTCGGCATCCTGCGGAATTCTGGAGCTTCGTGGGCCCTCAAGGGACATCCTGGCGCATCCTGGGCCTCTTCCGTGTGCCTCATGGGGCCTCCTTTGGCTCCCTCCCCTGGGGTATCCTGCGGGGGGCCTGCTAGTGTGGCGCAAGCGCTTGGGCCGGCACCTTGTTCTGGGAAACTTTGGCCCGCGCCATTTCTGAAACTTTGGCCCGCACCTTTCAAGCAATTCCACGAGAACACAGAGCCGACACACTTCCTGGGGAAGATCCCCCGCCGTGCCACCGGCACGTTGAAGCGCGTGAGAATACATATTACTTGTCTGGTAGGACTTGCGCGCGATTTCCCAGAGCACACCCAACCTCATCGCGATCATGCCTGAAAGTTCGCCCATGCTTTCTCCTCCGCCGGCGATGCGACACCACAATCGCAAGTCAGGTATGTGCGGGGCGCGTCCACACGAATTGCACCCAGCGTTGTGGATGACGCGGCCGGGAGAAACCTGGCAGCGGATTGGGGAGACCCCAACCGGCCCGCGTGCAGTACGGACTGCTCAAAGACCGTCGGATGGAAGCTCACCATGAGTGTGAAAGAGCGCGTCGGCAAATCTGGGAACGCGAAGTGCAGCGTGGCGGCGAGCGTGCAGCCCACGCGACGGGCGCGGCGGGGTGAAGAGAGGCATGCAAGCGAGAAAGGGCACAGACGCAGGCGGGCCATGCACGCAAGTGATAGAGTTCGCCCACGCATACAATTTTCTTACTCCGACGAGGTTACGGCGCCGTCGCGAATGATTGAGCGAAACGCGTTCAAAGCAAATGACTACCATCCAACGTTGTGGATGACACACCCACACACACAAAGACTTTCCTCCGACCCGCCATTGAATTCAACCAGCGGATGCACGATGGGGGTCGCCCTCAAATCGAATTCGCTTCTTTTTGAAGCGGCATAGCAGTCGTGAAAACTTCAGATTGCCGCACATGGGCGGCAACAGGGCAGACATGCCCTGCGGCGCTTAAAATGGCAGGCGCAGGTAGAAGGGGAGGAGCGGGGGGTCACCGCTGAGAGGGGCCAAAAGGGAAGCTGCAGAGACCAAAACACGGGAAGTGGGCGCGGGTGCAGGAAGCGCCACTGGGAGGCCAAGCCGGGCGGGCGAGCGCAAAAACAGCAGAAGCCGACCAGGGTAGGGGCGGCAAACAAAGCAACAGGGCAGGCGAAAGAGAGCGGAAAAGACAGAGGCGGCGGGGTGGCTCGGCGACACCAGCGGCAGACAACTCTGGACCTGTAACAGAACACCGGCAGGCCGTGCCGGGTGAAGGCCAGGTACGAAAACCGCCAACAGGCCGAGGGGGCACAGCAGAGGAGAAGGACCAGAAAAGGCGAGGAGCAGGAAGCGGACGGAGTGGTGGCTGGGACGCCTGATGATGCCACTGCAGCCGCCCCCTATGCGCCAAGACGAAGGCGGCGGCCGAGCACGGTCGCACCAGCTGGGCCCGCCGCCCGAAACGACAGCGCCACGGGCCTGTGCCCGGCGGTGAACGAGGCCGCCGAGGCGGGCGGCGGTGCGGAGGTCTCGCCGAGCGCCCAAGGCATGCCAGGGAGCGACCCGACGGGGGCGCGTGCCCAAGGCGGAACGCGAGAGCGAGAGGGCCCACGGGGGAGAGCGGCCCGAGTGGGGCCTCCTGCCGGGGAGGGGAAGAGGGGGACCGGAGGCAAACGAGGGCCAGAAGACGCGAACCAGCGGATCCACGGGCCAACGGGCCTGCGGGCCTGCCAGTAGCCCTGCCTCGCAGGGGTCCCCAGGCCTGCTCCGCGGGGCACACGCGAGGACCAACTGAGTGGCGAGAGCGAGCGAACCGGCCACGCCAGGCCGAAGGCTGCCGCCCGCGCCCCCCCCCCTCGGCCAGCCGAGCGCGCCAGCCCAGTCGAAGGCCCTTGGCCAGACACCGCGGCGCCCAAGCTCCAGGAGCGGCGCAAGAGGAGAGCGGCAACGGTGCCAGCCGAGCGGACGTCATGCGGTCCTGCTCGGCGGTCTTGGGAAAGAGAAGCCCCGACCAGTCAGACCAGGCTAGCGGGTCAGAGCATCAAACGGCCGAGTGACGTCACTGCAGCAGCGGGCCACGCTTAGCGGTAGTTCCACCCGGCGTCGCAGATGGGTGGACAACGCAATGCAAGTCGCGTGCAACAAAAAAATGGCAATGACGGCGCCCGCGTTCGCGAGCACACACAAAAAAAACAAGATGCATCGCGCAAGAAAGGCCTGGCAAACCGGGGCTAGAGACTGCCGAGCGCCCAAGCCTACACTGCAGCAGGCGCGTGCAAGGGTCGAGCAACATGCTAGTGAGTGGTCGCGATGCTTGGGTGGGGCCGAGAAACGACACGGGCACGCCGAGAGGACCGGGCTGGCGACTGCACATGCCATACCGCCCCCGAAGACGAGAAGCACAGCAAGAGGGGGCGAAAGAACGAGAGGCACACACACACACACTTTTCGTGTCGGCGGCTGGGCAGAGGTTACTGCTGCGGCGATGTGGCACTAGTGGGGCGCGCAAAATGCAAATTGGGCCGCGGTGCACACGAGAAAGAGAGAGGAAGCCCGGCGCGGGCGGGGGAGAGAGGGAGCCGGGCCCACTCAAAGCAAATCCCAGCGGCGGCAGGGCGGGCGCTGGGCACACACAAACACACACACACACACAAACACACACACACACACACATATATATATATATATATATATATATATATATATATTTGACGTCGCGGCCCCGCGCCAGCGGCAGGGTGGAGAAATCCTGGAAACAGTAGCTGCGCGCGCACGTCTAAATCGGCCGAGCCCTCATGGACCAAGCCGGGTCCAGCAGCAGCCGCTAGCCATACCATCTGGGCATGGATGACAGGGGAGTCAGGCGGAGGGGGCCAGACGAGACGAGACACGGGCGAGTGGGGGGGCAATGGCCATCTGGCTGGGAGAATGGGGGACCCAAGAACAGTGGAACGACGGGCCGGAACGGCGGGGGCGAAAGACGAGAGTACGCGACAGAGGGGCCGAAGGCCATCCGGCCGCGGATTACCGGGGGACGAGTAAACAATGGAGCGACGGGCCGGAGCAGAAGAGAAGCCCGCGAAGGCAAAGGAACGCAACTACAGATGGTGCCAGGGTTGGCGGGAGCTGAAAGAAGGGCACCGAGCAAGGAGCAAGGAGGCCAAAAGGCCTGACAGCGACGGTGGGAAGCCCGCAAAAGCCGCAGCGGCGGGGCCGCGACGCCGGCGCGGCCGCCGAAGCGTTGGAAACGGCGGCGGCAGACAGGCGGGCCCGGTGGCAGGGCCGGGGCACCCCTCACCGGGGAAACATTGACTTTGCAAATAGTGGCGCTCCCTGTCGGACAGGGACCCAACCTCATTATCATGCCAGTGCCCACGCGGACAGGACTGGCCGCTCTTAGGCGGATGGACCTCGCGACAGCCGCAACAAAACCTCACGACCCGGTTTAGCGCGGCCTCGCGGTGGGCAAATCTCAGCAAGGGACTGAACCGCATCAACACAGCACCGCCCACAGGATCTGCACACAACAACAACAACAACAACAACAACAACAACAACAACAACAACAACAACTACAACAACAACAATCATTTTACCCGAACGCTCAGTGTTCTCCCCAGTGCCAGGGTTTTCTTGCGACACCAGCCAATACCCCCACTTCGTGGGGGGGCCGTTCAAGCTCTACCAAATATCCAAACGACTCTTCGAGACTACCCACACCCAGCTTCCCGCCCTATGACGTTGGGACACTTCACTTCGTGGCGTGCGGACGACCCTGGCTACTACACTGGCGTGGGGTACACACCCACAGAGGTTGATCACATCTGTCACATACCGTTGTCGCAGGCGCGCAACCGTTGTTGGAGAAGTTCAAAGCACCTGAAGAAGTAGCACGCAAAGACCCTTTTGACAGAAATGTTTAAAAAGTGGTGTGTTTCCTATGAATCCGCAAGAGCGCGCGGAAGGACATTTTGACAATTTGTTCTTAAAAAACCATTGGGTTTTTGATGTTTTTATGTTAAAATCGTTACGAAACCTAAGGTTTTGGAAGGATTTCGTCTTGCGAGCGCGAATGTCCACTTTACCTTATTTTTTGCAAGGGATTCTTGAAATTTGATCAACTAAGAACAAGAATTTTCATTTTCTATTGTTTTTTGCAAGGGAAAACGAGCGTCAACAAAAAACCGGATCCGGGGGTAATCCACTTTTCTGAAGCTTTCGCAGAAAAATGATGAAAATGTAGCTGCGGCCTAGGTTTTGGGCGGGGGGCGTGCACCAGGGGGTCCAACAATAATAATTCTTTAGAAGTAATAGTGTTCAACAACAGAAATTCTCGAAGCAATCAAGAGCGTGATTGGCACGCACACGGGGGCCCCCAAGGTGGGCAATGGCCGCATCTGGACCATCTCCGATAGAAGGCCTAATCGTGCACCCCCCAGGACTAAAATCGAATAGTCTGCCTCGGTTGGCCTGGAACTTGCGCGGACACACCTCGCACTGCAAACAGCCCTTGCATGTCGCGACAGAGTGGCCAGCGCCACGCAAACGCGGCCGTCGGACAACGTCGGAGGGCAACGCCCTCGGACGAGGGGGCGGCCCACCACCTCGATCAGCTCTATTGCGGGCGCAGGTGAGGCCAACCTCCCGATTGACCTCTAGCAACCCGATCAGAGCTTGGGAGGCTAGCAAATCAACATCGGCGATCAATCTGATATATTCAGGGAACACCTTCCCTTTGGCAGCGGCCACCCCAGCAAAAACAGGCTGCACACGCAAGAAAAAGGTGCACCTGCTCAAAGAGGCCCCAGGCGCCTCCCAGGGACGCCGTCGCATGAGCCATCGCCCAGATCAGCTCAACGCGACTAGACCGTCGATCCATCTGATCCCAGATCGAGCACAGGGGAAGCTAGGGATATATAAACTCGGGACCGCCTGAGCGCCCGCACCACGGGGAGGTAGTCCGAATTGACCACAATGTCGCCTGTGGTGAACTTCAAAAACTGGAAGAAAGTGTACATCACTGAGCGCGGACTGGATTGATCCGGAGTAGGAAGAGCACCACAAAGCACCCCATCAAACTTGAAATATCCAGGACGGCCCTGAGGATCGAGCGTAACCATGGCCCGCCCACATCGACGGAGCCTCCAATCTGTCCACCTGACCCATCAAGGCCCCACACTCCGCCAAACACCTGCAACCCTCCAGACAAAAGGCCCCAAGCCAAGACAAGCGCAGGCAACGAATGCACCTGATGCACGGCGGCGACCAAGGCAGGAAGACCACGATTCCAAAAAGCACTCTCAGGACAAACTTGAGCAGCCTCCTGAGCTTCAGGCAAGAGGTGGGGACAGCAGCACATCACTGGAATCAATGTCACAGCTGCACAGGCAAAACCACACCCCATGCATCATAATCTCCTGCACCGCGACACGCACCGCGGACAAATGCCAGGAGACAGGTAACCTGCCTATCGGAGTCGCGCCTGAGGCCAGCAACCACAGACCACGACACAGCAGAGGAATACCGCATACTGATGGGCACCATCAGATACGAGCTGATCATGGATACTCCGAAACACTGTGGAATGAACACCTCCTTCCAAGCCAGCGCCACAATAGCGCCGCGAAGCCTCGCCCAAGATCTGAACAGAAACAGTTTCTCTCCCATGCTTCCCCAGGAAAACTCGAAGCCGAGATCATTCAGGTCCAACGCCCCAGAAGCAGTAGCCCACCTAGCGGGAGAATCAGGCGCCCATCCTAGATCCAAGAAGGAAGCGATAGTAGCAGCGATAATGCCTGTCACAAACGCCCACCGTCGATTCGCGTCAACTGCGCGCACTTCAACCCGAACAGAGGCCTAAGTCCGAGTTACACCATCTCTCACCCCAAGGGAAAGATACTTCCAAATACGAGCCACAGTCCCAAGCTGCTCACGACGAAGACGATACACGGGGTCGTCGGCATACTGATGACAAACAGCCAAGATAGTGGACGCGCAAGGCCCAGAGGACCAATATCCTGAACATGTTGCCGCAGACGCACTGAAGGACTCGACTTCCGAAGGGGGCAATCCGAGCACGCCATGACTCCAGGCGCCGACGCTCGGAACACCCGGCTCGAACAACTAACTCCCTTGAACGCACGCACAGCTCAGCCAGGCACTGTAACCTTCCAGCCCTCCTAGAAGCGGTTCTCCTCCTGAGACGAATCCTAAACATGCATCTCCTCTTGCCAGCAGTGGACATCACGCCCAGATCCTCGACCGCCCCCGAATCTTCGACAAGGAGCCCCAGCCGTTCAAACTCAGAGAGCCTGCCGCAGCAACGAGGACGCGGAAGCAACCACAGCAATCCCCACGAATACTCTACAACCACACACAGCGACGTCGCTCAGCAAAGCGAGGACCGCCTGCGGAGCAACGGACATGACATACATGAGCGTGCACTGACGTTGTCTACAGAAGAGACAGTAACACGCGGAAGTCGCGCACGCAAGGTGTAGCAAATGTGACAAGAGAGCTTTCACCCACAGTATAGACCGAGTAAACCCAGCAAGATTATAAATACCAGTCGCAATCACACGCGACAAAGTACCGCCAACTTCTACCACGCGCGGGCACGCGTGGACAAGCAGGCCGAGATATAGCAATTGCGGCGGGCAGTGCAGGGTCGAAGCTAGCTGCGCCAGAGGGACCAGAACACTGTCAAAAAAATGCCCCAGTGAGATTCGAACCCAATATGACCCGCTACTTTATAACAAAACGCTCGGAGCAACGCACTCAGCAACGCTGGAGACCCTTCCACAGCTGCATTCCAACAGAATCCAGACGGGCATTGTTTCACTCATCGAGAAGACAGCCACGCATGCGCACATACACATGCTAACAAATATAAGAATTAGACGCAGCCGCTTCATCAGAAGACCTCTGCGGCAGCATGGTCATTGCATTCAACGTGCACTGACCAGGACAGACGAACCCCTGCTCGACACGGCCGCGACGATCTGCACAACCCCATCAAGCGCATGGCTAGGCAAGGTAAGCCACGCACGAGGATATCACTGATCCACACCCGCAGCAGTAGACGCAGAGAAGCAGTGGCAAGCTCAGACCAAGTCGCGGACTTCGACCCCAGGAGCCTGTAAAACGCTCCGGACTTCGACCCCAAGTCCAGGACTTCGACCCCAGACTTCGACCAAAAGCTGGGAAGCCGCCCTCAACTCCCCGAACGCGCTACTGAGGAACAGGCGACGACCACTGCAAGGGGCCCACCAACTACCCCAAAACTGCCCCCAAATACTCAGCATCTCAATGGCGGCCTGGACCACCCCATTGGAATCGTGAACACCCTTCAAATACTGCACAGCAACCCCATCGTCAGACTTCAACCACGCACGCAGCTTGGGAGCACCCATGGAAGACAAGTACGAAGCCACTCACAAATCCCAGCCTCCGCGCCCGCATTCGCCTTAGTCCAAGCCTGCGCGCACAGGCGCGCGGCCTCCTTCAGGCCGAGCGGGGCCAGGGCCAGGAGGGGAGCGCGAGCGCAGGGCCTTGGGTCAGGATGGTTGGTCCGGTTGTTGGGTTGACAGGTTCGTTGCTGCTGGATCCGGTCGCGCTGCGCACGATCGCGTCGTTGGAGTCCGTCGTGCTGCTCCCGACGCGGCTGCTGGAGTCCACCATGCTGCTCACGGACTCGCTGCTGGAATCCGTCGCGCTGCTCGCGGGCGCGCTGCCGGAGTCCGCCGTGCTGCCCGCGATGCTGCCGCTGGAGTCCGTCATTCTGCTCAAGATCGTGCTGCTGGAGCACGTCGATCTGATCCCGATCGCGCTGCTGGCGCCCGTCATGCTGCTCATGATGGTGTTTTTCACGTTCGTGCTACTGGAATACGTCACGCTGCCCCACGTGCCGCCACCAGGGTCCGCCATGCCGCCCACGGCCGCGCTGCTGAAATCCGTCGTGAAGCTCACGGACGGGTCGCTAGAGCCCGTCGCGCAGGACCCCGATGCCGCTCCTGGATCCCGTCGCACTGCCCACGGCCTCGCTACTGGAATCCGTCGTGCTGCTCCCGCGCGCGCTGCTGGAGTCCGTCGCGATGCTCGCGATAGTGCTGATGGCGTCCGTCGCGCTGTTCACGGTCGCGCCGCTGGAATCCGTCGCGCAGCTCGCGGCGATGCCGGTGGAGTCCGTCACGCAACCACGATCGTGCTGCTAGGGTCCGCCACGCTGCTCGCGATGCTGCCGCTGGAGTCCGCCACGCTGCTCCTGGTCGCGCTGCTGGAGCCCGTCGCGCTGCTTACGATGGCGCTGCTGTCGCTCATCATGCGGCACACGCTGGCGCTGGACTCCGCGGTGCCGCTCACGACCCTGCTGATGAAGTCCGCAGTGCTGCTCGAGATGCAGCAGCCGCTGGAATCCGTCACGCTGCTCAAGGTCTCGCACATGGCACCCATCGCACCGCTTGAGACGCTGCTGCCGGAGACCCGCGGGTTCCTTACGACCACGCTGCCGGGGTCCGTCGCGCCGCTAGACTCCGACCTGCTGCTCACGATCGCAACGCTGGAGTCCGTCGCACTCCTCGGGATGCCGTAGCTGGAGTCCGCAATGCTGCTCACGGCCGCGCTGCTGGAAACCGTCGCGATGCTCACGATAGTGCTGATGGCGCCCGCAATGCTGCTCACAATGGTGCTGCTGCAGTCCGTCCTGCTGTTCACGGTCATGCTGCTGGACTCAGTCGCGCAGCCCCCGATGCCGCTGGTGGAGTCCGTCATGCTGCTCACGGTCTCGCTGCTGGAATCCGTCGTGCTGCTCACGATGGCGTTGCTGGGGTTCGTCCTCCTGCTCGCGACGCTTGTGCTGGAGTCCGCCCTGCTGCACGCGGTCACGATGCTGGAGTCTGTCGCGATGCTCACGTACGCGCTGGAAACGGCCACACTACTCTGGGTCGCGCTGCTGGGGTCCGTCGCGCCGCACGCGATTGCGCGGGTGGAGCCCAGCACGCCGCGCACGGTCGCGCTGCTCAAGCCCGCCGCGCCGCCGACGATGGCGCCGTTGGAGCCCGTCGCGCCGTTCGCCGCCACGCCGTTGGAGTCCGTCGCGCTGATCGCGACAGCGCTGCCTGACCCCGCCACGCTGCCCACTGTCGGGCTGCCGAAGTCCGCTGCGCCGCCCGCGATGGAGCTGGAGGGGCCCGTCGCGCTGCCCGCGACGGCGCTTCTCGAGTCCGTCGCGCCGCTCGCGGCGGCGCCTGCCGGAGTCCGCCACGCCGCACGCGATCGCGCTTCCAGACTCCATCGTTACGCTCGAAACGCTGCCGCTGCAGCCCGTCATGCTGCTCGCGACGGCACTGCCGCAGACCGCCGCGCTCCTCGCGATGGTGCTGATGGCGCCCGCCACGTTGCACAGCGGCGCTGCTGGAGTCCGCCCTGCAGCTCGCGATCGCGCTGCTGGAGTCCGTCGCGTTGCCCCAGACGCCGCAGTTGGAGTCCGTCGCACCACTCTTGGTCGAGCTGCTGGAGTCCATCGCGCTGCTGACGATGGCGCTGCTGGAAGCCGTCATGCTGCTCGGGATCGCTCTGCTGGCGTCCGTCGCGTCGCCCACGATGATTGGACTGGCGCCCGTCATGCTGCTCGTGATCGCGCTGCTGAAATCCGTCGTGCCGCTCGCAATGGCGCTGCAAGAGTCCGTCATGCTGCCCACGATTGCGCACCTGGAAACCATCGCGCTGCTCACGGTAGCGCTGCTAGAACCCGGTCATACTGCTCGCGACCGTGCTAACGGAGCCCGTCGCGCTGCTCACGATGGCGCTGCTGGAGTCCGCCATGCTGCTCACGATCGTGCTGCTGGATTCCGTCGCGCTGCTTGCGAAGGTTCTGATGGCGCCCGCATCGCTGCTCACAACGGTGCCGCCGGAGCCCGTCGATGGTGCTGCTGGCGTTCGGCATGTTGCTCAAGCTCGCGTTGATGCAGTCCGTGGCGAAGCTCCCGACGCCAGTGCTGGAGCCCGTTCTGCTGCCCACGGTCTCTCCGTTGAAATCCGTCATGCTGCTCACGGACGCGCTGCTGGAATCTGTCGCGCTGCTCACAATGGCGTTGCTGGAGTCCGCCCAGCTGATCACGGTCGTGCTGATGGAGTCTGTCGGGATGCTCGCGTACCCGCTGGAAACGGTCACATTGCTCTGGGTCGCGCTGCTGGCGTCCGCCGCGCCGCACACGATGGCGCAGCTGGAGTCCGGCACGCCGCGCACGGTCGTGCTGCTGGAGTCCGCCATGCCGCTCACGATGGCGATGTTGGATTCCGTCGCGCTGTTCCCAGTCGCGTTTTTGAAGCCCGTCGCGCTGCTCACGACGGCGCTGCCTGAACCCGTCATGCTGCCCACCGCCGCGCTGCTGAAGTCCGCCGCGCTCCTCGCGATCGCGCTACTGGGGTCCGTCCTGCTAATCACGATGGTGCTGCTAGAACCCGTCGCGCTGCTTACGATCGTGCCGATGGTTTGGCTGGAGTCCATCACGCAGCTGACGATCGTGCTGATGGAATCCATCGTGATGCTCGCGACGCTGCCGCTGGAGTCCGTCATGCTGCTCGCGATGGTGCTGCCGCAGTCCGCCGCGCTGCTCAGGATGGTGCTGATGGCGCCCGCCATGCTGCTCACGATGGTGCTGCTGGAGTCCATCCTGCAACTCACGACCATGCTGCTGGAGTCCGTCGTGTTGCCCCAGACGGTGCTGTTGGAGTCCGTCGTGCCACTCTTGGTCGCGTTGCTGGAAACCGTCGCGCTGCTCACGATGGTGCTGCTAGAAACCGTCATGCTGCTCAGGATCGTGCTGCTGGTGTCCGTCGTGCTACCCACGATGATTATAATGGCACCCGTTGTGCTGCTCGGGGTCGTGCTGCTGGAGTCTGCTCACGATGGTGCTGAAGGAGCCCGTCATGCTGCTTACGATCGTGCTAATGGAGTCCTTCGTGCTGCTCGAGATGGTGCTGCTGAGGTCCGTCATGCTGCTCACGATCGTGCTGCTGGATTCCGCCGTGCTGTTCACGAAAGTTCTGGTGGCGCCCGCCATGATGCTCACAATGGCGCTGCTGGAGTCCGTCGTGCTGCTCACGATGATGTTGATAGCGCCCGCCATGCTGCTGACAATTGTATTGCTGAAGCTCGGCACGTTGCTCACGGTCGTGTTGCTGGAGTCCGCAATGCAGCTCCCGACGCTGGTGCTGGAGCCCGTTCTGCTGCCCACGGTCTCTCTGTTTGAATGGACGCGCTGCTGGAATCCAGCGTGCTGCTCACGATGGCGCTGCTGGAGTCCATCCTGCTGCTCACGGTCGTGCTGCAGGAATCTGTCGCGATGCTCACATACCCGCTGGAAAGGTCGTACTGCTCTGGGTCGCGCTGCTGGCGTCAGCCGTGCCGCACACGATGGTGCAGCTGGAGTCCGGCATGCTGCGCACAATCGTGCTGCTGGAGTCCGCCGTGCCGCTCACCATGGTGATGTTGGAGCCCGTCGTGCTGTTCACAGTCGTGCTGCTGGAATCCGTCGTGCTGCTCACGACGGTGCTGCCTGGCCATGCTGCCCACCGTCGTGTTGCCGAAGTCCGCCGTGCTGTTCTCGATCGTGCTACTGGCGTCCGTCCTGCTGCTCACGATGGTGTTGCTGGAGCCCGTTGCGCTGCTCGAGATCGTGCTGCTGGAGTCCGTCGTGCTGCTCACGATGCTGCCGCTGGGGTCCGTCATGCTGCTCAGGGACGCAGCACTCCTAGCGGGAGGGGGAAAGCCAGGAGGAGCCCCCCAAGGGAGGGGGCCAGGGCGCCGCCGGCGGCGGCCGAGAGGCAGGCCAGAAACGCACGGCCGGGCACCCATCCGCGGGGAGGGGCCCAACCGGGGCAGGAGGAAAGGAAGGCGGAGGGCGGGGGGCCAGAGAGCGGCGGCAGGATGGCGGGGGGCCAGAGGGGAGGAGAGACAGAGGGCGGCAGGCCGAGCGGGGCCAGGAGGAGGAGAGCGCGAGCGCGCATGGCAGGCAGGGCCTTGGATCACGTTGGTTGATCAGGTTGCTGAGGATTGACAGGCTGGCTGTCTGCCTGGCCAAAATGGCCGTAGACTCCAGGGAACTCAAATATTGCCGGAGCTCGGAATCGATGTCGTAGGCCGTGGAGACAAAGGTGACCAGGAGCTTGTCGATTTGTGCGACGTACCCGGTAAAGCCCATCCTCCCATTGTGGATCTGCTCGCTTTCAATAATTATGCTGCCGGGGCGACCCCAGGCAAGCTACTGGGGCGCAGCAGTGGGAACGGCGAGGGCGGGGGGGCAGGGGGCCAGGGAGGACCAGGGACTAGCCCTCAAGAGGCGCAGGAGGGGAATCGGCATGCAGGTGGTCGAACTTGATGGCATCGAGAAACTGACGAAGCTGGGGAGCGGAGAAGTGGATAGGCGGCTGGACTTCGCCGGCGCCACAGGAGGGCGCCGCAAGGACCTGCGCAAAAGCTCAGAACCACCACTGCATGCGGACGAGGCGGTCGATGCTGGAATCGCCGTTGAGATGCGCCGAGACCCTGCCAGCCAAAGCACGCTGCGCACGGGTAGCCTCGGGCAGGCCAGCGGCGGTGCCGCTCCCAGGGCGAAAGTGCGGAGGAGGAGCCAGCGGAGGAGAGAAAGAGGAACCATCCTCCTCGGCCAGTCCGTCGATCGAGTCGACGAACTGGCCGAGGAGACGGGCGGGCAAGTCAATGAGGGCAGGGAGTTCGTTTGGAACAGTGGGCGCGGCCTGGCACCAGTGCTCGGCGACGCTCAGAGCTTCATCAGTCGCCGACGATCCAGGAAGAGACCATGCCCGCCCGGGCGCGGCGGCCCCGGGACAGCCCCAAGCGCGAGCGTCCCGCGCGCGCGGGGAGGACAGGGGACCGTGGGCGCCGCTCGGGCTGCCGCAGGGCGTCGCGGGCCTGTCCTCGTCCCCGCACCTGCGCAGCGCATCCGCCGGCAGCTCCGAAAGCGGCCCCACCGCGGGAGTGAGTCCGCCCGCCACAAGGTGCGAAAAACAGACTACGTGCTCAGCGGAGAAGACGGCCGCGGGGCCGCCATCACCCAGCTCGAGGGGGCAGGAGTCATGCCACCGCGGGCGACGTGGGCAGTCCGGAAGGGCGCGGGGTGGGGCGAAGTGAGGACCGCCAGGAGGACAGCAAGGGGGGGCAGTGGGGAGGCCGTCGGGGAGGGCGCAAAGGTGGGCGTCATCGGGTGGGGTGCAGGGGCGCAGGAGACACGGCGTCGGAGTCGGCGTCGGCGCGATAAGGATGCTGCCAGCAAAGCTCTCGGCTGCGCTGGCGAGGATGTTAACATCGGCGACCCAGGCTGTGCTGGCGAGGAGCTGTCATCGAAGCTCTCGGCTGCGCTGGCGAGGATGCGGGCGCCAGTGATCCAGGCTGTGCTGACGAGTACGCCGTCGTCGAAGCTCTCGGCTGCGGTGGCAAGAGCAAAGGCACCAGCGGTCCTGGTTTTGATGCAAGCTGTGCTGACAAGGATCCAGATGGTGGCGAGGATGCTGGATGACGGCTCTTGCGATCCTGGCAGCGGTGGCGAGAAAACCGGCAACGGCACCACGACGGGCGCCTGCCCACTGAGAAGCGGCATGGGCCTGTGCGAGAGGGGGTCTGGGGGTCTCCAACGGGGGGTCAGCACAACCCCAGTCCCGGTAGACGTGGAAGGCGGCCCTCCACGGGCATCGACGTGGTGCGAGGTCAGTGCAGGGTGCGCACCGTGGGTGCGGATGACAAGATCCGCAGCTCACAGCGTGAAGCGGCCTTCGGCAGGGAGGGCGCCGCGGGAGTGGCCAACCCCGACGCGGGGCGACCCCACACCGAGGGAGCACAGCTCCGCGGGCCCATCCCCATCAGCCGGGAGGGAGGCGTGGGAGAAGCTGGAGCCAGTGCTGGCGCAGGACGGCCCTGCAGCTTGCACCTGCTCAGGGGGGGGGGGGGGTCGGACGGCGCTCCATCTCCTGCCGGGGGCGGTCCCACGGCAGGAGGTGGTGGCAGGGGCGCACCCGCTTGGCAGTGGGCAGGGGAAGAGCGCTGGGACGCGAGGACACAGAGGCCCCAAGCTGGTACAGGGGTTGCCCGCCGCGGTCGCGGCGACTGGAGCGTGGCAAGGGGAGTCACCTGCTGGGCGAGAGGGTGGAGGCAATCGAATCGGAGCCGATCCCGACTCGCCCGGTCGACGACCCTCGGCGCAATTCGGGATCGGCGTTGGGGGTCCTGGCAGTGGCGATGGTGCAAAATCGATCGAAGTTCCAGAACCGCTCCGAAAAACGATCAGTCGGTCCCAGACGAGTTTCAGAGGGTCCAACACCAAGGCCCGAACGAAGCTCTAAGACGCTCCCCATGATGTCCAAAAGGCCCCACCAGGCCCTCAGGAGGCTCTGCGAGGTTCCCAAGAGGCGCCTCTAGACCCGCGCCAGTTAAGGTAAGGCACTGGTCAGATTGGAGCGGGTCTTAAACTCCTTCTCTACCTCATCCTCCTCCGCCCTGGTGCCCTGCTGCGCTGGCACGAAGAAGAGGACGAGACTTGCCGCAGGCGACTGGATAGAAACCCATGCCCATGCCCTCTCCAGCTATACCTCTGCAGGAGACGATGGGTAGGATAAATGAGAAGGATAAAGAGGAGGAGGACAACGACGACGACGACGACGAGAAGAAGGACGCGCGTCTGGCGCGCGTAAGGCGGGAGAAGCGGCCTGGGCGGGCGTGTGGGCATTGTGCGGGTCTGCCGCCGGCGAGCTTTTCTCTTCAAGACATTGAGTACAGGAGTGTGGACGATAGGAGCGGCGAGTGTGTGTGCAAGGGGGCTGGCATGGCCAGGCCAGCACGCTGCCAAGGGCGACAGCGCGGCGCGGCCAGACGAACTCAACGGCCCTCCACTGATGACAGCCGAATAGGCGCCACGCGGTGCGCCTTGGCCACCGACTCCGTCGCCGCGGCGTCCTCCTTTGCCTTCGCTATGTAGGCGATCACCTTACTCGTCTCCTCCTCGTAGGTGTAGCCCGCGTCCCAATTCCAGCGGGGGTCCCAGGTGCCCCCTCCTCCCTCTGGTCCCGGGATCGTCGGGTTGCTCGACCCTAAGGACATGTATGCCGGGTCATCGTACTCCTGATGGTCGATGCCGAATGGATTGCGCGAGGACGGTCCATAGGGGATTCCAGGGCTTCCGTATCCGAAAGGGATGGCCCCCGCCTTCGTGTCCGTCGCATGTCCATACACGTGCGGCCCAGGGGAACTGCCCGAGCCTGTCCACTTTTGAAGGTTGTCCAATCCAGGGGCGTCGAGGTGACCTGGGCGGGGGTACCTCAGCGCAGGCGGGGGCGCCGACTTACACCACGTAGGAACCGGGAGGCCGCGCTTCTCGAAGTACGCGGGGTTCACCCACACGTGGTCGTTGTAGTGGAAGCGCGGCTCGACGTAGTTGATCCAATACGCGTCCAGGCCACCGATGTAGTTAAAAGAGGCGTTGTGCATGATCTCAAAGATGAGCTCTTCAGTTTCGTCCTTGGACCTGTGCTGAGCGAACCACTGGTAACCACGACCAGACCGACGACCATCGAAGCGGACCAAGACGACCCCGAACTCGATGTTCTTCCCTGAGTAGAAGAAGGTCTCGTTCAGAACTTCTGCCTCATAATGGCCGTTGTGCACGGCCCAGAAATCAATGGTCTTGCGACCGCCCAGCTCTTCCATGAAGGTGGGCAGATTGTAGGCGTGGATCTGGTGACCGCTCAACATGTCGAGTACACCGTTGGTGTCGAAGCCGAGCTTCGTGGCGTTGCCTGTCGGAGATAGACACCCCAGGAAAATCCACGCCTTCCGCATCTTGCCCCACAGCGTCGCGAACTCGTATACTTGAGGCTCCAGGATGAGGCCGCGCCAGCCGGTGAGCTCGAGTAGGAGCGTGTAGCTGTTCGTCTCGCCATCCCCGCCGTGGGTGTCCAGATAGAAACCGTTAGTGACGTTCTCGAGCACCTGCGTTATGAGCTTGACGTCCTGCCAGGCGCTGGCAAAGGTCTGGATGTTATCCCCCGTTTCCAGGCTGTACTCGACCCAGTGGGGCACGTCGAGCATGTGCATGGCCGAGTACTCGTGGACGGGCCACGAGTCACCAGTACGCGGTGTGCCGACGCCCCAAGGCAGCTCAGCGCTTTCGCCCTCCCCGGCCCTCTGGAACTCCTCCGAGGGCTGGAATCCCCCGCCCCCACGGAGGGCCTGTCTCGAGTCCACGCCCAAGAGGCTGGCGGCCCGCCTCCGCATGTCGCCAGGCGGCACGAGCACGGGCCTGCTGGACGACGCGTTGTCGAGGTCGAGGAAGTACTGCAGCGCCTGCGCCGACAGGGTGGAGGCGTGCCCGTCGGCGTTGTTTTGGTCGGCCTTGCGACTGGCATCCAAGGCCTCCCTGCGCAAGGCGACGCCCTGGGACAGGGGCGCGCACAGCGCCAGAAGCCAGAGCGCCATCACCGCCTACGGGAGTGCGCGTGCGGTGGAACGTGGAATCACCAAGGGAGGGGCGGGGCAGGACAGGGGCGGCGCCTCGGGCAGCCTTGACCTTGAGCCGAAGTGGGTACGCCAAGCAAGGACGAAGAGGAGAAAGCAACACGGAGAGAGATGCCAGCTTGAAGATGCCTTGGGACTGCAGCGCTATCAGAGAGTCTGGCATCGAGTCACTTGTCACTTGTGCGCACCTCCGCTCGCTTCATGTACGCCCCCAGGGTAGATCAAAACACTGCGCTGAGAAAGCCGACTCTTGAATTGCGAATTTGTTGACGGTATCAAGGCCTGGCGTTTTAGGATCATCCGCCACCGTGGCCAGCATCGCGCCGGAGCGTGTTGGAATGTCGGTCTGTTGTATCGTTGTGTCTCTGCTTCGGAAAATCCGCCGACCACGTCGGCGCGCGCGTGGGTGAGTCCTGGGGTGGTCGTCCCGAGTTGGTCCCAGAACACGCCGTTACATCGAAGTTGTCCCCCCTTCTCCCTGTGGCTCTCGACCCAGGCCCAGGTCGTCATCCAATCGAAGGGAAGCCGCTTCCCTTTGATCCCTTCTCCGCCGGTGGGGGGGGGCCTCCTGGAAGGGTCCAGGGGGTCCCCCTGCCTGAAGTGACACGAGTGATCTTGGAGTCGTATTTGAGCCGCCCTGGTCCGCGAGAACCCTCTCGGGCCAACCTCGGCCAACTCTGGCGTTCTTGGGGTCTGCCGGGCCGGTTTCGACGCTTTGGTGCCAACCAAGAAGACCCAAAACGGTTAAACCCAATCGTCCGTGTCAATAAGATCATACAGTTCTCGCCACATCGGTCGCAAGAGTGTCCAAATGGGCCCTGCCTGGAAGACCCTAAGACCACTAAAAAATGACCAAAAGGCCCACAAGGGGCCCAGGATGTTCCCAAGACAGCCCCAAGAGTGGCCCAACAAGCGCGCTACCGCCGCGCCGGCTCCTCCAGCATGATCCCAAGACCCCCAAGAGGCCTGAAAGGTCCCCAGACGCTCCAAGACACACCCAAGTGGGCAGGCCCCCAGGGGACCTCAAAGATGCCCCCCGAGCCCCCGAAATGTCCTCAAGGCCTGCAGAACACGTCCCAAGCGCAACGGCAGGACGGGCCGAAGGTCGCCAGATATCCGCCACTGCATTGCAACTCCTGTTGTTCCTGGCCTCCGTCCGCCTCCTGCGCCCAAGCTTTATGGCTTTATGTTTATGCAACTGCCCTTGCGGCTTTTCGGGGTCTGCGGAACTGGCTTTATGGCTTTTGCAACCGCCCCGAAGGCTTTACTGTCTTCCGCCAGTTTCGGCCCCTTCGATCTCGGAGACTCCAAGACAGCCAAAGACCGCCCCAGAAGGACTGCAAGACGATCTGACCTAACATCCAAAGATGGCCCAGCGACTCCCCGAGCAAGATCTATCCGAGATGCTCCCAGAGGCCCCAACGAATGCCCAAGAGACGGCCGAAGGAGGACGAGGATGAGGAGGAAGGAAGAGGAACAGGAGTAAGACAAGGAGCGCACAAAGATGACGGGTAAGACGGGTCACGCTAAAAGCGTCGGCGGCGAGACTCAGACGTAAGTATGGAAACTGTTGGAGGCGATACGCGGGTAGTACCTGAATCTGGCGGGCCGCGAAGTCGCTGCCGCACTGTGCGGTCGGATATTCGCGCAAAGGCGACGGCGATACATGTTGCGAACGAAGCAGGGCCGCGCCAACCGTGCCAGTCTGAAGAACACTGACAACCTTCTCCCTGCCATCAGCCACCCAGCACGCTGCTACTTCGCCGAGGCCCACTCTGCGCAGCACAGAAGAGTGCACGAATGACCGCGTTGCCTAGCAAACTGCTGGCAGCCGCACCATGTGACAATGGCCAGCGTGCATCCTGAAGGACGCAAGCAAGGCACCAGCAAGCGCCTGGTGTTTGTCCACGAGACGCCAGAAGAAGCGACCGAGACCAGCTGCCGAAGCCGCTGCCACCGATCCGCAAGATCTGGAGGTAGTGTGAGCTGGGGCCACCAGATCTTGATTATTTTCGCGATAGCGACGTGAAACTTCCCAGGGTGAAGAGATACAGCGACCGCCTCCCAGGGAATGCGCCGAGGCCAAGGTTGACGATCCTGGAGCGCAGCTTCTCGCAGCGCAGCGCTGGCGGAGCGGCTGGCCAGCAGTACGGCTCCCTGCCTCTTGTCCAGAGCCGTGCACCTCAGGCCACCAGGCTTGTAGTGTCGACGGTGATTACATACTACTCTGCACAGTGAACTGCGACATGGCCATAGGACCATGTCCCTGCAATGACCAGGGCGGGACGCCCAAGGTGAGAGCGGTTCGAAGCCGCGAGCCAGGAGTCTGTCAGGGTCACACAGGATCCCCTGGGAAATCCAATATATATTGCATCAAGGGTTCGATCACGAGGTCTTTCAATTCGAGAACCAACCCAGAAAGAACTGCATACATCTGTCGCGGGCAAGAGCCAATTGGCCCGTCGAGAGCACCAGCGGAACCAGCACGCACGTCTTCGGCTAAAGGAAGAGGCAAGCCAACTGTCACATGGATACAAAGCGCGGGGCCAGAAAGCGAATAGAGATCAACTCCCAAAGCAAAACTCAGAAGCCACTAGCACAAAGTCCACGCTCAGCATCGCGACGAAGACCAGTCAACAGATTCTCGCGAGAACGACGAGCTAACAGGGATCGCGAAGACCATACCAGCACCCCCGACATAGCCTCGAGGAAAGGGGCGGTGGCCAGGGCCAAGATCGCGCCCGAAGGAAGACAGCCTTGAGCGACCCCCGTCAACGCCTGGCAGAGGTAGCACGACTTGGCGCCCGGCTGGGTCCAGCAGAGTCGCCTGTTGCACACGGCGGCAATCAAATTGAGGCACATGACGGAGATACCGCACCGAGCGATAGCCGCCAGAGGCCGCGGCCAGAACTCGGAAGGACAGAGACCGCCGCCCCGTCGACGGGCCAAAGCAGGGCCGCTGGTGCTGGAGAGATTCCACGTCACCCAGCGCTGCGATGCGAGGCTGTCCGTCCAGCTTCCAAACGTTCGTGAGCAGGTTCCTGCGGCACACGTCCCGTTCGGCGTGAGGCACACAGCGCTTAGCCAATCTGGCCAAGTCTGTGCTCACCGTGGATGCTATGAGCTTGGCGTCGCTTTCGTTTGAGAGCCCGTGGCCGGGCCTTGCCCAGCCCTCGGGTGCACTCCACCACCGACGGCGTCCCGTCAGCTCTCGGAGCGAACTGAAGCCAAGCGTGGCCGAGACCTGCCGAGGGGCGTACCCCCATGTATGGGTGGCATCATCGTGTTGAAGAAGATGGGCAAAGCACCAGTTGCCCGAGCCAAACCAAAGTACGGCATCCCGTCGGGGCGAACGGCCATAGTCCGCGCACGGCGTGCAGCTGCAACCATGCCACCTCTGGCAATGGTAAAACCGAAGATCTGGTACACAGAGAGAGTGAAGCTGAAGGTACATGTGTACGTCAACACTCGGCGCTTCCTTCGCACGAACATCGGTTCCCAGTGAACGCGACGAGCGGCCGCCATTCCCAGGGGGTCTGTGGAACTCGCGGGGGTCGCCGAGGGCGAGGCTGACGCCGAGGTCGGGAGTGAAGGCTGCAGCATTCCCGCCAAGATTTGCGTGCTGCCGAGAGGTCGCCAACGCTGAGCTGTTTGAAGTGTCCGCCATGCGCGGCCCTTCCAGTAAGCGCCCGCGTCATGGACGCCTCTCTGATGAGCAGCGGCGTTGTACCGTTGAGCGTCTCCACGCAAACGTTCAAGAACATATATGGCCGCCTCGCGCATGCGAGAGGCACTTGAGTCGGGGTCGACCAGGACGGCGCCTGCCTCGGCAATCTGGACGTTTTGTGCAGTAATGGGGGTTGTCGAAATGAGTAAGCCCAAAGTGCGCAAATCTTGTTGCCAAAATGCCCGAGCAGCAGATTGGAATACCAGCAATGCTGCAACAGGGTGCACTTGGTGAGTAGCCAGGTCGGGTTCGCGGAGGAGCAGGTTGCGGGTCAGTTTGGCAGCTATTTCGATGTTCACCTTGGTGGCGCGTCATTTCTGGAAGATGTCACCATCGTGGGGGTGAGTAGCCGGCTGGAGCCTGTCGAAGTACTCCGCATAGAGCAATTGGCGAAAGTTCCACTCAGGAGCAAGAGGAGGAGGAGGAGGAGGAGGAGGAGGAGGAGAAGAAGAAGAAGAAGAAATGAGAGGGGGAAGGGGAAGTGATCAGGGGAGGAGGAAGAGGACGACGACGACGACGACGACGACGACGACGACGACGACGACGACGACTTCGACGAGCAGAAGGGCGTGCGTCTTGCGCGCGGAAGGCGGGGGAAACGGCCTGGGCGGACTGCAGATATTCCGCCAGGGAGCTCGTCTTTTCAAGGCGTTAGGGCGTGCAAGGAGCACGGGAGTGTGGACGATGAGAGCGGCGAGGGTGCGCAGAGGGACTGGCGTGGCCAGGCCAGCACGCTGCCCGGGACGCCAGCGCGGTGCGGCTGGGCGAGATCAACGGCCCTCTACTGACGACAGCCGAGTAGGCGCCACGCGGTGCGCTTTTGCCACTGACTCCGTCGCCGCGGCATCCTCCTTCGCCTTCGCCATGTACGCCCTCACCTTGCTGACCTCCTGGTTGTAGGTGTAGCCCGCGTCCCAGTCCCAGCGAGGGTCCCATTGCCCCCCGCCTCCTCCTCCATACCACTCCCCGGTTCCATAGGGGGTCCCGGGCGTCCCATATTTAAAAGGGATGACTCCTGCCTTCAGATCGGTGGCATGTCCGTACACGTGCGGCCCAGGGCTAGAGCCAGAGCCTTCCCACTTCTCCAGCTGGTCCAGTCCAGGGACATTGAGGTGGCCTTGGCGGGGGTACTCCAGTTTGGGCGGTGGCGCCGACTTGCACCACGTGGGAACGGAGAGGCCGCGCCTCTCGAAGTACGCGGGGTTCACCCACACATGGTCCATGTAATGAAAGCGCGGCTCGACATAGTTGATCCAATACGCGTCCAGGCCACCGATGTAATTGAAGGAGGCGTTGTGCATGATCTCAAAGATGAGCTCTTCGGTAGCGTCCTTGGACCTGTGCCGAGCGAACCACTGGTAACCACGACCGGACCGACGACCATCGAAGCGGACCAAGACGACCCCGAACTCGATGTTCTTCCCTGAGTAGAAGAAGGTCTCGTTCAGAACTTCTGCCTCATAATGGCCGTTGTGCACGGCCCAGAAGTCGATGGTCTTGCGACCGCCCAGCTCTTCCATGAAGGTGGGCAAGTTGTAGGCGTGGATCTGGTGACCGCTCAACATGTCGATTACGCCATCTGTGTCGAAACCGATCTTCGTGGCGTTTCCTGTCGGAGATAGACACCCCAGGAATATCCACGCCTTCCGCAGCTTGCCCCACAGCGTCGCGAACTCGTATATTTGAGGCTCGAGTATGAGGCCGCGCCAGCCAGTGAGCTCGAGTAAGAGCGTGTAGCTGTTCGTCTCGCCATCCCCACCGTGAGTGTCCAGGTAGAAGCCATTGGTGACGTTCTCGAGCACCTGCGTTATGAGCTTGACGTCCTGCCAGGCGTTGCTGAAGGTCTGGATGTTATCCCCGGTTTCCAGGCTGTACTCGACCCAGTGGGGCACGTCGAGCATGTGCATGGCCGAGTACTCGTGGACGGGCCACGAGTCGCCAGTGCGCGGTGTGCCGACGCCCCAAGGCAGCTCAGCGCTTTCGCCCTCCCCGGCCCTCTGGAACTCCTCCGAGGGCTGGAACTCCCCGCTCCCCCGTAGGGCCTGTCTCGAGTCCACGTCCAGGAGACTGTTGGCCCGCCTCCGCATGTCGCCCGGCGGCACGAGCACGGGCTTGCTGGACGACGCGTTGTCGAGGTCGAGGAAGTACTGCAGGGCCTTCGCCGACAGGTTCGAGGCGTGCCCGTCGGCGTTGTTTTGGTCGGCCCTGCGGCCAGCATCCGAGGCCTCCCTATGGAAGGCGATGCCCCGGGCCAGGGGCGCGCACAGCGCCAGAAGCCAGAGCGCCATCACCGCCTGCGGGAGTGCGCGTGCGGTGGAACGTGGAATCACGAAGGGAGGGGCGGGGCAGGACAGGGGCGGCGCCTCGGGCCAGAATGGGCGCACTGGAGGATGGGCGTGTGAAACTTTCCATGAAGCTGCCCCCACCGGGAGATCGTAGTTCGCGACCGTGTCGTGCGTGACGTGCGACGTGCGTGCGAAGCTGTGCGCCAGCTCCCCAGGTCCTTGGGTCGGGCGGCGGAAAGAAGTCCTGTTGCTGCTGCTTTTGGGGGGCGGCGGCGGGCGCGGTGTCCCGACGGGGTCCCGCCCCTGTCCTGATGGCGTCATGACGGTGTCCCGATGGTACGCGTGCCTCGATAGCTTTCCGACGGTGTCCCGATTGTGGACCGAGGGTGTCGCAAAGAAACTAAACAGCATTTTCTACAGGTTCTTCCACAAGTCGCGGAATTCGTTCCACGGAGAGCAGCTCCCAATGCACCATCTCTCGCACTGCCACAAGAAACCGCGAACGAGTAGCGAGAAGAGAAGCAGAGGAGGGAGGAGGAGGAGGAGGAGGAGGAGGAGGAGGAGGAGGGGGAGGAGGAGGAGGAGGAGGAGGAGAAGCAGTAGGAGGGGGAGGAGGAGGAGGAGGAGGAGGAGGAGGAGGAGGAGGAGGAGGAGGAGGAGGAGGAGGAGGAGGGGGAGGAGGAGGAGGAGGAGGAGGAGGAGGAGGAGGAGGAGGAGGAGGAGGAGGAGGAGGGGGAGGAGGAGGAGGGGGAGGAGGAGGGGGAGGAGGAGGAGGAGGAGGAGGAGGAGGAGGAGGAGGAGGAGGCTCGGAGGAGGAGATGAGGAGGACGAGGAGGAGCCTACAATAACAGGTGGCACAAATTACTTCGTGGACTTGCTGGACTGCCAGGGCAAACCCATTACATCAGACTACTACAAGAACCACGGCCTCCCAACCCAAACGGGTACGCACAACAAGCGCACCCTGCAGACAATCTAGTACGGACACGCCCAGCGTGCGCGTGGCAGTAATCAGGAGGACGACTACTGGAAAATACGTTGCAAAGTTACCAGGACAGAAGTTGGTACTCCGCTAGTGACACCACACCGCGGTACCGAATGCCTGGGACGTGCGACGTCTACATCACTGCGGACAGTATACGCCGTGTACAACGCTACGCGCAAGGTACGCCGTCCTCGGTATGTACTGCTACATCCCGTGAGACATCCCGTGAGACATCCCCCTCCCCTTTTGGGCATCACGAAAGTGGCGACAATTGCGCAAGTCGCAGCCACCCAAGGAGCTGCGAGGTCTTGGGCAATCCTCTACTCCGCCGTGCCTCCCAGGAGCACACGAAAGTGGCGACTGTTGCGCAGTTCGCAGCCACCCAGGGACCTGCGAGGTCTCGGGCAATCCCCTACTCCATCGTGCCTCCCAGGAGCCAACGAAAGTAGCGGCTGATGCACAGTTCGCAGCCACCCAGGGACATGCGAGGTCCCGGGCATTTCCCTACTCCGCCGTGCCTCCCAGGAGCCAACGAAAGTGGCGACTGTTGCACAGTTCGCAGCCACACAGGGAGCAGCGCAGGAGGAGGCAGGAGGAGAGGGGAGAACGAGGGGGAGGAGAGTAGAGGTGGGGTCAACAATGCTCTATTGAAAACGAGAGCCCAACATGGGAGAGTTGGGGAAAAGAACAGCAGCACCAAAACTACAGCATAAAGCCTGGCGAAAGACCCCTAATGCTGTTGTGAGTACCGTCGTTGTGGGTATCGCATTCGGTGGATCTCTTTCTGGGAGCACCAGGCGCGTGAAGGGTGTGCCAAAGTTTGGCGGGGGCGCCTTACGGTCGCTGCCAACGGGGCCGTAATCCCTGTGGGGGCACGAAACGAATGAGGGGTGTACCAAAATGGGCGGCTGGGACGCATGCGGGCTGCGCCACTGGGTCCTTCGGTGGAGCTCCCTATGGGGCCATGCAACGAGTGAGGGGTATGCCGACATGGGTGGCAGGGACGCACGCACGCTGCGCCACTGGTTCCTTCGGTGGAAACCCTTTATGGAGCCAGGAAACGTGTGACGAGTATGCCGACATGGGTGGCTGGGACGCATGCGGGCTGCGCCGCTGGTGCCGTCGGTGGACCTCCTTATGAGGACACGACCCGTGTGAGGGGTGTACACAAATCGGCGGCTGGGACGCATGCGGGCTGCGCCATTGGGGCCTTCGGGGAAGCTTCCTATGGGGCCATTCAACTCGTGAAGGGTATGCCGACTTGGGTGGCTGGGACGCACGCGGGCTGCGCCACTGTGGCCTTCGGTGAGGCTCCCAATGGGGCCACGAATCGTGTGAGGGGTGTGCCGACATGGGCGGCTGGGACGTATGCGGACTGCGCCACTGGGGCCTTTGGTGGAGCTCCCTATGGGACCACGAAACGTGTGACGGGTGTCCCGAAGTGGGTGACTGCCACGCATGCGGGCTGCGCCACTGTGGCCTTCGGTGAGGCTCCCTATGGGGCCACGAAGCGTGTGAGGTGTGTACCGACATGGGTGGCTGGGACGCATGCGGGCTGCGCCACTGGGGCCTTTGGTGGAGCTCCCTACGAGGCCACGAAAAGTGTGAGGGGTATGCCGACATGGGTGGTTGGGACGCATGCGGGCTGCGCCACTGTGACCTTCGGTGGAGCTCCCTATGGGGCCACGCAACGAGTGAGGGGTATGCCGACGTGGGCGGCTGGGACGCACGCGGGCTGCGCCACTGGGGCCCTATGGGGCCACAAAACGTTTGAGGGGTATGCCCACATGGGTGGCTGGGGAGCATGCGGGCTTGACCACTGTGGCCTGTAGTGGGGCTCCATATGGGACCACGAAACGTGTGACGGGTGTGCCGAAGTGGGTGGCTGCCACGCATGCGGGCTGCGCCACTGTGGCCTTCGGTGAGGCTCCCTATGGGGCCACGAAGCGTGTGAGGGGCGTGCCAACGATCATGATGACGATGATCACAGGCGCTTGCCTTGGGAACATTCGACGGCGCGTTTCGAACTGGGGGGGGGAGGGCCCCCCAAACACTCGGCGCCGTCGATCAAAACCAAAGGGGGCTCCCCTCCCCCCAAAGCCCCCCCCTCCCGACCCCCCCCCTCCCAATGGGGGGAGTGGGTTCGGAGGGGGGTTTGAGACCCCCCCCCCGGGGCGGCGCCGGCGGCCGCCAGCAGCACCGACGGCGGGGACGCAGCGACGATGACCAGAGGCAGCCCACGACGGGGGGGGTTCAAACCCCCCCCCCTTGCGCCGAGGGGGGGGAGGGTTCAAAAACCCCCCTCCCCCCGGCGCCGGCGCCAGCGCTGGCGGCGGCCTGGCGCCGGCGCCGGCCAGCATCGCGCCTGCGCTGGCGCCGGCGCAGGCGGGAACGCAGCGACGATAACCACCACTACCACCACCACCACCACCACCACCGCCACCACCGCTTCAACCCACCACCACCACCAACACCACCAACACACCACACAACCACCACCACCACCACAGCCACCACCACCACCACAACCACTACCACCACTCACCGTCACCACCACCACTACCACAAAAACCCACTTCCACTACCACCACCACCAATCTACCACGCCACCACCACCACCACCGCCACAACCACCACCACTACCAGCAGCACAACCCACCACCACCACCAGAAGCCACCACACCACTACCACCACCACCACCGCACCACCACCACCAGCCACCACCACCACCCACACCACACACCACCACACCACCACAACCACAACCCACCACCACCACCAGCACCACCCACCACCACAAACCCACACCACACCACCACACCACCACCACACCACCACCACCCACCACACCCACCACCACCGCTACCACAACAAACCACAACACCACCACCACCACAACCACCACCACCACCGCCACCACCACCACCGCCACCACCACCACCACAACCACCACCACCACCAACACCGTCGTCCTCGTCGGCGCTCCCCGCCGCCGCCGCCCGCCGCCGCAGGCGCCGGCACCGGCCCAGAAAAAGAAATCGTCGTCCCCCCCGCCGCCGCCGCCGCCAGCCAAGGAGAGGGAGAGAGGAGAAGTAGGGGAGGGGGGGGGGGGTCGAACCCCCCCCCTCAATCCAGGGGGGGGGTCCGGTTCCAACCCCCCCCCTCCAAGCGACCACAAAACGCGCTCTTTCTGATGACGTGACGTCGATAGTTATGATGTGATTATGATGCTGGAGCTGATCATGCTAATGATGATGCTGATGATGATGTTGATGATGGTGATGATGGTGGTGATGGTGATGATGGTGATGCTGATGATGATTATGATGATGCTGGCGATGGCGATGATAATGAGTATGATGGTGATGCGGATGATGATGATGGTGATGATGATGATGAGGACGATGACGATGATGATGATGATGATGATGTTGATGATGACGATGATTATGCTAGTGGTGATGATGATGGTGGTGGTGGTGATGATGATGATGGTGATGATGATGATGATGCTGACGATGATGATGATGATGATGATGATGATGATGATGATGATGATGATGATGATGATGATGGTCGTGATGATGATGGAGGGAGGGGAAGGAGGAGGAGGAGAAGGAGGAAGAGGAGGAGGAGGGGAAGAACGCGGGAGAAGGGACACTGCGCACTGTCTCGTCAAAACGAAGACCCAACACCACAGGATGGCTTGGAATGAGGAATCAAAAAAAACTGTATCTGGAGGAGAGGAGATCGAACAACCCAGCGACAACCTCCACAAGCGAAGCGTGAGAGACGCTGAATGCAACTAGCATGATGTGGGGTGGAGACGCAGGCAACCCAAATACATGTTCCCAGCGCGACCAGCTGAGTTTGACGCCTCGGAAAAAATGCCCACTGAACGAGGCGGACAATCGCCAGGCCAACCCGGAGCGCCCCACAAGCCGACCTTGAACAGGTCATTTCGTGAAGAGACCCTCGGCCGGGAAAAACAACAACAACAAAAGAAACAGCGGAGCCAAGCGCCTAAGAGCTTCCTGCCATAATTGATGCCCAGGGATCCTTGCGTGAACAGGAGGAGGAGAGAGAGGAGGAAGGAACGGGAAAGAGCGGGGAGAACAAACCCATGAAAAGGGGTACAAGCTAAAGCGCAATACAAAACTCCGTGAATTGCCACGCATACCTACACGCCTTCGCACATGGATCGGTCTGGCGGCAGCTCGACGAAGTAAATTAGCAACCTAAGGGGGAAGGCGAGCAGAAAGAAGGCAAGCACACATGGCTGACCAGGCCCGCAAAAACAACGACCTAAGGGGAGGAGGCGAGAGAGCCCCAAAAAAAGACGAGGCGAGCCCCCATAGAGGAGCCTCGCAGATAGCGCCAACTTGAAACAATAGCGGAGCGAAGATGGATGCCACTACCTCACACGAGGCGGCGTCCACCGCATTGGCCACCAAGCCCCGTCTGAGCCGCTGACCACTCCCGATGCAGTCAGCCTCCGTGGCCACGCGGGTATTGGCCAACTGATGGGGGACAGGAGGAGCAGTCAAAGCGGGAGAGGAGCGCACGGGCGTAGCGACGAGAAGAGGGCAGGCGGACAGGAAAAAGAAGGAGAAGAGGGCGAATGAGTTCAGTCCTCTGCGGCGGCGGCAGCAGGCTCGGGCGCGGTCGGAGGCGCGCTGGCGCCTGCAGGACCGCGGGCAGCAGGAGGTTGTCCCCGCTGCGACTGCAGCAGGCTTCTGATGCCCGCGCGACGCCGAGCCAGCACTCTCGCACGGGCAAGGAAAAGGGCCAGCAGACACTCAGGACCGTACCTATCCTGAGTGCGCAGTGTGTTATACGATGAGAGCATATCATCCACAAGGAAAGCAGACATCAGACCTTGACTAGTCAAGGGGGGGCCAGAAACACAAAACAGATGCTCGAATCTAGCTCGCGCACTGTAGTCTGGAGGCAAATTTGGCAACACAGATGGGAGGACACTCAGAGCAGCAGGACAGTATAGGTAGTGGTCAACAGCATCTCCAAATAAGGCCATACACCCGAAGCGTCACGACAGGGCCCCTTGACGGAACCGTCTCGTAGTAGGCCAGGCATTACAGATAGTCTTGATGAACGACACGGCCGCATAGGGGCCAGCACGACTAACCAGGAAATGAACGTTCCGGAAAGAAAAAATCAGGGACCTCACGCGGGACCTCAGGCCAGAAGTATCTCATACGGAGCCCCAGAAGGCGCGGAACAAGAGGGACTGGGCGTCTGAACCTCAGGATCCTGAACACCTTCCTCTGAACATCGATGACACCTTCGTCGGCAAGATGGGGGGCCATGGCGGTCAGCCGTCGGTAATTTTCAAGCCATGTAGAAGTGATGGACTTCAGGCGCCACTGAGACATGCTGGGAACGAAGCACATCAGCGCCGCAATGCTCAATACGGTGAAACCGCACAGATATATATGAGAACACTGGGCTCCGAACCGCGGCACGAAAAATAGCAGCCTGGCTCGCGCAAACAATGTCGCGAGAAACTGCATCGAGCCAAGCTGGTCAAGACTAGTCAATAAGGGCGCAGCAATAGAGTGCCGAGGAGCAGCCGTCCATCTTTGCAGCACTGCATGCTCGGTAGTGGCGACGCGGTCGTTGATAAGGTAGAATTGACTTACATGAGACAACACTGGTTGAGCGAGTGAATCAAAAGCTCTGATATTCTGAACCATCGACATCTTGAGCGATCTAACATGGGCAACTCTCTCCAGCAACTTCTGGCAAGGGGCCCACCGAGACTCATCAGGACCATCGCTGCCAAGATATACGCCGAGGTACTCTGCACTACGACCGACGCGAAAATCAAGAACAGGAATGCCCATCGAAGCAAGCACACTGATGACGCTGACGGGGTCGTTATATTTGGCAAACACGATCCAGCACTTGCTAGCGTTGAGCCTGAGGCCTGTCACCACAGTGGTACCCTGCATCCAGTCAAGCACGACAGGAACACTCTTCGAAAGACCGCCAGAAGCAATGCCAATGTCATCAGCACACGCCAGAGGATAAGCGGGATGTCCTTCCAGACGCCGCCGAAGACCCCGAACGACAGGATCAAATATCAATGCAAATATCGAAGAGGAGAGTGGACAACCTTGCTTCATTCCTCGGGCAATGTGAAGGCCAGGATATACAGAGCCACAAAATGCGACGGACACGTAAAAGCTGTCGTACAACATGCGCGCTGCCTGCACCACGTTATCGGGGATCCCGAGGCCCTGAAGGACACGAACGAACCACTCGTGCAGGACACTCGGGAAAGCCGAAGCGATGTCCAGGAAAAGCATGCAAGGGAACTCAAGCCCTCGAAAGCAGGCCCACTCAACCACCCAAGACTCCAGCCCAGCGACGTTGTCCAGGAGATTGCGACCTCAAACGAAACCCCATTTGGCACGAAGCGATCGAATATTGGGCCTGAGTCTGAAACGGTATCGCCAGGGCAGAGGAGATCAGTTTGTTGTCCGTATTACTGAGCGTTAATGCGCGAGTCTGCTTAGGTTCCAGAATAGATTTCGCTTCACGATCGGCGACGTCGACTTTGGGAAGAAAACTAGCATGCCATTATTGAACCCAGACGGGGGAGCACGCCCATGGAGAAGAGCAGTATATGCTTGACATACACATCTGTGCACAATGGGACCACCATTCTTCCAACCGCTATATGGGACCCCATGTGCACCCGTGGCCGAGTCCTTCCGATTCATGATGACTGACCGAAATTCAAACTCCGCAAGCTCCCAAGAGATGCCAGAGGATATCTGCTGAAACTCACTAGCTAGTTCCTCGAGGACACGGGGATCAACAAGGAGAGGCTGGGCAGGGGCACGGTGTACTTCACTCCAGCATTCGGCCAAGTTACGCGCGGACTGCACCATGGAAGGGGGCGAGGGATCGAGCGGGTCGCCGACGCAGAACGTCGCAAGTTTACGCCTCTTGACAGACCAGGAACGCAACAATGCCTGCAACCTCGCCTGTCGTGCAACGTCAGTGAGACCAGCATCAGTAGAGCTTTCGTTGAGAAGCATGGAGGAGATCATATCAGCATTGAGAACCCTAAGATACTCGTGAAAGCCTTCGTAATCTACATAGTACATGTGATGAAAGTCGTAGTAGTTGCTAAGAGGAGGAAGCGCATGTAGGCAAGCACGTAGATGAGCGTGTCTAGGAGCACGAGCAGCACGCATGAACCTGAGACAGATCGCAATTTTCTGTCGCCCGTCAACCGGCCCAAGACGATACAACCGGCTGGTGAGGGAGTCCCCGGTAGCAAACATGGCCGCCTTGCATTCCTGAAGGCAGACAAAAGGGTCATCACTCAGCTCGCATTCACTCAAGACACCTTCGACCAGCTCTGGAAACTCAGGATGAGATGTGATCCGTCTCGGCAGAGACGGAGGGCCAGCCCCTGGAGCAACCTGAACAAAAACAGGGACGCGATCAGAACAGCCGCGTCTGTCGCGAGCGAGCCCTATGAGTCAAAGCGGGGGAGGGGGGGGAAGAGGGAGAAGTGCCGGTGTCGCCGCGGGGTATACCTGCGCGAATTTCCACCCCGAGACAGGCTACACAGTTTTGACTCCGAGTGTGCGCCATCGGCCACGCCATCTGGAAACACAAACATTGCGAACGCCGGGCCCGCGATTTCGGCCACGCTCGCAGGACAGCGCGCGGGGACTGCATGGACCTGCAGCTGCGCTCCGCCCACCGCGAAGCGCGAAATCATTCGCGCACACCTTGAGGAAGGAAGGAAGCGAGGTAAGGGGGAAAGAGGCGAGGAGGGGAACGAAGGAGATGCGCCGGCGTCGGCACGAGACCTACCTGCACGAATTTCCACCCCGAGCCGAGCTACACAACTTTGGCGCCGGGGGCGTGCGCCATTGGCCACGCCGCCAGGACACACAAACATTGCGAACGCCGGGCCTGCGATTTCGGCCACGCTCGCAGGACAGCGCGCGGGGACTGCATGGACCTGCAGCTGCGCCCTGCCCGCCGTGCCGCGCAAAATCATTCGCGCACACCTGGAAGAAGGAAGGAAGCGAGGGATGGAGGAGGAGCGGGAAAAGGGAGAGGTGCCGGCGACGGCACAGGACAAAAATTACACGAATTTCCACCGCACGGCCGGGACAGAGCGCGCGGGCCGCGCGGACCTGCAGCTGCGCTGCGCCCGCCGTGCTGCGCGACTCAGGTCGCGCACACACTGAAACCTGAAACAGGACGCAGGCGAGGAAGGGGGGAAGCGAGGAAGGGGGGGAGAGGAGGGGAGCTGCCGCGCACGTTTATCATCGGCCACGCGGCAAAGGCATCGACGACTGCACTTGCGCAGGGCGCAACACATGTCACGGAGTCGGCGCGCGGCATCAGCAATAAATTCCGTGACCACACGCGGCCCGATGGGCCAGCGCAACGACCGAGGAGGGGAGCGGGCGGCCGAAAGGGAGGAAAAAAGGAAGGGAGGAGGCAAAAGGGAGGACAGAGCGAAAGCCAGCGCTTGAAGGCGGAAGCGACCAACCTCATGGCCTTGGCGCGGCCTTGGGTGGCCTCGCGCAAGAAGCCGACGAACAGCTCCGCGCACGCCGGAGCAGAAGCGCTGCGTCGGATGGCGTCGCGCGTCTGGAACAGCGCGTAAGCCGCAATGGCTCTGGCCGCCGCAGCAGTAGCTGGTGCCCCATGCGGCCGGTTCCGCAGCGTCGGGTAGTGCCCAAGAAATCCTCGTGACACCTTTACAGCGGCGGCTTGCGTAACTTTAGCCTCCTCGAGCAAACACAATGGAAAGCCGCATAGGATGCGTAGTGTTCGATGCTACCTTCGGGCCTGCAGACGACGACGCACTGGGGCATTGCCCTGCACGCAGCGGCGCGTCAGCCATCCGTTGAAGGCAGCGCAGACGCGGCAGGCTCGCGCGCTCGGGGGGCGCCACGCCGCCGCAGCCTCCAAGATGCCCAGCCACCTGCCGACCCTGCGGCCAGGCAAGGTCGGAGAGAGCCACTGGTCGAGGCGGGCGCGAGAGCGCGCGCGCGCGCAGGGCCCTCGCAGTCAGGGTCGAGGGGCTCTTTCACCCTGGCCTGCCAGCCCGCGCGCCCCTAAACTGCGTGGCCGTCGCGGCAGAACACTGACACCGCCGCGCCGATGGCCCCGAGTGCTCGAAGCAGCGGTCGACGTCGAAGGAGACAGGCGGGAACGCCCAAGGGCCCGCGGTCTCGGCGGAGGCCAACTCCTGCTCATTGAGGGCCAGCGGTGAAAGAAGAGACATTGAACGGTCGTTGAAAAATACAGTCCTGCGAGAGGGGGAAAGCGAACGAGAAGAGGCTGTGGAGGAATCGACAAACGGCAAAACCTACACGCGGCCCAAGCGGCTCGACGAACTGGTAGCAACGCGTACGCGAAAGACGACCCACACGGCGTAGCCCGAGATGCCGATGCAATCGATGAATCGGATTCCAAAATCACAACCTGGCGGCGACTGGTGTCCTGACTGATCTGGGGCACGGAGACACCTAGATCCGCGCCCTCGGACCGTTCCCCAAGCCATGTGCAGTCAACAGGAGGCCGGTCCAGACTTCAATACCGATTTTATCCAGGCCCACCTGGATGACCTGGCCGCGGAGAGCCGCGCAGAGCTCAAGAGGGTCCTCCTGGCTCCTGGCGAGCACCTTGATCACCCCAGCGGGTGCTTGCGCCTCCCGCGGGACTACGTGATAGCACTCCTTTGCCCGGGGCGCATCGGGGTCGGAAGCCTCGGTGAACTGCGCCCCCGTCGCTTGGCAAGCGCGGTCCGTCAAGAGCTTCAGCACTACAGAGTCGACCATGCACAACTCGCTCTGCACGACGATCTCAGCGATCTGGTCGAAGACGAGGGTCGTTCTATGGACTCGGCGCTTCTCTGCGTCAGCCATGGCTGGGATCACGGACGGGGCCGCTTCCACCTGGCGTCCATTGGTTCCACTTGAGCTTGGTCGCCGCACTCTTCTTGTCTCCCAGGTACACCATGCCCATGATCTGTCAACGCGTCGGTCAAGGAAGCCGAAACGACCAGATAAGGCTTCACGTCGATGGGGGGCCAGCATGTCAGCATAGCGGCCAGACATGGCGCGCGGAGCCGCAGACGCTGCACTCCAAGATCATCGCGTCCGAGGCGCTCATCAGGCACTGGCTACCAAAGAAGATGTCGTTGTGTAAGTGGGCATCCTGTGGAGACTCTGCAAAAACATAGTCTGGTCCAAGCTGTGGCCGAGGCAGGGAGCACAACATCAATGACGACTCTCGGCGACACTGCAGAGTTGATGGGGCTCCAGCGGTTATGGAGTAAGCACGCGTCACGCATGCTGCCCGCGCGGGCAAGCGAGAGAAACTGCGGAAGATGGTCAAAGCGCATGTCGAACGTGAAAGAGGCGCAGGAGGCGACCTGCAAGATCTCACCGAGGCTGATCATCTTCGGG
>CAUYUJ010017861.1:75000-100000 GCA_963575745.1 Prorocentrum cordatum
AGCAATGGACGGATTATCCGTGGAGTCGCCCGGACGAGGTTGCACTTGAACCCCGCGTTCTTCATCACCTTACTCTCTTAAGCAGTGGCGAAAAGTCACCAAGACGAGGATGCACTTGGACCCCGTTTTCTTCCTCACATTGTTCTCCTCAGCAATGGCGGAAATATCCGTGGTGTGCGGGCCCGACGCATTGGTGCACTACTACGTCTGGGTGTACCGGCCTGCGGTGTCTGCAGCCGAATGCCTGGGCGATAGTTGTCACAAGTGACCCCCCTGAGGTTGCTGTAAATCTTTGGCGCTCCCCGGGGGTAGGGCCTTCCGTGGGGGGATTTTTACAGGATGTCGTTCCCCCGGGATGGGACGGGAGGGAGGGAATCAAGAGCAATCGTTGCAAAATCCCCACCACCTCTGGTACGTGCGACGCCAGGAGGGGGCGGCCTGTCCACCCATCTTCTCATCATAGGGGGAGGTGCGAAGTCCCTGTGGACGGTACGGGGTGGGCACTACAGGCACCATAGGCCTTTCACAACCCAATAGTGGGCACCATATGCCTGCCGCCACCGATTGGAGGTACACCTGAGGTCCTCCACCATTTACTATTTCATTACAACGCCCATTGAACTGTGTCATCTGATACTTCAACCTCTCTCCAGGAGGAGCGACCCACATGGGCCTCCACGAGGCAACTCCAGAGCAGCACCTAGTTCCGAGAAAACGAGGCGATCTGGAGGATAATCCAGGGCCTCCTCCTTTCTCCTATTTCTCCTCCGTCTGCTCTTTCCTTCGTCATCGTCCTACTCCTTCCTCCCTTGGAAATCCAGAGGGCGTTCAGGTTTAGACGGGAGACCGCAAGGCTCTAGCAGGATGCGTCCAAGGAAGGACAGGGGTAACAAGTAAGAGCAGGAGGATAACGATGACAAGTGAGAGGAGGAAGGTGAAGAGAAAGGGACAAAAAAAGGAATGAGGAGGACAGGGCGAGGTCATCCTGCCTCTGTTCATCCCTCGCCTCTACCTGACGCACGCCACCCGGGGTCAGCTGAAGCACAACAGAACACTCTCGAATAGAAAGAACACTGGACGCTCAACGAACAAAAAACAGAACAGCAAGCTTGGAGCGGTGAGCGAACGCTGAATCAGGACGAAGGATACAAGCCATTTCCTTACATCATCTCTCCTCCCCTCTTCCTCTGCCTCCGTCTCCTACTCCACCTCCTCCTCCTGCTCCCCACCCCCTCCTCGTCTTGATCCAACCCTATCCCATACAATTTCGCCGGCCCAACGGGCCCGAGGCGTGCTAAGATCTCCGGTAACTGGTTAACAATATTTCTAGTTCGCGCGCGCGGGGCGGCCCCTGGGGGTCCCCCAGCGAAAAGTATCCCGACCGCAGCCCGACCAAGTCTACCCAGAGATGGTTTTGAGGGCCTTTTTCGACACCCCTCACGAGGATGCCTCCGAGGGGGGGGCACTCGACTACCCCGCCCCAAGAGGCCTCCAAGAGCCCCCCAAGAGGCCCAAGGGGGCCCGAAGACACCGCCAAGGAGCCCCAAGAGACCCCCAAGAGGCCCCCAAGAGGCCCCTAGGAGGCCCCAAAGAGACCCCCAAGAGGCTTCAAAGAGGCCCCATAGAGCGCTCGAGGGCTGGCGGAATAAGCGAAGCGATTAAATAATTCCCCCTGTTTCACCCCCAAACGTGCCGGTAGGGCGGGCTGGGCGATTCGCACGACGTCCTCACCATGTATGATCCTGAAGCTTGAAATTCGCAATGGTTTCACGGATGTAAGGGGGCGGTTCTCAAAATATGGCTCGCGCCTTAGCGCCACGCGTATTCGTCTTTAGACATTTGAAACAGCGTGGATATGGATGTGGCCCTCGTCTTAGCACCACGCACACTCGCCTTAAAAAGTTTGCAACCGTTTGACGGATGGAGAGGGTCGTTTTCATACTATGGTTCCCGTTCAAGCTCCACGCTCACTCGTCTCAAATCTGCAAAAGGTCTCACTGGTGGGGGCGGCGGTTTCAAAATGCGGTTCTCGCCTGAGCGCCGCGAGGATTCTTCGTAAAGGTTTGCAATAATGTCAGGAATGGAAAGGGTGGTCTTCGAAAAGGTGTTGACGCCTTGGCGCCGCGCACACGCGTCTCAAAACTTTGCCTCAACTTCTAAAATTGGCACGAGTGTTATCACATGGTGTTCTCGCCTTAGATCCGCGCACATTCATCTAAAACAGATGCAAGATGTATACGGGTTGCAAGGGGCGGTTTCAAAACGTGCCCCTCGTCTCAGCGATGCGAACATTCGCCTTTAAAGTTTGCACGATCCCAAGGATGGAAAGGAAGTGGTTTTCGAAATGTGTTTCTCGCCTTATCTGGAAAGCTAATTCCACCAGCACTTCGCGTTAATCTGGACTAACGATATGTTTATTTTTTTCCAAAAGACATTCTTCCCTCCGGGGAAGGGTACCCTCCCCCTCCCCTCCCTGATGTTTCCTGGGGGACTCGCGATATGCCAGAGGGTCCTCTTTCGCCCAAGATGGCGTCCTTGGTTCCCTATGCTCCAAAATGGCCTCCAAATCGGCTCAAGATAGCCGAAGATGGTTCAAGGGAGTTTCCGACATGCCTCCAAGAGGCCCAACGAGGGCCGCAAAACGGCTCCAAGTGCTCTTGGAGCCCCGATCAAGACCCCCCCATGAGGTCACAATCCTTTTTTTAAACTGAAGTGGAATCAATGACTTAGACCTTCTCGCCTTTTCGCTTCCGATGGATCCCCCGAGTTGCCCAAGAGACGCCCCCGAGTTGGCCCAAGAGACCCCCAAGATGCCCCCACAACGGCGCCGAGAGCGCCTAAGATCGACCCAAGAGCGCCCCAAGAACGCCCCAAAGGGCGAGTTTGATGGCCCCGATGGGGAGGGAAAGGAAATCGAGGACCCCCCAAGAGGCCCTCCAGGAAACTAAAAGGGCCCCAACAGAGCCCAAAGAGGGCCCCAAGAGAGCCCCACGACACCCCCCAAAAGAAATATCCTGGCGAAGGACCCAACCATTTGCAGTTGTGAGTAACGCGTTGTGGGTGCCGGTTTCGGTGGAGCTCCCTATGGGGCCACGAAACGCGTGAAGGACGTGCCGTAATGGGTGGGGGAGACGCATGCGAGCGGTGCCATTGGGGCCTTCGGTGGGGCTCCCTATGGGCCACGAAACGCTGTCCTGGGTGTGGCTGACGCATGCGGGCGGCGCCCCTCGCTGGAGCTCCCGATGAGGCCACGAAACGCTGTACTGGTTGGGGGGAACGCATGCGGGCGGTGCCGCTGTGATCTTTCTGAGGAGCTCCCTACGGGGCCACGAAACGCTGTTCTGGGTGGTGGCTGACGCATGCGGGCGGTCCCACTGGGACCCTCGGTGGAGCTCCCTATGGGGCCACGCAACGCTGTACTGGGTGGGTGAAACGCAAGGAGGAAGGGCTATGCTGGGTGGTGGTTGACGCATGCGGGCGGTCCCACTGGGATATTCCGTGGAATGTTTCTTGGGGCCACGAAACGCTATACTGGGTGGGTGAAACGCAGGGAGGAACGGCTGTGCTGGGTGGTGGTTGACGCATGCGGGCGGTCCCACTGGGACCTTCGGTGGACCTCCCTATGGGGCCACGCAACGCTGGAGTGGGTGGGCGAAACGCAGGGAAGAAGGTTTGTGCCGGGTGGTGGTTGACGCATGCGGGCGGTCCCATAGGGACCTTCCATGGAGCTCCTTATGGGGCCACGAAACGCTGTACTGGGGGGGGTTAAACGCAAGGAGGAAGGGCTGTGCTGGGTGGTGGTTGACGCATGCGGGCGGTCCCACGGGGACCTCCGGTGGAGCTCCACATGGGGCCACGAAACGCTGTACTGGGTGGGTGAAACGCAGGGAGGAAGGGCTGTACTGGGTGGTGGTTGACGCATGCGGGCGGTCTCACTGGGACTTTCGGTGGAGCCCCCTTATGTGGCCACGGGACGCTGTACGGGCGAAACGCAGGAAGTAAGGGCTGTGCTGGGTGGTGGTTGACGCATGCGGGCGGTCCCACGGGGACGTTCAGTGGAGCTCCCTACGCTGTACTGGGTGGGTGAAACGCAGGGATGAAGGGCTGTGCTGGGTGGTGGTTGACGCATGCGGGCGGTCCCACTGGGACCTTCGGTGGAACTCCCTATGGGGCCAAGTGTACTGGGTGGGTGAAACGCAAGGAGGACAGGCTGTGCTGGGTGGTGGTTGGCGCACGCGGGCGGTCCCACTGTGACTTTCGGTGGAGCTCCCAAACGCGGGGCCCGTCTCTTCAAAACGAGGACCCAACACCACAGGATGATTGGGAAAAACTCATGAAGACCCCAGGATCCCACAAAAGAGTCCCAAGATGGCTCCAAGAGGCGATTTTGAGGGTTCTGTCCTCGTCGTCGTTGTTTTCCTCCTCCTCCTCCTTTCCTCCTCCTCCTCTTCGTTTTCGCCCTCGTCTTTGCCATCATCGTGTTCCTGTCCTTGTTGCTCCTCTTCCTCGTCGTCGTCGTCGTCGTTGTCCTTCTCCTCCTCCTCCTCCTCCTCTTCCTCCTTCCTCCTCCGCTTCCTCCTCGTCCTCCTCCTCCCTCCCCTCGCTTTCCTCCTGCATCCCTTGCCTTTTGAGATAACTCTACCCTCTCGCACCCCGAAGCCACTCGAAAGGGCGGGCCGGGCGCTTCGCCTGAGACATCCTCACCACTGATGACCCTGAAGCTGAAAAGTTGGCAACAACTTTAATGTTGATTCGCAGTGTTGCAATCCCGAGAACAATGTTGTGGCATGCTTCAGAGTCTTCAAACGGTTGACTCCCAACGAAGCAGCTCCCTCACTGGAAATGAACCATGTATGGGGCCTACGAAGAGGGAGTTTGGGAGGAGGTTGTATTCCAACATCGTTGAAGAGTCTTGGGTTTACACTGGTCCTCCTCCTCCTCCTCTTCCTCATAATCATCCTCATCATCCTCGTCATCATCATCATCATCAATCATCATCATCATCATCATCATCATCATCATCATCATCATCATCATCATCATCATCATCATCATCATCATCATCATCATCATGTTCCTCCCACTCCTTCCCTCGCCCCCACGCGGGCCCCAGGGATGGACCGAAGAGGCCCTCCAAGGCCACCCCCTTGCTCACAGAGATCTCTCTGTTTACCCCGTCTGCCCGCTTTGTTTCAATAGACGCGTCCCTTTGTACCCGTCAGGTCCCATGGACAGGGTTTCTGACTGGGCTGGTTGGGAGACGATTTCTGAAGCACAAATTAAGTTTTGCGGGCCAAGACGACATAACAACCTAAAAGCAAACTGGGGTGACCTTCATCACCTATGCGGTAGAAATGCTCTAAAAAAAGAGCCCTGCAACTGACTGTGCGAATCGAGATAAGAGCCGGCCGGGTGCATGGACTGACCCAGAGGATGCGGACTTACGTAACACTTAGATGATGCAGCCACGTGGAGCGGCATCTGCAACTGAAGGATTGGGCTGGCCGTTGATGAACCTCCAGCGGCTCGCCTGATCCCACCTGGTACTGTAGCGCACGTTGCTGAAACCTGCTCGGCCACGTCGCTTCAGCTGTGTCGCGTGCTTCGTGAACGCGCTGCACATGCCATACACTGACCACGCGTTGTGATCCATAGTGTAGCTGTGCTCGTTGATCACACAGTCGTTGATCCCGGGGGGGGAACTGTAGGCGTCGATCTGCTTCTGAAAGCCATGGTCGCTGAACTCGTTGCCAGAAAGCGGCCAAGGAACTGGGCGTTACTGCTGCGACTGGCGATGAAAAAGCTGCTGATGCAGACTGTGCCGATGCTAAATCTGTAAGTGCTGACGCGGTGGATTTCGGTTCCACATTGCATCTCCTGCCAAGCCGCTGGTCATCGGCTCCAGGATGGCGGCGAGGTGCCATCGGCAAGGACCCCTCGCCTGGTTCGCTGGGAGTTGGCGGCCCACGCGCAAGCGCCATACAGGAGGCAAGGGAGCCAGCCCTGGCCCAGCTGTTGTGTTTTTCGATCTGGTGGAAGCAGAACATCAAGATGATCATCGCGGTGATGCCGATGCGGATGAGGAGGCCCATAGACAGAGCGACACACATCATGATAAGGCGGATGAGAGCCACTATGTCCTGCGTGCGCCTCGTCGGCGACGGCGTGCCACACTCTCGGTGAACTTCTCGAAAGTCTCTCCCTTCTGGACTGGCTTCTGTCGGCCGCGAGAGAATTCTCTACGTGTGCTAGCACAATGCTGACGCCGCGGATGTTACGGTCACGTTTCCTCTCATTGGCATATGTTCGAAATCTTCGACCCCAGGCGAATGTAGACCATCCTCCTCCATGTTGAGCGCCGCCGATCTCGCCGTGCTGACCAGTTTCAATACGAATTCGGACGCCATGCAATGAGAACCTTCAATGACCTCGCTGAACTGACCGTCGTCTTGAACACGTAGGGGAAGACGTCGCTGACGTCCGTGTATGAGTTATGAGCGTGGTTGACATCCAGCTGGAAATTGAAGGTCTGGGCGTCGTTGCCGCCCTGGTGGGAATATGAATGTTGGGCGCCGCGGACATCCAGCAGGAAATTGAACAACGGGGCGTCACGGACGTTTCGGTAAAGGCTAGAGTTCCAAATGGAATTAAGGGACTGGGCGTCGATGAAGTCATTGGAAAATTCTAGATTCGACAAAAAAAGTCTGGGCGTCGCTGACGTCCTGGAAAATTGAAAGCTGGGGTGGCGTCGAACGAAGTCGCTGACGTCCGGGACGGAATAAGTGCTCCGCAGCCGCAAGAGGCGCAGAATGCGCAGGAAGCCGCTGGGCTTCGATTCTGGGTGCGGCGTCGCAGACGTCGTCGTGACTACGGACGGCCCTCATGCCACTGTGTTATCTGGAATGTATCCTTGGTAATACATTTACTATTGCGTGGCTCTAAGGCCAAGGGCCCTCGAAATTTGAGAGGAGACGCTTGCGGGAGAAGGGGGATAGAGGAAGGCAACGCAGCGGGGAAGACACAGGAATCGAAATTAGGGGCTTGCGAGGGGACTTGGGACTGGAGAGACTTGGTTTCCTCTGGTTCCTCCTCCTCCTCCTCCTCCTCCTCCTCCTCCTCCTCCTCCTCCTCCTCCTCCTCCTCCCCCGGCCCAATGCCCAGAGCGAGGCGCCGCCTGCGATGGCGTTCCATGGGGGGACCGCGCAGCCCAAACCGAAGCCGACCCCTGCGCGCCAAAATCCGCGCCCCTAGCACGCGGCCAGGAGAAGCTTCGGTCGTAGACGAAGCTGCGGCGCCACAGAATCCACAATGCCCACGAGCAAAGTTCCTTCCTCCTTGCTCCTTCCTCCTTCCTCCGTCCTCCTTCCTCCTTCTTTCCTCTATACTACTCCACCTCCTCCTCCTCCTCCTCCTCCCCCTCCTCCTCCTCCTCCTCCTCCGCCTCCTCCTCGTTCCTTCTCCTCGTCCTTGACGAAGCCAAATTTCCAACAATGGCCTGACACCGAGAAGCAACCCAAATTCGCAAATCGCTCTCGTGTCGTCCATCTTCGCCAGAAGGAGTCGACCTTGGGGTGGCGGCGGCTGGCGGGACGTCCGCACGGATCCATTTGCTCAGAGTCTGCAGCACCAGGGGCGCATAGCCGAAACGCGCCAAGACAACGCCAGTGGCACGGCGCTTTTAGATTGCCTGGATGGATCCAGACTTCTCCGCATGGCTGAAATATTCGAGTCATTGGTTACGTGAGTGCTGCTTTTTGGTGTGCCTGCTTTGTTTTCGAACGACTCTGCAATATGTCGGATCGTGTTTGGAACATGAGCTGAACGCGCTGAAGCGATTCGGGTATGCCGAATGATGTGTTTGGACTGTTTGGGTGGGGCGCCAAAAATCAAGCCACCGATATGCTAGAAAGCCCAATAGATTACACAGCCCGCCGGCAGCCGACCTCGTGTCAACCGTATGCAGCGGAGTCCAAATCGTCGGGGATTCCAGGGGGCAAAGACTACACCAACCGGACACACTTCGAAGCGGCGACGCCGGCCCAGCTGGCACCTGCGCCAGCCGAATGCAGCAGACAAGGGCAATCGACCGCAAATGAAAGACGGTCACAGACGGCTGCATCTAAGCAGTCACATCCGACATGTGGCGATCGACGGTGGCAGATGTCTTCAAGATGATGCTCGTATGCAGGAAGGTGGCGCATCCCTTCTCCAGCAAGCGTGCCACAGCCGAATGTTGCGAGCCAAACTCGAAAAAAGAGCCCGTGTGCGCCGCATCAGGTGCGCTGGCAGATGGTCGACTCGCTGCTGCCCCGAGGTTTTCCGTCCTTTGTTCTTGGAGGTTCAAGATGGCGCTGCTCATATCAGGCCAATGGGGATGCAAAATGATAGAAAAATCGAGCAACGGTAGGGAGGCAGCAGGATTTTCGCGGCTTCTGTCAGAACAGCGGCGACTCAAGGTCGATCATCATCATCATCATCATCATCATCATCATCATCATCATCATCATCATCATCATCATCATCATCATCATCATCATCATCATCATCATCATCATCATCACCATCACCATCACCATCACCATCACCATCACCATCACCATCATCATCAGCAGCAGCAGCGGCAGCATCATAATCACCATCATCAGCATCATCATCAGCATCATCATCAGCATCATCAGCAGCATCATCATCCTCATCATCATCAGGATCATCACCATCGTCATCACCACCACCATCACCATCACCATCACCAGGACCATCACCATCATCATCACCAGCCCCATCATCATCATCAGCAGCATCATCATCATCAGCATCATCATCATCAGCATCATCATCATAATCGTCATCGGCATCGTCGTCATCAGTAGCATCGATGTATTCATTCATCCCCGAATACATGAATACTTGAAAAAATGCCACTACGAAATCCGTTTAAAACTACAGCCGTCTTCGTCGCCATCATGTGTCGCCGCCATCATCACCTCTCTTCACGAGCCTGCTCATAGGCGAGCCGTTTACTTCGGAACCCCCTCGGGAGGCCCTTAGGAGGCCCTACAGAAATCCTCGGGAAGCTTTCGGAGGCCCGTGGAATGCCATTGCGGCCAATAAGAAAACCCTGGAAGCCCTGGAGCCACCAACCGTTCACTTCATAGGACTAGTGGAAGCCCACGGGAAAACCCTGGCAGGCTCTGCCAAGAACCTCGAGGAGCTCTGGCAAGACTGCCCTTGGAAGCGGCCATCCGCAGCCGTTGACACCTCCCCTCCAACGTAAGCTCACTTGCTGGGCATTCGCAAGCTAGCTGGCTAGATCAGAAATCTATGCTGGAGGGTTGCACCCTACGAACAGGCCAGGTTCCTGGATTCGATTTCTCAAAGGGCCTCTGCGCTTGGATGGTTGAACGAAGCTGTATAATGTCTGAAGTAACATGGAGGAATTCGGAAGAAACCCTAAGGCATCCACAGAACATGGCTGGCGTGATGAGAACAAAAAAAAATAATTAAAAAAACGGTCTGACAGGATATTCTAAGGAGCCCACGGATGTCGAACATAATACTGAGTAGTGCCTCCGACGTACTTCTCAACCATATGTCAGAGACCCCAAGGGTACCCTGAGCCAGCCCAGGAGAATTATGAAGAAATTCCACAGATGTCCTAAGACGCTTTAAGAATGCACACAAGGCTCCGAAAGAACGATGCGGATTTCCGATGGGATGCCGAAGAAATTGCCATCTTAGTAGGTAGCACCTCAGGGGTCTTTAGAAGTTGCTATGAATAGACACTCCACGCGATGACGGCAACGACTACAACGATGACCAACTGAGACGGGCTCGTTCGGTTCCCTGACTCCGCAAACATTCGGGGATCCTTAGGATTCGGTGGGAATATGAAGGACAACGCCCAGAATCCTAAGAAATTGAACTGTGACGACGCAAGACATGCAAAAAGAGCCCTACGGGAAGAGACGGAGTTCTCATGGAGTGCCGCGAAAACCATCTTAGTAATCAGTTCTATGACACCCCATTCTCCCCAAGACCTGTTTGGGAAACATTGTAATGCCCTGGGGTTTCCCGGGGATTCCGTGAGAAATCCTTACAAGGCCAAATCACCTGCACATGGGATACTTCACGACATCGACGGCCGACTACGACGGGCAACTTCGGATTCCTGATGCGGCAACCCTCGGGATGCGGACGGAATCATTAAGAATCCCAAGAGAACTCTAAAACGTTCTCAGAAGTTGTACTAGTGACCCTCAAGGTTCCCAAAAGGCCCTTAGGAAAGGCATGGTTTTCCGACGTCATGCCGCGGAACTGACCACCAGGCGGAATATCCCACAACACACCATGGGCAACCCGAACCATTCGTCTGAATCTGTGAATTTCCTGGGGGGAGAGGCTCCAGGTGAACCTGCAGAGCCCCGAGAAGCTGTAGGATCAGGGAGAAGGGCGCTCCCTGTATAAACGAGCATGCCGTGATTGGTCGCCATTCCTGAGTATGCTTGGGACTCCAAAAAAACGATTGATGCCTTCCTATATATCATTTGAAATTCCTGAAGGGTCCGAAGAATGCCATCTAGAATCCGCAGGCTTCCGAGAAATCGAAAGCATTAGCTCCGAAACTCGATTGATGATTGCACGAGGGATCCCTGCAAGAGCTAAAGAATATGTTCGAAGTATGGCTTAAGATCCCCGCTTCCTCCGAAGAAGTGATGCTGCCCCTTGTATGGGTTCCCTGAAACTGCTCGTGGGGCGGGAAGATATGCCACCGTCCGGGCAGACAACATGTACCTCCCCCCTGCCCCGAAAAAACGGTGTCATAAAGCAAAGAGTGCGTACTGAGGCTGGACTAAACATTCATTGCGCAGTTATGGACGAAAAGACGCTAGACCACACTTCCTAAGTACATCGCCCGTATAAAACAATAGACCCCTCATCGGTTGATGTTCGTACTAGAAGACAATCAAACGTGTACTCTGCCCCTCGTGGATGCACCAAGGGGTAAGCACCGGCCCCACCCCGCCTCGTGAACTCACGAGAAGAGAACGCGTGCGAGAGTAATGCCCCCTCAGGGACCATGAATCGCCGCATCAAATGATTCATTGAGCTTCGATGTCCGTTTGGTGCGTGCGGGCTCGACGCAAATGATCAAACGTCGTCCTGGAAAACGACTCCTGAAGCTTCCGTCTTCGTTCTGTACCTGAGAGGGGCACTCCAATCTTTCCAGAATGCGACTTGTGGAGCTGTGTGCCTGCTGCATGCATCGGGGTTGTACCAAAAGATGCGTGAACCGTCCCACAACACATGTCCTTGATCTTTGATTCTCGCTCCCTGAGCGAAAGTTGCACCCTATCAGCCAGAGGTCGTTCCAGAACAGAGCTCCTGGAGCTTAGTGTCCAGTCCGTGCGTACTGGTTGCACTCAACTGTCCTACAAGTAGTCCTCGAGCTTCGTGCCTGTTTCGCGCGTGAGGGTTGCACCCGAAGAGAAATCAGTAATCTCAAGGCACAATTTCTGCAGAGTCGATGTCCGCTCCGTGCGCGAATTGCACTACGAAAACGTTCTGCTCGTGAGGGCGTGCGCCAAAATGAGCCAGTAACCCTCCGAGAGGCCCGGAAAGCATGGATGCCCCACAGTCCCTGAAGGCTGTAGCCGACAACAAGCATCCGTCTGAGACATGCCTAGCTAAACGAAACGTAGGTTCGGGGACGTCGGCTGACAACGTCATCGATCCTGGCCCAGCCGATCCTGAGCCCGCGATGGGTGTACATGCCTCCCTGGCCAGGATCGGTGACGCGGTCAGTTAACGTCGCCCGAGCTAAGGAAACACCATGGGGGACTTCCTAACACGGCGGGGTCGGCGGACGGGGAGTGAGCCTCTCGAATATCATCCACCAGAAGCCAGCCACAGCCGTGGACGCGAGGGTCGCCACGGTCATGAGCATGCAGGCCAGCAAGAGAGGTGGTCGGCGACCCCACAGGTCAGCCACATAGCCCGAGAAGATATTTCCGAACATGTTACCAACGAAGACGCAAGATACCAGCGCTCCACGCTCCATATTCTGGAGGGAGTATTCACTACTGATAGAATTTGCTGCGACATTGAGCATCAAGACGACGCCACCACTGAGCACCGACTTCCCACCGCCATACAAGAGAATGCTGTGCTGGGCTCTGCCATAACCGATGTCATCGATAACATCGTCCAAGCGGCGACCTGGCCGAGCAGCTGCCGCCATGTCAGGCCGAACTCGCACTTGGGCCTGTCGACATGAAGCGGCTGGCGGGGATATTAAATAGTCTGCAATAAAACGGAAATGCAAGCGACCAGCCCGGGCAAAAGCCCAGCTTTCGAGCCGCGATGGCTTGGCCGCTTTGGCCCAGTCTTGCGCATCTCCTGGTGGTCACTGCTCCTCCTCATCATCATCCCTCCTCCTCCTCCTCCTTCTCCTCCTCCTCCTACTCCTCCTAACTCTGGCTCCAGCTTCGGCTCCAGCTTGCGCTCGCCCCTCCTCTTCTCGTGTTGCTTATCCTTCTCTGTCTAGCGCTGTGCACAGTTCAGTTCTCCCATCCTATCTTGTGGCACTCTGCACGTTTCTCACACCGGGCAGTGGCTCTGAAATTGTGGAGCGGATGATGGAGTCCAACGGTTGCGAGGGTTGACTTCCAAGTCCGCGTGACAGGTATGATGGGTGTTCCAAGAGCTGAAGTTAGCTGGAACCGCGGGATGGCTGCTCACGAATCGTATGCGAACTGTTACTCTATGACAACACACGTTCGGCATCACAACTGTTTAGCGCATATGCTCTCAGCATCGACGCCCATAGAAACGAGGCGTGGTACAGTCAACCTGTATAATAAAGATGCGCGGTAAAAATGCAAGGGCCTTGGAAGGCCGTGCCAACAAGTTGCGAGCGGGGCGCGGCCAGTGAAAGCGGCCAAGGATGGGCGGAAGGGAGGGAAGGATGCAAGGGTAACCTTGGAAAGTCGCCCATCCTTGCTATGCGGGTTGACTGTATGAGGGATGTGCGTTTCTAGGGGAGGGCCCTGATTCCCAGAGCCTTACCCACGGAAGAGTGCACTGGCTCACTGAAATCTAGCGGTGACATTGGCAAAACTACTTGGCCACAGACGGGGGATGGGGCGAGAGGGCGACAGGACGCAAGAGGAGCGACAGGGGAGGAGGGGAGGATGAAGGAAGTGAGGGTTGGGGGGAGCAGCGCCAGGAGCAAGGTGGGAAGTGCAGGAGAGGGAGGACGACGACGACGAACATCAGGAGGTAGTGGGAGGTGGAGGCGGAGGCGAAAGTGAAGGAGGAGAAGGGGGGAGGGATGGGAGGAGGGGGCGACATGAAAGGGAAGGAGTGGAAGAGAGCAGGAGGGGGAAGAGGGGAGGAGGAGAGGAGGGGATTGGTGGGGAGGTGTGGGGAATGTGTGGGGGGGAAGTGAAGTGAGTGGATGAAACGGGAGTGTGAGAGGTAAGGGGAGTGGAAGGGGAGAGATGGGGACTGCAGTTCGAGAGCCAAGTGGGGCCAGAGCTGGGGGGACAGGGCAGGGGCAAGGACCTATTTGCATACCCCGTACACAGTATGTGCCCCCCGGGCCCCAGACGCACCCTTGGGCGAATTACTCCTGGGATCTCCGCCAGGCGAGGGCGGAGGCACTTGAAGGCCGCAGTCCAAGCTCGATTCGCGCCGCCTCGAACTCGAAGCGCAAATGCAAAGGGCACTACGCAACTCCCCTTGTCGTGAACACGGCGCCCTCGAGGTGAACTCGTGGCGAAATTGCGACAGCGGGTGGGGAATCCCGCCATAGGACCGCACGCTGTGCTGCCGCGCCCGTGGCAGGAACCAGAGGCCGGCGTCCCCAGAAGTCCAAGGCATACAGCTGAAGGGACGCCGTCCTGGGCCAGACAGCAGACGCACTGCGGCTGCAAGGCCTGGAGGCCAATGCTGAACCCTGGGGACGTCGTGCAAATACCGCTGACCTGCCAGACGAGACTGGCAGACGGCATCCTCGTGGAATTCGCGAGGCGGGTGTGCGCCGGAGCACAGCCCCCGAAATTAACGGCGCCCATTGCTTTTTTAGTGAGTTAGTAGGGCGGAGGAGGCGACTCCGCGGGCACTACGGCCCCAGGGGGCAGCAACGTCGACCCCGGAGGGCCGTGCTGAACCCCTGCCTGGCCGCCAGCTCAGGCCGCGACCGCGGCCGACCCGCCTGCCGCCCGGCGGCTGCTCCGCCCTCGTGTTACTTCGCGGCGGCTTTGGCCAGCTGCGCCTGCACCGACGCCACCATACCGAAGGTCTCACGCTTCACACGGCTGGTTGCTGGCTACTTTGCGGGTTCTGGTCATCACTGTCCCTGGCGCGGCGAACGTGCCGTTCTCCTCCTCCTCCTCCTCCTCCTCCTCGTCCTCCTCCTCCTCCTCCACCTTCTCCTCCACATCCTCCTCCCCTCCACCTCCACCTCCTCCTCCTCCTCCTCCTCCTCCTCCTCCTCCTCCTCCTCCTCCTCCTCCTCCTCCTCCTCCTCCTCCTCCCCGTCTGCTTGGCCGCCTGGTTCCTCGTGGCTCTCGACCTGGCCGCCTCCTCCAGGCTGCCTCTGCGCTCTCTGCTACCTCCTCAAGGTGTCGCGTTCTCCTCCTGCGCCCAGAGCATGCGAGCGCAGCAGGATGGCTTAAGCTTGTATCCAGCCGTTTCTCCGAAGCGCAAGGAAAACACCAAGAGAGTCGGTTTCGAATGGGAACGCGGACGATGTCGTGGTCAAGTACCCCCCGTGAAACTTTCATCTTCATCGCATGCACGTTCTGCAGCGCACGTCCCTGCTGCTGCTGCCTCTCCTGCTGTTCCTGCTGCTCCTACTACTCCTGCTGCTACTGCTGCTACTGCTACTCCAAAGGCGGGGTGGAAGAAGGCACCTGTACCAGCAGGCTTAACAAGTTGTTGTTGCTGTTCTGATGGGCAGCAAGTTCGCCCTGGGGAATGCCCTTGCGCCCAGGGAGCTGGGGGCAGAAAAGTGGGAGCAGTCATAAGGGCTCAAGGGAAGGATGCAAGGCCCTCGGCCGTCCAATCCGGAATACTTGGCCAGCGAAAGCGGTTGGCTAAGGGCGAAACGGTAAGGATGCAAGGCATCAGAGCAGAACACCTCAGATCCGCAAAGGGCTGGACATCCTCAGGGCAGATGTTCAGAGTGTAGTGTTCTTGTCCGCCTGACGCTGGGTGTAGGGAACGACTGTCTCGAATGCTGCAGTGGCACACGCGGAGGCATTGGTGAGGTGTCGTTTTTCTTATTCACCAAACCAGCAAACCAGCGAAGCACATCATGCCTGTTGTCAAGCAGTACCAAGGGGGGTCGCCAGATCCTCCTGACGACCGGGGCTCGAGGACCGAGGGTGGAGGAGGCGATTGGACGATCTCAAACGTTTGGGAAGGTCTGGCGGGGTCTGGCAGATCCTGAGAGGTCCTCCTCCTCGAAGAGGCGGCGACCCGCCCAGTGGTGATCCCCCCTTGGCGTTGCCTGGCTTTGGGGGGCTGGGGCCCAGGCTGTTAGCTTCTCTCTTTGCTATTTTAGCACGCGGGCGCGCACCACTAAGGCGACAGCGATGGGGCCGTAGCCTTGGTCCAGTCTCTACACAGCGGGCAGGCGGGCCATTCTGGACGCCCCACATGGACCGCAGGGCGCCCTCAGCGACCCACCGCGAGCCGCACGCGCAGGCGCGCTGCCTCTCTCAGGCAGCTGAAATCGGGACGGCACCGAGATTCAGCCTCCTTTTCTCCCTCTTCCTCCTCCCCCTCCCCCTCCCCGTCCCACTCCTCCTCCTCCTCCTCCTCCTCCTCCTCCTCCTCCTCCTCCTCGTCCTCCTCCTCCTCGTCCTCCTCCTCCTCCTCCTCCTCCGCCTCCGCCTCCGCCTCCGCCTCTTCCTCCTCCTCCTCCTCTTTCTCCTCCTCCTCCTCCTCCTCCTCCTCCTCCTCCTCCTCCTCCTCCTCCTCCTCCTCCTCCTCCTCCTCCTCTCCTCCTCCTCTCCTCCTCCTCCTCCCCCTCATCCTTTTCCTCCTTCTCCTCCTCCTCCTCCTTTTCCTCCAACTCCTCCTCCTCCTCCGCCGCCTCCGCCTCCGCCTCCTCTTCGCCCTCCTCCCCCTCCTTTTCCTCATTCTCCTCCTCCTCTTAGTATGCTTCGTGTTCATCTAGTCTTAGTCGTAGTCGTAGTCGTAGTCGTAGTCGTAGTCGTAGTCGTAGTCGTAGTCGTAGTCGTAGTCGTAGTAGTAGTAGTAGTAGTAGTAGTAGTAGTAGTAGTAGTAGTAGTAGTAGTAGTAGTAGTAGTAGTAGTAGTAGTAGTAGTAGTAGTAGTAGTAGTAGTAGTAGTAGTAGTAGTAGTAGTAGTAGTAGTAGTAGTAGTAGTAGTAGTAGTAGTAGTAGTAGTAGTAGTAATAGTAGTAGTAGTAGTAGTAGTAGTAATAGTAGTAGTAGTAATAATAGCAGTAGTAGTAGTAGTAGTTGTTGTTGTTGTACTAGTACTAGTACTAGTAGTAGTACTCGTACTAGTACTCATACTCGTACTACTAGTAGTACTAGTAGCACTAGTAGTACTAGTAGTACGAGTAGTACTAGTAGTACTAGTAGTACTACTACTACTAGTAGCAGAAGTAGTAGTAGTAGTGGTGGTGGTGGTGGTGGTAGTAGTAGTAGTAGTGTTAATTGTACTACTAGTAGACCTACTAGTATCATGGTTAGTATTGTGTGTTATCATTGTTGGTATGGTCAGTCGTCGTATCATCATGTGGTGTTCGTATTTGTATTAGTAGCAACAGTATGTGTATCACTACAATTGTGGACAGTCCAACCGAATGCTTTTAGTATCAAAATAGCATTATTGTGTTTAATGGCATTATTACTAATTTGTTAGTCGTAGCAGTTGTATGATGTTCATGAGTGCCCTTAAGGTTAGTAGAATGAGTGTTATTACTATTACTTGTAGTACCGCTATTCTTGTTGAAATGATTATGGTGAGTATTCGTGCTCTTGTTCGTGCTCTTAGCATTCACATTCGTATCGCTATTAATACTAGTAGTCTTGTTACCAGTATTCGTGTTAGTAGTCAGATCAGTCTTGTTATTAGTATGAATAACCCTAATAATGGCAAGCTCATTCGTAGTATGATTATTGCTCATAATGGTATGATTATTGTTAGGTGTTGTATTGGTTGTCCGTACTCTTCCCATTAGTGTTATTAGTCACGCTAGCATTCGGCTTGGAATCGTGTGCCTACGATCTTTAATGTTCTTATTATTCGTGGCATTCAAAATACCAGTATTAGTATCAACCTTACTCTCAGTACCATATGTTTATTAATTATACTTAGCCTTGTGTTTCTTCTTAGTGGTCGTAGTTTTAGTATTGCTTTCAATATTGTTAATTCTCTTTGTATTGTTAGCATTATTCTTATGGTTCGTGTTCGTATATGTCTTATTCATGAGATTACAATGAATAGTCGTATGATTCTTCTTGTTTAAAAATTCGATTCGCAATATTACTATGTCTACCATTAATAAATCTTGAAATGATCATTATGAAAAATATTATCATTATTTCTGTCGCTGTCGCTGTGGATCGGTTTGTCAATGAAGACTGAGACCCTCGCACCCCTCCACCCTGTCTCATAATCCTCCTCATCACCATCATCCTCCCTCTCCCCTCCTCCTCCCCTCCACTCCCCGACTCCAGCTCAGCACCCGAGGGCGAGCCTCATCATTCGCACGACGTTGACCGCCCCTTCCCATCCCGCCCCCCCCTCCTCTGAGGACGGAGCTCGCATTCCGTTCCCCCGTGCGCGTCTCGGGTCGGGCGAAAAAGAACGCAGGAATAGCAACGGGGGGTTAGCGAATCAGCTCACGTGGCTGGTTTCCATGGCGCCTCCGGACGCCAGAGGCGCCCACGCATCGAGGGAAGGCCCTGGCACCAGAGCTCAAACCAGCTGCGCGCAGCAGAGTTCGCACCACACCCCTGTCCCACCTCCCCCCCTCCCTTTCGCCTGGCCCGAGCTTGCCCCGAAGGGGGGTGGGAAGGCGAACCTCATCACTCGTGCGACGTTGGCTGCCCCGAGCCTCGACCGCTATGGCACCGCGAAACGCCCGCAGGCAGGCGGCGTGCGTCGGAGCCTGCAGGATGCGCTGGCAGGGCTCCAGCACCTGGGGGGCTCCAGAGCGCGGAGTGCCCACCCCCCTCCCCCACACCTCCCCACCTGTTCCACAAAGGCTAGGTCACACTCCTCCTCCTCCTCCTCCTCCTCCTCCTCCTCCTCCTCCTCCTCCTCCTCCTCCTCCTCCTCCTCCCCTCCTCCTCCCTCCTCCCTCCTCCTCCTCCTCCTCCTCCTCCTCCTCCTCCTCCTCCTCCTCCTCCTCCTCCTCCTCCTCCTCCTCTCCTCCTCCTCCCTCCTCCCTCCTCCTCCTCCTCCTCCTCCTCTCCTCCTCTCCTCCTCCTCCTCCTCCTCCTCCTCCTCATCCTCCTCCTCCTCCTCCTCCTCCTCCTCCTCCTTTCTGTCCCCTTATAAATAATAACTCCTCCCTGTCGCACCCCGAGGCCGGTCGAAAGGGCGGGCCAAGCGTTTCGCCTTAGCTTTCCTCACCACTTGTGACCCTGAAGCTCAAAAATTGGCAACAGTTTCAGAAATGGAGGGCGGGTCGCTTCCAAAATGTGGCTCTCGCTGAAGCGCCGCGCACTTTCGTTTCAAACAACCACAAGAATTTCACGGATTGAGGGCGGGTCGTTTTCAAAATGTGGCTGTCGCTGAAGCGCCGCGCACTTTCGTCCTGAACATTTGCAAGGATTTCACGGACTGAAGGCGGGTCGTTTTCAAAATGTGGTTTTCGCCTTAGCGCTGTGCGCATGCGTTTAAAACATCTGCAAAATCTTCACGGATTGAAGGCAGGTCGTTTTCAAAATGTGGCTCTCGTCTTAGCGCCGCGCACACTCGTCTTAAACATTCGCAAAGTTCCACGGATTCCCACGGTCACCGTGCCGGGAATGGTATTTTGAAAGGACTCAGGACTGCGAAGGAACAGCAGTTACGTTGATTGACGATGTCGAAGTTCGAAGAATGGCTTTCTGGTACGATTCTAGATCGCCAAGACACAGCAGTCATGTTGGTTCGTGACGTTGGAGTCCCGGAGCCTTCGGTTGAACTCCATGTGGGGCCACGAAACGTGTGCGGAGCGTGCCGACATGGGTGCGGCAGGCGCATGCGAACGCAGCCACTGGGGCCCTCGGTGGCGCTCCCTGTGGGGCCACGAAACGTGTGAGTGGTGTGCCGACATGGGTGCGGCGGGCGCATGCGAACGCAGTCTGTGGGGCCTTCGGTGGGGTTCTCTATGGGGCCACGAAATGCGTGAGGGGTGTCCCGACATGTGTGCCAGCGGGCGCATGCGAACGCAGCCACTGGGGCCTTCGGTGGAGCTCCCACTTGGGCCACGAAACGTGTGAGGTGTGTGCCGACATGGGCGTGGTGGGCGCATGCAAACGCAGCGACTTGGGCCTTCGGCGAGGTTCCTATGGGGCACGGAACGTGTGAGGGGTGTGCCGACATGGTTGACTGGTGCGGGGGGGCAGAGGCAAGGATGGGAGGAGGGAGGGGGGAGAGAAGGAGGAGCGAGACGCGGGGCACTCTCTTCAAAACAAAGACCCAACACCACAGGATGGTCTGGAAAGTTTGCAAGACCTTCATGGGTGGAGGGCAGGTCGTTTTTGAAATGTGGCTCTCGCCTCAGCGCCGCGCACACTCGTCTTTAAAGTATAAGAATTTCACGTAGGGGGGGGGGGGGGGCGGGTAGTCTTCAACATGTGGCGTTCGCCTTCCCGCTGCGCACTCTCGTCATAAAAATGTAAGAACTCATGGATGATGGAAGGCGGCTCCTTTTCAAAATGTGGCTCTCGCCAGTGCCTCGCAGATTCGTTCCCAGAGCTTACAACAATTAAAGATTATAATGGTTCACGTCCCAAGAATGCTGGTTCGGCATGATGCAGACTTGGCAGGGCTCAACCGTCACATTGTCTTGTAGTGCTGAAGTGGTGTTCGGGCACATTGCAGGATGTTCAAACGGCTGTTTGCCAACGGGGCAATCCACTCATGGAAAATAACTCCTTATGGGGGACCTATAAAGAGGAAGCTCGAAGGAAGGGTGTGTTTCAACATCGTTGATGAGTCTTGGGCTTATACTGATCCTCCTCCTCACTTCCCCGCGCTCCTCCCCATTAGTTGTTGCCATCCTCCTCCTCCTCATCATCATCATCATCATCATCAGAATCGTCATCATCATCCGTCGCCTCCTCATCGTCATCATCACCACCATCGCCATGAAGAGCATAGTCTTTGACGTTTTAATGAACGGCCCAATCCATGCCGCAAACCCAAACGTGTTTGTGGTGCAGGCTGGGCATTTCGCCTGAGATTTCCTCACAAGCCGTGATCATAAAGTTTGAGATTCACAAGAGCTTCACGGATGGAGGGCGAGTGGTTTTCAAACTGCAGTTCCCGCCTTTGCGCCGCGCACACTCTTGTTGGACATGTGCTGCAATTTCAATGATGCAACGCTGGCCAGTTTTTTATTTGGTTCTCGCCTTCGCACCACGCACTCTCGTCAAAAACCGCAACAGCATCAAAGATTGAGAGTGGGCCGTTTTCAAAATGTTGCCCTAGCCGTAAAGACGCGCACACTCGTCTTAATTATGTGCGACAGTCTGTGGGACGCAGGGTGGTTCATGTTTCAAAATGTTGCTCTCGCCTAGGCGCCGCGTACACACTGCTTAGAAATGCAAAAGGTTCAAGTTCAAAGACGCGAGGCGGGCCTTGTTGTTCTTGTGGCTCTCGCCTCAGCGCCACGCACTCTCGTCTTCAACAATTGCAGCAAATTAAAGGATTGAGGACGGGTCGATCTCAATATGTAGTTGCAGCCTGAAAGCCGCGCACATCATAGTGGGCAGCCTGTAGCAGCTTCAAAGATTCGCACAGTCGAAGTCCCACGAATGGCGCTCTGGCAAGATTTAGGATTCTCAGGACGGAACAATCACGGTCACTCGCGGTGCTGAAGTCGCTGAAATGGTGTTCTGGCAGGACTTAGGATTCTGACGACGCAACAGTCACGATAATTCGTAATGCTAGAATACCAGAGATGGTGTTCTGACATGCCGAAGGATTGCCAGGACGCAGCAGCCACGTTGATTCGCGGCGCCGACGTCCCAGGAGTGGTGTGTTAGCACACTTGAGGATTATCAGACGGTTGCCTTCGGATGGGACATATCCTACAATGAACGCAAATTCCGGTAGGGCACTATGAAGAGGGAATTTGAGGGAGGGTATATTGAAAAATCGTTGATGCGACTCGGTTTACACTGGTCATCCGTCTCCTCATCCTAGTCCTCATCCTCCTCCTCCTCCTCCTCATCATCATCATCATCAGCATCATCATCAGCATCATCATCAGCATCATCATCATCATCTTCCTTCTCCTTCTCCTCCTCCTCCGCCTCCTCCTCATCTCCTTTTCCTCCTCCTCCTCCTCCGCCTCCTCCTCCTCCTCCGCCTCCTCCTCCTCCTCGGGGCCCTTCTCCTCCTCGGGGGTTTCGAAGGCAGCGCCGCTTCTCCTCCGATCGGAGGCAGCTGGCGGCGACCACATCACTCTGACTTTGGGACACACCTGGCCGCAAGGGACAAGGCAGAGTCGAGCCCGGCGTATTCTCGAAGGCTCCGATGGCGGAGAAGTCCCCCACACACCCTCCCCTCGCCCCAGTCACCCCCTTGCCCTTCCCCCTCCTCGGCCTCGAAACTTCCCCATCCCTCCTCCCCCTCCGCCATATATCCCTCCTCCCTCTCTCTCTTTATCGGATCTTCGGATGATCCTCCGGGAGGGCTGGGTTGTGTGCCTTACGACGCCCCCGAGCCTCCTCCCACAACATCTCCTCTGCATCTGCATCTGCACCACGTGCCGCGCTAAGCCACTCTGCCTCCGCAGCTTCGAAGTCTGGCGCCCCGACGTCGTTCTGCCGTGTCAGCCCTTCACGAATCCCCTCCGCGGATCGCAATCTCGCCTCGCCCCTGCGCACCTCGGTACGCCACGAGCCTCTTCGACTCCAGCGGAACACTGCATCCCAGAAGGCCCCGTTCTCGCCGAAGCAGTCGAACGTGTACGGTGGAGGTCGAGCTAACCGCACCCAAACATCTCCATCGCTCCATTGCAAGACCTCTGCTGTGTTGCCAGACTGGTCGTCCGAATCTGAACGCCCACGAAATTCACCCGCACTGCGGCCACTTGTTAGCTGCAGCACGAGATCCTTCCCATCCACTTCTAACTTTCCTACACCGACCGCGTCTGCACCGTGGATGCGTATCCTTACGCCAGCGTTGGCGCGCCAGAGTCCTTGCACCGCCTGCAAGCAGGGATCAAGCGTCACAGGAAGCAAAGTCGATATCAGCTCTGCCGCCGAAACGTCTCCGGGCATTGCTCCACCCGAGTTGCCCTGAAGCCTTGCTAACTCTTGCAGTTCAACCATCACAGCATCCCGGTTGTCTGAGACGTCTGTACCGGTGTCAGCGTCTAACACGACCTCAACCTCTACACGTTGATATGCGCGCCGTCCATCCCCACGTCCAGAGATCATGTCAATCAACTTCACCCGCCCTATAGCTCGGTGCTCTGCCACATACGTCACCTCTCCACCAGAGGCCGCTTGCACATCACGCAAATCTTCCAGAAAAAGGAGTGTCCCATAAAGCGCTGTGCGCTGTTGCGCCCTGTCTTGCAATGAAGTCACAACAAGACGGCCTCCACCAAGCAACATATCTTCATAGAGACAGCACTCCTGTGAGGCTGCAATGGACAAGTTCACGGCGGTTCCAGGAAGATAAACATCGGTGGAGGAAATGAATGGTAATACCTGCGTATCGCCGCTGCCGATTTTTCGTTCACCATCTGGCGAGAACCACATCAAAGGCTCACTTTCAAATTTGCTGCCCACGTCAGCCGAGGAGCCATCTGGCAATGCATGTAAGACCGAACTCGATTCCCAATTATCTCTGTGCACCCGCTGAAAACAATTATTGCGGGAAGAGATCCTGGGGCGAATAACCTTGCAAAAGCATCGCCTCCGATGGCGCTGCCGCCCGCACGTCAATGCGACAATGGAACTGCCGCCAACCAAACGCCCACGAGAAAATGTGAGTCCTTCTTCTGGTGGGGGCCCATCTCTCTCGCGAAGCCTACCCATCCAGCTTGCGGAAGAGATTATAGTTTGCGGCCGCGACGCGAGCGAATGGCTTGCAAGAGTGAACATGCCAGGGTTCAAATAGCAGCTGCGCGCTCCTGCGAAAGCCCAACGCCGGTTTATCTCCGAACCTTGCGCATAGCCAAAACGGCGGCACGAATTTCGCAACCAGGTGCCTACCCCGTGAACGCTGACACGCAATATGTCTGCAACTGATTAACTCATCGCAGAATTACTGCCTACCCTTCGGATGCACATTCATTCGATCAGAAGATGGGTGTCGCCAGAATCATTTTTTCCAACCATCCTGTGGTGTTGGGTCCTCGTGTTGAAATGACGGTGCCCCGCGTTCCTCCCCTCCTCTTCCTCTCCCCCTGTCTCCTCCTTGCGTTTCACCCACCCAGTACAGCGCGTCGTGGCCCCATAGGGAGCTCCACCGAAAAGCTCCAGAGGCACGGTTCGCATGGCGGCCCCAGGCCATTTCGGCACGCCCCTCACGAGGATCGTGGCCCCACAGGAGCTCCAGCGAAGGCCAAAGTGGCAGGGTTCGCACGGCGGCCTCGGGCCATTTCGGCACACCCCATCACGAGGATCGTGGCCGCATGGGGAGCTCCACCGAGAGCACCAGCGGCAGGGCTCGCATGGCGGCCTCGGGACATTTCGGCACACCCCTCACGAGGATCGTGGACCCATAGGGGGCTCCACCGAAGGCGCCAGTGCCAAGGTTCCCATGGCGGCCTCGGGCCATTTCGGCACACCCCTCACGAGGATCGTGGCCCCATAGGGGGTTCCACCGAAGGCCCCCAGTGGCAGGGTTCGCATGGCGGCCTCGGGCCATTTCGGTACACCCATCACGAGGATCGTAGCCCCATAGGAAGCTCCACCGAAGGCCCCCAGTGGCAGGGTTCGCACGGTGGCCTTGGGGCATTTCGGCACACCCCTCACGAGGACCGTGGCCCCACGGGAGCTCCAGCAAAGACGCCAGCGGCAGGGCTCGCATGGCGGCCTCGGGCCATTTCGGCACACCTCTCACGAGGATCGAAGCCACATAGGGAGCTCCACCGAAGGCGCCAGTGGCAAGGTTCCAATGGCGGCCTCGGGCCATTTCGGCACACCCCTCACGAGGATCGTAGCCCCATAGGGGGCTCCACCGAAGGCCCCCAACGGCAGGGTTCGCATGGCGGCCCCGGGGCATGTCGGCACACCCCTCACAGGGGACTGCGGCCCCATAGTTGTGCTGCTTTAACAACCGCGCCTGGGCGTCGTATTCCGCCTTGTCGACGTGCAACTCCACCTCCTCCCTCATGGCTCTCAAAGCCCTCTTCTGCTTCTGCTCCTCGGTCAGAGGGACGCCGTCCTTGTCGTCGTCGGCGCCCGCGAAGACGGCCACGAACGTGTTCCTGAGCATGTCGGGCCCTGGCGGAAAGCCGTGACCACATGGGGAGCGCGGGCGAAGATGGTATGCACAAGTGCGGTATTCACAACTTCGTATGGTTGAGTCCTTCGCCAAGCTAATTTCCCTCAAAACACGGTCTCCTTGAGGATGACTCCCGTAACGACTACACACTGAAGATACCACATCCGTGCTAAAACGGGAACACCGCATGCTCACACAGGCCAAGACGAATCGCTCTGTATGAACTAGCAAAGACACTTACACGCACGCCCTCCGCGGTCCCGCGTGCCCGAAACATCACTGTCGAGTGCAGGCCAATGAAAGCTGCCCGCGTACGTGTGTACATCTTTGTACAT
>CAUYUJ010017861.1:105000-222177 GCA_963575745.1 Prorocentrum cordatum
CGCCATGCGAACGCTGCCACTGGGGCCTTCGGCGGGGCTCCCTATGGGGCCACGATCCTCGTGAGGGGCGTGCCGAAATGACCCGAGGCCGCCATGCGAACGCTGCCAGTGGGGCCTTCGGTGGGGCTCCCTATGGGGCCACGATCCTCGTGAGGGCAGGCGAACGCTGCCACTGGGGCCTTCGGTGGAGCTCCCTATGGGGCCACGATCCTCGTGAGGGGTGTGCCGAAATGGCCCGAGGCCGCCATGCGAACGCTGCAACTGGCGCCTTCGGTGGAGCTCCCTATGGGGCCACGATCCTCGTGATGGGGTGTGCCGAAATGGCCCGAGGCCGCCATGCGAACGCTGCCACTGGGGCCTTCGGTGGAGCTCCCTATGGGGCCACGATCCTCGTGAGGGGTGTGCCGAAATGGCCCGGCCGCCATGCGAACGCTGCCACTGGGGCCAACGATGCTGGGCTGCCACTGGGGCCTTCGGTGGAGCTCCCTACGGGGCCACGAAACGCTATACTGGGTGGGTGAAACGCAGGGAGGAGGGGGGAGGAGGGGGAGGAGGAGGAGCGGGAGGAACGCGGGGCACCGTCTCTTCAAAACGAGGACCCAACACCACAGGATGGTTGGGAAAAACCTGAGAAGGATGGCAAGAAAGGGCTGACAGTAAAGGACCATAATGAGAAGAGGAAGGAGATATGCGAGAACCGGGAAGAGAAAGAAAAGGAGGAGAACATTAGGACGATATCGAAAGCAGTAATCTGGAGACACTAGTGTATGTTGTTAGTTGTACTCTGTCTGATAGTGTTTGTAAGAAACATGTGCTTGCATATTCGTAGGGTGTTTCAATATGCCCCATTGTTGTATCTCCCTCTCTCCTTCTCTCTCTCTCTCTCTCCCTCTCTCTCTCTCTCTCTTTCTCTCTCTCTCTCTCTCTTTCTCTCCTCTCTCTCTTTCTCTCTCTCTCTCTCTCTATTTCTCTCTCTCTCTCTCTCTCTCTCTATATCTCTCTCTCTATAATATATATAATATATATATTTATATATATATATATATATATTATATATATATATATCGCTATATATATATCGCTCATTATAAATATCTGTGATTCTGGTTATATATATATATATCTTTCTCTCGCTCTATATTCATGTGTATATCTCTTTAAGTATGCGCATACGTATACATACATACGCATGCATGCATGCATGCATGCATACGTACGTACGTACGTACATACATACACACGTATGTGTGATGTGCTGCCAACATATATTTAAACATACATACGTGCGTAAACATCGATGTGCAAACCTAAATCATGCGCATAGATGTATGAAGACATTCACGCACACCTAGTTACATATCATTCCGCCAGCATGCAATACTTGAAGGTCCGAGGTGGATGGCGCGAAGAGCTACTACAACGTTGAATGATACACGATACATACGTGCATTCACGTATGGAAAAAAAAGGACGCACCAAAATGACCGCAAAACAATGTACGCAGCGATCCCCAAGTGCTTTCGCACGCGCGCGCGTCGATAGCCTCGCGACCCACGAGCTTGCAGCAGTCAAAACTGCGCCACGTCTGACGATCACGTGTTTCCAAAAAGATGGCTGCGAATTAATCCGCCGCCGCGCCCCCTAGCACCGTGAGGCGCGTTAAAATGCCAAGTGAGCTCAGGCATCTGCAAGTCATCGAAGGGCCACCCCTCCCACTCCCGCCTAACCGCATGCACCACCCCTACCCCTCCTGAGGCTTCTTGGACGCCACAGCCACACCGCCCCCCCCCGCCTGCAAGAGCCCAAGGAATCCCAAGAGGCCTCCAACAAGCCGAAAGACACCTCCAAAACGTTTTACACGAGGCCCCTGAGGAACCAACAACGACTTTCCTCAAATGTTCCTTCTTGAGTCTTTCCTCTGAGAATCGGGGTAAGATGCCATAGGAATTAAGGTCTCATGTTTACTACGCTCAGTGGCAGAGGGTATGGGATGAGACATCGATGAAACAATATGTTATCCGTTAAGCAATTGTACTCAAGTATCGGGAGGAGGCCGGCCGGCCGACGCCCGGACGCGGGCGCGCAGCGGCACGCTCCTTTTCTCACCCGAGCAGCAAAAGTAGCTGCGGAATACAGTAATACGAATGTCAAGGTATGACAAGGCAGGCATCAGGAGAGGCAACTATATGATGAGGCGGAGAGGAGCATATTGACTCCCCCCGCGGCGGGCTTCGTAGAATACATCCAGCCACAGCCCGCCCAGCCTGTACATATTTACAGCCACCGGGGCGAATCCCAAAAGCATTTTACTGCTCAACGGTGGTTGCCAGGGGGCTGAGGGCCGAAGAAACCCGACGAATCCCACCAATAATTAAGATAGAGCCTCTCCGCCGAAACGACTGGGTCGTTCCGTCGGCGCCAATACGACTTGGTCGTTTGGCTCGCGTCTTCAGTCACTCGTTGTACCAGGAGGACTGCGAGTGTGAAGGCGGAGCAGGAGGTCTCGGAGTTGAAGACGAAGAACTTCCCTTCTGTCCAGCTGTCCGATGAGGCGCAGCTGACTTGCCTCCCTTGCCAGTGCCAGCGTATGGAGCTGGCCGGACGTTCTTGGACTTGCCCTTGTTCTTGGCGTACCGCTTGCCCTCCTCTCTCGAGAGGTAGTAGGTGTAGTAATTCAGGAACACAAAGTGCCACACATGACTGTTGGGGTCTCTGGGTGTCTTCCAGTATATCATGTCACGGTGAACCCAGTCAGTACCCCTGCAACTCGCGGGACGCCGTGTACTGCGGGTAGTGGATCGCGGGGCCCCAGACGCCATCATCGCGGCCGGCAGCCATGGCCCCGCCGCGCGCGCGCAGTCATTGGCCGATCCCACGTGTCCCCGTCAGAAGAACGTCTCGAAAACTCCTCACCCGCCGATGCGGTTTGACCGCCGGCGCAGTAAGGAGACTCAGTGATGTCATCACTGGCCCGAGCGTCTTGGACCCTGGGCGGTCTAGGCGGGGCAGGTGGAGCCGGGCGGCTAGCAGGGCTTGGCCTTTCTGGCGCGGCAGGAGCCCCCTCCGAACCGGCTGGGCCGTCGGAGGGGTCTTCAGCGTCTCCTTCTTCGCGAAGGCGCTTTTCTTGCTGCAACTTCGCATATCTCACAATACCCATCGCAGCAGTAGTCACATAGGCACCGTATTTCCCACAGGCAGTGCGAAGGGAGCCTTCGTCACTGTCCTGTTCTTTAATAGATGCCAAAGATGGGAATAAGAAAAAAGACAGCTTCTTGCAACTTCACGCCTTGGCGACGGAGATCGGCACGACGCTGTCCGCACAGGTCGCGAGCCCACGCCTCGATGAGGTCGTCTCTATTGACAGCCGTACGAATACGGCGGCCCACCGCATATGCATCGGTGCGGCGCTGTTGAGTGTCATACCCGTCGTCTTTGTCGCGAGTATGGAGGCCAGTCGTGGGATATGCAATGCAATATCCATCGGCGAGGAAACAACTGATGAGCTCGCGGACAAACACAAACACACGCATGACATGAAGGTCCAGGTCGAGCTCTTCAACGGGAATCTTCCAATTCTGCACAATGGCCTCTCTCACATCTGCAGGAACCACATGTGTCAATTCTCTCGCCAGGCGCGACCTATCGACCGCGCCCGTGCCCGGGTTGTGGCACATGTGCTCCATAACATACTGCGCAGCGACAGCGATGGCTTCCTGCGTCGTCGTGGTGACGCGCAATGTGCCATCATCACGTTGAGGGTTCACCAGTCCATCGGGCAGATCAAGGTTGATCTTCCCTTCGAGCATCTGCTGGGTCTGGGACCCGCAGACGGCGGCGAAATCAAGGGGCATCGGATCAAGCCTCTCGTCACCTGTCGTCTCGGCTTGGCCGGCGACAGGTTTTACAACACTGAGAGGATGCTCAGAACAAATCTTGTTGCGCCTGGATACTGACTTGGATTGGCGGGCAGGGCGAGCAACAAGCTGATCCGCCCAGGCAAGAGGCGGACGTCCACAAGGGCTGGGCCCTGTGGCGCCCGCGCCAGTATCCCGTGCATTGGGCATCCAGGCCGCCACTCCAGTCCGTGCGTTTTGCAACGTCTGGAGAGTCGGCACAAAGGTTCCTGTCCTTTGCATGTTGCCTTCCCATACTTCCCAACCTCCATTGGGGGAAATATGCGATTCATCTACCTCTGGCCAGTCGAAAGCAGCCAGGGGAGGACAGGAAAAGGGGCGCGCATACTGATCAATATCTGTGGCCCAAATCAGGGGCCACCACTCTGCGATCGTTGGTTATGGAACCCCTTCTCTCTGCCAGAAATGCCAGCCATTTTATGAACCTCCTCTTGAGAGGTTGAAGGTACTGGCAGAAAGGTCCGTGACGCGCCAGCGGCTGGGCCGCGGCGTCGTCAGGGACCCAGGCAGGAACACTGCCCGGGCGGCTGTTGCCAAAGGTTTGCCCTGCAGCAGCCATGGTGGTGCATCCACCGTTCGCCCACTTACGCTCAAGCTTCAAATTGTTATTGGCGTTCGTCATGACATCCGCTGACGCTTTGCCCTGCCGTTGTCGTCTCTCTGCAACCGACCGATCTTGTTTCCAGGGCAAGTTGTCGTAATCACGAACGGTCAGCTTGAAGCCATTATTCCACAGTGACCGCTCAATGGTCCGCGACAGGAATGACTGGAGCCAAAAAAATGTGCGCAACCATGTATTTGTACTTCAGTGCGTTACTGCAGAAGGGGCAACGGCCGAAGCCTGCACGCACCCAATGCAGTTCAGCGCAGAGGAACTGACCATCGTCGTCCCAGGGGACAGACCGCATGAACTCGTCTGCCCTGTGAGGCCATTCCCTGAATTCTGGCCGCAGCGTCACTGTCTCGTCAGCGTGAATCCATCCAAGCATGGAACTATCATCGAAATCCACCTCATACGCGGTCCACTCCTGACTGAAGACAAGGGCCCAAGAAGTCAACATTTGGTTCGCATGTATCCAATCCTGTACTGTGGCAAGAGTGACAGCTTTGTCTATGTCGGTGAACTTTCGCACCTGATGGGACACAAGGGTCCCGTCGCGGCAAATCCGGTTCGAAAATCGGGTAAGAACACGGCCATTGAAGACAGGAACGAGCTGCCAGGATGCTCTGTGCGTTGGGAGTTGGTCCCACAGACGGACTGTGTCCACTGTGGGCCATGACCCAATCGTAGAAGGCTGTCCCACCTCGGGCGCTTGGCCCATTTGGCGGTGCTCTTTCGCACGAACACTCTCACCATCCCTACACTGGCTAAGCCAGAAAAGAAAGTGGCGTCGGCTTTGCATGACCGGGTCCCGCTTGGCCCGAAGAAGCCTCAACAATCCATAGTCCGACTCAAAACAAAGTCCCGACGCGCTCTTGGGGAATTGGATGTCCCCGAGCATCGATGCCTTCAACGCTTCCATGTCCGTAATATGTAGAACAGGGCCATGGCACCTGGCTAGGCCAGGGCCACAAGGCGCATACATTCTTTCAATGGAGGCAACTAACGCGGAGTGCCCCTGACACGCTCTATAGAAAACGGGGACGGGACAATTATACCGTTCATCCGCAAATACGGGCCAGCTCCTAAAGTCCTCCCATTGTTCATGGATCTTGGCGTCGATGGTGCAAGCCAGGTCATCAGAAAGTACGCCCAAGACTTCCACGGTCCCTGGCTGCAACGCGACTAGGCCGTGCGCAGCAAGTGCCACCGTTTGGTGTTCGTACCCATCTTCTCGCATCTTGTCGATTAGGTCTCCAAAATAGACCAAACCTCCCGAAGACCTCGCGTAATCTAAACAATCTCTCGCGAGGTACATGGCAAAAACTCCGATGCGCTTCGCAAATTCATCTACCCGACCACTGTGGCGTCGCCAAAACTCCGCACAGCCTAGGGCCGCCGGATGATCGTTGTCGGAGACGCCCACAGCCAACGGAGTCAGGGCCTCGAAGGCCCGAGAATCAAATCCGCGGGGAGTGTCAGCAGAGTAGAATTCTGCACGAAGGAAATCCCTCGTCTGATCAAAACTCGCTACGTCGAAGGTAAACCCTCCCAACAACGCAAATATGGGATCCTCGACGAGCTCGGCTATGCGTTTGAGCGTGTCAAACGTCTATCACGAAGAGCCTCGACATTGGGAGGTACAGGACCAGTAGTATGAGCCTCTCGAATTCGCCGCTTCAACTGAGCAGGCGTGTTCTGAATAATTCGGTTTCGGTCATTCTCTGAAAGATAAAAATCCTTGCCCTTGAATTTGTCAGCGTGGCCAACGGCAACCTCAGTTCCGCCCTGACGGGGCGGATCTTCTGTCGGGAGAGGCTGCCGCACATCAGGGGAAGGCGGCAGGGTCGCTCGGCAGAAGAAGTTGGTCACCGTGGGGTCGGACTGACAACTATCCTCTTCAGGGTGGACAAGTTGGGGGTCACCCTGATATGAACAAGTAATGAGGTCGGCAAGAGTTGGGCTGGCCTCAAGAGACCCCGGCGTGTCTGGGACACCCGCGGCTCTGTTCGCTGGAGAAGGCTCCGCAACGTCTTGGCCGCTCGGAGCGGCGACTGGTGGGGCCGCCTTCACAGCCGGCTCAGCCTCGTCCTCAGGAGAGCTGTCGATCTCCTTGGTAGGGGGCACTTCCGCATCCCTCTCCTGGGGCTCAGTACACTTTACGTCGACAGCTTCCGAATCAACCTGCATTGGGTCACTCTGCAATGTTGCATTATCAGCTCTGGCTGGGCCAGGCGGAGCACTGGCAGCAGGCTGCGACGCAGATGTCGCATTATCCACCATCGCTGAATCCTGTGGGCCAGCCGACGGGGGAGCGGGAGCTGAAATCACTGGGACTGCCTTCGCGGCCTCGGCCGCGTCTTGAGCCTCGGCGTCTTTATCCTGATCAAAGTCAGGAAGTTCCGCTGCCGCGGCTGAGCCGGGCAGCGGCGCCGACGCTCCTCCAGACACGGCTGGGCCGGGTGGAGTTTTAGGTACATCTACTGCCGAGGCTGCGCTGGGCGGAGATGGAAGCGCTTCCTCTACCGCCACAGCTGGGCCGGGCAGAGGCGCAGGAGGAGCAGGCACCCTGAACCCACCTATGATTGCGCCGCTCTCAGTGCGAGGCTGTGAGCTCTCGCCTTTGGCGGCAATTTCAGGAGTGGGAACGAAATTAGATATCGTCTTCTGGATATTGCCCACAACGGTGGCTGCAAATTTCTTCCACGGACTCGAGTAATCACCTGGCTCATGCGCGTTCCTTCTCCGGGCAATCATGCATTTACGCTTTGCGGCGTCAATTCCCAGGATCTTCCTCGATCGATGGGCCCTGGGAAATGGCATTCCTCCACTGACTGAAGAAGTCACGCTCTTGCTTGAATGCCTTGCGGGCACGTTCTCCGTCAAAGTGATAATGGGAAAATTCTTTGATGGACCGGACAATGCTGCATGCAGCGTCGCCCCCCTCTGGAGCCGGGAACTCCTCTGACGAAGGATCTCCATCCGGCTGAGGCGGGCGAGGGGCTGCAAAAACGCCCAGTCCTTCGGTGCCTCCGGGGCGGTTAGAGCCCCCATCCTCGGCATCCTTGACTTCCACTTTAGCGATCTCAGTCATCGCCGCAGCGCCCTCAGCCTTCGCCGGCGGGCTTGCCCCAGCACCGCCTTGGGCGGACGGGGAAAGCGCTGGAGAAGGCTTAAATTGTGGCTGTCAATGTATTCTGAGCCCCGAACAGTCCATCTAGCACTCTTAGGCCCAGGCGGAGGCGACGGAAGACGCGCGGCCGGTATACTCGGAGGTGTTGGCCAAGCCTTAGGCTTTACTTCCGTCGTCACTGCGCTGTACAGCCGTAGGTGCTGCACTAGCTGGCCTGGCCAATGGCCGCTCCACTGTCGGCGCGGTGCTAGTCGACCGTGCTGTTGGGCGTTCTGCTCCAGTAGCAGTGCCAGCCCGCTTGGCCGGCGGCGGCTCCGCCTCTGGAACAACGCTCATCGGCTTGAACGGTGGCGGATCCTTCTTCGGCATGACGTTCGCCTGCTTAGCCGGTGGGGAATCCTTCTTCGGCATAACGTTCGCCGGCTTGGCCGGCGGCGGCGCTATCTTTGGCACGACGTCTGCTGGCCTGTCTGACACCGGCGCCTCCCTTGGCGGAGGCGGAGGCACTACCACGTTCGCGGCTGCGCCTGGCGGAGGAGAAGACACCCCTTCAGCCCCGGATGGGCCGGGCGGAGAGTGGGGCACTCCCCCTGTGGCGCCGGCCGCCCCAAACGGGGAAAATTCTCGGTCGCTTATAAGTAAGAGCGAGGCGCCGGACGGCTTGGCCGCCTGCGCCTGAGCGCGAAAATCAATCGATGTTTTGTCTTTGGCCTTTCCTTCATTTTTCTATTAGCCCGAACGAGCGCCTTGGACTCTCCCGAGGCTTCGTCTTCGTACAATGGGTTGATCCTGGTCATAATGACTCCCCTGCCTTCAAGCGACGGCCAAATGTCTCAAACTCTGGGCAATATTTCCGGCATGGGCTACAATCCTTTTGCCACTTGATGGGCTCCAAATTTGGCACCCACTCTCTCTGTGCCTCGCAGACTTGGTCCGTGGCAGCTACTCTCGCATCGTCGCCGAAGTCTTGCTCCAGGGCACAGTGGAGAGTATAAGCCTGAATAGCATGAAGGGCCGCGGGCGTCCAATGGCACAAGCGAAGATCGCTCTACACCATCTGGGATCGGTTAAGCGTGCAAAATTGTGAGGCTTGCCCTTGATCTCCCTGGGCTTTACATAGAAAGTAATCTCCGCTGTGACCCAAATGCCATCTCCAAACGTCTCCTCGGCTACAGAATAAACAATACGCAGAGGGATCGTTAACACAACGGAAAAAATACACGCCCACGTTTCCCATTTTGATGTTCCCGCCGCACCGGGGATCCGATGGAAGCAGCTCATGGCCCCCCAATATCGACTGGAGGGCATTCACAGACACACCGTGGGACTGCCTGCTCCATCCTGAAGTCGGATCCTGGACCTGATAAAGCTTCTCCATTGTTGCGAAGGAGGGCAAAGTGAGCTGCGCGCATCGCATGCCCCCTGCCTTGTGGGTCTTGATCGACAACGTCGCCCAGTCCAAGCGATCAGCAACTGTGGCCTCAGGGCCCTCGCATGATCGATCGGCCTTATTGCTAAAGAACTCTGCCTAATTGGGAACATATAGAAGGATCCAAAAGAGGGGTCTTCGTAGACGTCTGCAGCATCTGATCACTCTTCTCCTGCGGCATGAACCTGGGAGTCTTGAACTCTCTGCTGCGGGCCGGATCTTTTCCAGTCGTCACCTGTGCAACGGTCGAGAATCGAAATGCTGTGGATGCTTGCTCGAATCACTACGGCAATCTCATAGTGGTCATACAACTGGTGCGCGGGCCAACCGCTCTCCCAATCGGCATTGATGTTGGGGGCAAACAAAATTGCCCATGTGAATCTTTGTCGGAGCATGGACGGGGCTATTCATCCCAAGATTTCTACAAATTTATTTTCCGTGAGGAAGAAGCTTTGTGTGTGAACATCGATTTGTTCCGCGCAATCTCTCCGCTTTTGCTTCCAAATGGGAACACTCTGATTGTCCACACGCATGCGTGTTCGAAAAGCTGTCGAAGAAACTCCGGCCCAGCCCGCAAGCTTCCCCTTGCCCCAAGACGCCCGGCGAACCGGCGGAAAAAAACACCCGCAAGAAATGCCTTGCCGGTGTCGGAGAAAGTCAGCGGAAAAAATCCGGGAGCGCTTCATGTCGGCGGCCGAAAAATAAAGAGAAGCACAAAAAAAAACAATTGTTCAAAACAAGAATTGCTGACTTACATTTATGGACAAAAAAAAAATTTTTCGATGATTTGTCAATCACAACGTAAAACGTAATAACCAAATTTTGTGTAATATTATATAAAATATATGTTTTAAAAGAAAAAAAATCGCCACACCAACGTTTGCTGGATGTGATTATTCGACAGCCATATGCTCACTTTAGACAAATCACAGGATCACATGTTTCTGTCGATACATCACAAAAACTACAAAAACTTACAATTAGTTGGAAAATATGCAATTTTAATATGAAAGTTGCGTTCGTGTCGCTCTTTTAAGCACACAAAATATCTGCAATAGAAATGTAAAATTAAAAACACAAGTTGAAATCGCTTCTTGTCGTTCTACAAAAGAACCGATAAACTAAATGGATATCAGAATCCAAAATTAATAAAATCAATGTAAAAAATGTGATTATCATGGATCTTTGTTTTTCATATATCAACCACATACAATAGTTGTTACAATGTCTTTGAATTGTCTTATATGCACTCAAAATTTCTATGTCAAACGTGCCGATATTTCGAATTTTCTTTTGAAATTCAGAATATGACTATTTTTTGTAGAACAACAAATTACAAATGTATATATATATTACAACTGTAAAAACAATATAGTGCACAACTATAACCCACCAAAACATCCAACAACCATAACGCAACGCTTTTGCAGGGGCTTCATACAAACAATGAGAGCAACAAAAAACACAAACAAAACACACAAAAAACTAGGAAAAACAAAACCATGGAACGACCCGACGACTAAAAATGCTCGGGAAAACTCTGAAACGTCACGAAATTCGAAAACAAATTCAACTTACAAAAAATGTTAATCACGACCACCCGAAGATAATATTTCACGCGCTCTGGCTCTATAATTATCGCCTGTTCTAATGTTTGCAATACTAGGCATCACTGTGGGTTTGCCGCTGATTGATGTTCAGTTTTTAATCACTATTTTTTTTTCAAAAAAATCCAAACACAATTTTTTAAATAAAAAAAAAAAAATATATATATATATATATATATATATATATATATAAGAAAAAAATGGTGACATCTTCTAAACCTCATACATACCAAAATAAACATGGAAAAAAAAAAAAAAAAAAAAAAAAAAAAAAAAAAAAAAAAAAAAAAATGAATTTAACACCAAAACAAGACACACCCAATCCAAAAAATAACCGCAACAACGACAGAGAGAATAGGAAACAAATGACAGATGTGACGGACAACCAAAAGAATGTGTGAATGACATAAAGACTGCAGACAGATTAAAACTCGGACACTGATCCGAGATATTAATGCCATAACACATTAACCTCGTAAATTAATATTATTTCTCAACATGGGTTGCTTCAAGCGTTTGAACAGTAGTATTGCAACTACGGACCTCAAACTGTGACTGATCGACGCGACATATTCCACTGCAGGTTCGAAAACTGCTCATTGTCACATGAATGTTGAAATCTTCCACAATCGTCCAGCAAATCGAACTGGGCGGCGGCGATGTAGAACTTCCTTTCCATATCTGTGTTCAAAATTGGCAAAACACGAAGCAATTTTCCTCAATGCTGATAACAAACTCGTAATTCCAGTCTCTCTATGATTATATATATACAAATAAGATCGTGAAGAAAAGGAGAAACGGGCACAAAGAACAACGCGAGCATGGGAGACACAATATGTGTGTGTATGTGTGTGTGCATATACGCACACACACCCACACACACACATATATATATATATATATATATTTATATGTATACCGACAACACTCGAATCACGAGTTACAAAAGAATTAACTCGTGAGTTAATACTTTTCATCTCGGGTATGCACATCCCCCTCCAGAAAAGTATTAACTCGCGAGTTAATACCTTCTCGTGCTCCCACCGACACAAAAAGTATTAACTTACGATTTAATTCTTCTCATTCCCCACCGACAAGAACAAGTATTAACTTGCGAGTTAATTCTTTTGCTGTCCAACGAGACACAAAGTATTAACTCGCAAGTTAATAATTTTCCTACCCTGGCAAGCGGTAAGAAGATTAGTCTATGCAGGAGTAACTTCGTGAGAGCAAGTAGTAGTGGTAGTGGCCATAGTGTAGCACTAGTAGTAGTAGTAGTAGTAGTAATAGAAGTAGTAGTAGTAGCAGTAGTAGTAGTAGTAGTAGTAGTAGTAGTAGTAGTAGTAGTGGTAGTAGTAGTGGTAGTAGTAGTGGTAGTAGTGGGACTAGTCCTAGTAGTAGAGTAGGAGTGGTTAGTAGTAGTCGTAGTAGTAGTAGTAGTAGTAGCAGTAAAAGTAGTAGTAGCAGTAGTAGTAGTAGAAGTAGTACTTGTAGTAGTAGAAGTAGTTCGTCGCTGTCGTCTGCCGTCGACCTTCTCCCTCCTCTCACTCTCGCTTCTACTCTTCCGCCGTGCTTCCGCGTTTCCCACCTGCTTGCTTCGGTGCTGCACCTAGCTCTCTGAATCATAATCAGATTTTGAATTTGGTACTACTATACAGAAACACCTGCACGCAATTTCACACACTTACAAATTCAATGTTGTTGGTCGCGGCATTTTGAAACACCGCGCGCGGCAAAAGCAATTGCCCGGCAGCGAACAAGGCCAGCTACACGACACACCGCAAGCCAGCCGGCCCTTACCAAGCAAAAACGCGGCGCGCGAGCCTCACACCTGACCTGGGGCATCCAGAAAACCTCAAACACAAAAATGGAAAGCAATTCAATGCGTGCCGTAAATACGCATCCACTGAAAAATCAAACTGTTATTTCCTCTCAAACTGGAATCTCTCTTACAAAAAAACCAACATGTATCAACTCACATTAAATTGCTGTCGGAAAAATAAACTGAACTTCGAATACTTGAACTGATGTAAAAATTAACTGAAAAATATTGCCTGCACAATATTACTGGAAACTTGAGAATTTCGCTTCAATTGAGAATTTCGTGGGATCATTGCAGAACGTGCCGTCCTATTCAATTGGACATTTCTTTACCGGCCCGCGTAATTCTCATGTTTCCAAGGTGTCTTACTTGGAATTTGGTTCGTCGGATTCGGCTTCTGCATTTTTAGAGTTGCACAAGACTAAAACATTCGAGTGCAAGGGCGCGTCTATAAAGATGAAAGCAGCCAAGAGCCAGATCAATTTACAGCGGGATTGGTCTCTCAGGAAAGCTGCGGATTTGATTAAGTCCCACAGCAGCGTGTCCGATCCAGGTGTCGCGCGCACCGACATGAAAGCACGGAAGGTTATTGTGGGAGAAACAGTTGCTTTCATTCAGAATCCTGGCGATTTCGAGGGCGAGTTCCGCGACAGATTCGTCGACCTTCGTTTCCCTTAGGGATGCGGGGGGACTGTTCATTTTGCACGTTTAAACTCTCCTGTCCTCGCCCGCAGCTCAGCTGCTAGTGTGCGGTCCCCGGGCAATGTTGCAGACTCTTCTCTCTTTCCGATGCACAGTTCGCGCCGTCTAAGACGGCGCGGTCCTCGTTCATTTGATGCTTTGCAGCGTCGATCTTCTAGAATCAAACCTGGTTCTGCAAGCGAATCGTCGAGGCCATGTTTTGCGTCTCCGATTCTATTGCCTTTCGAGCCTAATAGAGCTCTTGCGTTGGACTCGAGCGAAGCCGAGCTTCCACATGGCCTTACTCGGCCGATCTCCGGAGAATCCGGATTTTCGAGCCGCCTTATCCGGCCGACCTCGGGAGCAGAATTTTCGAGCCGCCGTTCCCCGCCAACCTCCAGAGCTGAAATATCGAGCCGCCTTACCCGGCCGTCCTCCGGAGCAGAATTTTCGAGCCGCCTTACCCGGCCGTCCTCCGGAGCAGAATTCTCGAGCCGCCTTATCCCGCCGGTCTCGGGAGCAGATTTCTCGAGCCGCCTTACCCCGCCATCCTCCCGAGCAGAATTTTCGAGCCGCCTTACCCGGCCGGGATCGGGAGCAGATGTTTCGAGCAGCCTTACCCGGCCGTTTGAACACTTTGTCCGGTCTTCTGAAAGAGGAGTTTCGAGCCTTAGCTCTCGTTCTCAGCGCCAGTTGAGTTTGCACGAGTGTTTACTGGAGCCTCTTTCTGATGCACAGCCTTCACCTCGGGGAGGGGACCTTGGCGAATCCAGGTCTCACCCTCCTCAATTCAGTGCGGATTTCACCATTTGGCATATCAATACTCAGGGTTTTTTCTCGTCCCACTCCGAGCTGGAAGCTCGTATCTCCCTCTTTCCTGCGCCTCCTGCTCTAGTTTGTTTGAACGAAACGCGGTTTGACCGGGCTTCAGTTCCGAGTTTGCACGGATATACGTGCGTCTGTCGACGAGATCGGAACAGCAGCGGTGGTGGAGTTGCCGCTTTCGCGCTTGACCAGTATTGTTCGCTTGTTTCCCCCCTGGCTAATTCTGTTTCTGCCGAGTGCTGTTGGTTTGTATTCCATTTCGATTGCGGGCCCGTTTTGTTTGGCAATTTTTACCGTCCTCCCCTCTACGCCGAAGTAGTTTCCATGCAAAGTGTGTTTGCAGAGATGGAAACGCATTTATCTTCAGCCATGGGCGTATTTTTAATTGGCGACTTTAACGTCCACAACCCCATTTGGCTTCGACATTCTAACAGACAAACTCCAGAGGGAATCGAAGCTGCACGATTGTGTGCTTATCATGGTCTTGAACAAATCGTTCGCGAACCTACCAGAGAGCAATATTTAACTGATTTAAATGTAACAGATTTGCACGAGTTTGCCGAAGTGTCAGTTCTACCGAGAATTGCAGATCATCGGGTTGTCTCTTTGTCTCTCCTCTTTCCCCCTTTGTCTGTCTCCTTATGCACGAGAATGTGTTGGCAGTTTAATGCTTCGAATTTGAAGTGCGTCTCTCGCGAGCTCAATTGTAAAGATTGGAGTTGCCTTAACGGGGGCCCGGATTTTGGAGCGCAGTTTTTGACGGAGAACATTTTGAATGCTGCGGAGCGTCACGTTCGCAAAGTCTCTGTGCCGGTCCGGTGGAGCCATCCTTGGCTGACGCAGGAATGTTTCGACGCTGTAGCTCGTAAAGCCGCGGCTGCAGATTCTCCAGAGTTTCCGCTTGCAGTGCAGGATTGCAGCAGAATTCTTTTAGATTCTTTTAATTCGTAGTGTAACAGAATTCGTTTGAAGCTTCGCTCTTTGCAGCGCGGTTCGAAAGCTTGGTGGAGGCTTTCAAACCAGTTGTTCGGCAAGACCGTCAAGTCATCTTCGCCTGCTCTTCGCCGAGCCAATGGCGCGCGGGTCGTCAGAGCTGACGAGAAGGCAGATTTTTTCGCGAATTCGTTTTCTGATCGCTGGACCATCCCGGCTGTGGAGAGGAATTGTTTTTCTGACATTCCTCAGCGCCTTCCAGTGGAGCAGACTGACTTTTTCCCCGTCCGGGTGACACAAGTCTTTAACGTGCTTACACAGCTCAAACGCGATTCCACTACAGGGCCTGACGAGATTCCTGTTCGCATTCTTGTCGCCTGTTCTGCCTCTCTCGCTTTGCCGCTTGCTATTTTGATTAGGTCTATCATTCGCACAGGCAGATGGCCGGAGCCTTGGCGTTTGCATCATATCTGTCCCCTCCACAAGCGGAGGTCTTTGCATGACCCTGTAAACTATCGCGGTATTCATCTTACTTCTCAGCTGTCCAAGTGCGCCGAACGTATTATTATTTCTTTCTTGTCTCCTCGTGTGTCCCGCTCCTTGTGTTTTGGTTCTTTTCAATTTGCGTATTGCCCTGGGCGCGGCGCCAGAGACGCGATTTCATATTTCTTGCTAACATGGCTTGGCCTTCTCGCAGAGGGAGCGCGGATCGGTTTGTACTGTTCCGACGTGTCCGGCGCCTTTGACCGTGTGAATTCGGACCTCCTGCTCGCGAAGCTACGCGCTTGGGGTATCCCCCCGGCTCTGTGCGCAGTCTTTTCTAGCTGGCTGGAGGCCCGGAAGGCCCGCATTACAGTTGGCGGAGCCTTCTCGCGTCTCATTTGCATGACCAACATGGTGTTTCAAGGGACCGTTTTGGGCCCGCCTTTTTGGAACATCTTTTTCGGTGATGCCAGCGAAGCAATTGCAAGTTTACACTTTCAAGAAGTTGTTTATGCCGACGATCTCAACGCCTTCCGCCCTTTCCTCCCCTCCTCTTCTGACGACGAGATTTTTGTCACTATTGGGCAGTGCCAGTCGTGTCTGCACGAATGGGGCCGTGCCAACGCTGTTGTGTTTGAAGCTTCGAAGGAGAGCCGGCACATTATTTCACGTAGCCGCCCTTCTGGTGGCAACTTTAAAATTCTCGGTGTATCTTTTGATTGCAAGCTTGTCATGTCAGATGCGGTATCTGAGTGTGTGCACGAATGTGGTTGGCGACTTCAGGCCTTGCTTCGCTCGCGGCGCTACCACACTGTCGCCGAGCTTGTTGTCTTATATAAAGCACACATTCTTTCGTTCATAGAATACCGCACGCCAGCCTTCTCACACGCTTCGAATACTGTATTGTTGCCGCTTGACCGTGTCCAGACTGGTTTTTTACGAACCCTGGGCATAACTGAGTACGAAGCTTTGCGCAACTTTAATCTTGCCCCACTTTCTGCCCGCAGAGATATAGCCAGGGCCTTATTCACCGCACTGTACTCGGTTTCAGCCCTCCGTGCTTCGGTGTTTTTTTCTCCGTTGTCTCCTCCCCTCCTCCTCCCCGCTCCCCTCGTCGCCACTTCCGTCACTTGCGAGACCCGTGTTCTCTCCGTGCCCCTGACTACCTTGTGCGTTCCGCACTGGGTGGCACGAGAGTGTACAACCTTCTTCCTGACTCAATCATCTCCGCTGACAATGTCAAATTGTTTCAGCGCCTTCTCTGTAAATTGCTTCGTGCCGATTCCGCCGTAAGGTCGTCTTGGCCACAGCTTTTCAGTTGGCGTGTGCCGATGGTTTCGCACAGCCTTCGTAATTATTTTTCTTGGCAGCCCGATGAATGAGTTGATCCCTCTCCTTTTTCTTCGTTCGCCTCCGTCTCTTTCCCCTTCTCGTCCTCTCGTCCCGTTCTCTTCTTCTCGTCTTCTTCCTTCTCTCCTCTCTGCTTGCTGCTGTCGCTGCCGTCGTCCGCCGTGCTCCTCCTCTCCCTGGCTCCTCCCCAGTGCGGGTTCTGAGCGGTGCTCGGTCCGCAGGCGTTTTCTCGCCGGGCGCGCCCGGCGCTTCTCGCTCCTTCTCCTCCTCGCTCTCCTCCTGTCTGCTTGCCTGCCCCTCCTTCCCCTTCCCTCCCTCGTTTGTTTCTGTCTTTGTCTTCTTCTTTTGTTTCCCCGTCCTCCCTCCGGCAGTGCGCCGCCCGCCGGCCTGCTTAGCTGGCTCCGGCGGCCGCCGCCCCGCCATCTATCTTGTCTTGTCTCTGAATTTTAATGTTTGAATTGCCGAATGGTGCCGTGGTGCACTGCAGAGGTCCGATAGAGAGATAAATAAATATATATATATATAAATGGAAAACTAAAAAACTGAGAACTTGATAAAAAAAATCAAATGAAGAACTGCATTGCATGTGACAGAATTTCCAGGGCACAAAAAGAAAATCGCAGCGACGCAATTCAAGCATTTCCTGCGCCTGAACTTTCACCGAAACCCATTATTTTTTCCAACAAAAAAAAAACAAAACCAAAAAAAAAAAAACTCAAATTTATGACGTTTTGGTATTCCCCGTTATTTTGGTGCTGGAATGTGTTCTCAAATCCTTATTCATATTTGACGCTCAAATCTGTTGAAATCTGCAGCGAATTTGAGCAGACAGGAAAAAATCACAACAATTCAAGCATTCCCTGCGCCTGAACATTCCACCGAACGTTACCTGTTTTGAGAAAAGAAAAGAAAAGAAAACAAAAAAAAAAAAAAAAAAAAAAAAAATGTCATGCAACAAATTTGTGGCATGTCGATGTTCCCTGTCGTTTTGGTGCTGCAATGTGTTTTAACGTATCCTCTCATTTGGTGCTGAAATCTCCTCTTCGCAACGTTTCGAAACCAAAATTCATTAACGTAATTTCTGCTCCGGCATTTTGGTGCTCAAATTTGTGGCTGCTCCGTGATTCTGGTGCTGAAATGTGTCCTGGCATATCGTTTCAAATCTGTCCTTTGCGGGGTGTAGAGACCAAAATATAGAATAACGTAATGTCTCCTACGGCATTTTGGTGCTAAAATTTGTAGCGTTTCCGCACTTAATATATTTCTGTTGTTAAACTGCTCGAATCTGTCTCACATTTGCCATATGGACGTTTCGGTATACAAATCCGGCGTTCCCGTGCTTAAAATTGCTCCAGTTTCCAACTCTGGCCTGTGGCGCTTTCTGCTTCAATTTGTTTTTTTCTACGCTGGTGCTGCGCTGATACTTCTGAAAACTTGATGTTTTTTTGGGTACTTTTTTATATGAAAATTTCAAAATTGAAAACGCAAAAAGCAAAAACAAAAAAAAAAAAAAAAAAAAAAAAAATACTCGGTTCTGGGAAAAATAGAATTACTGCCGACACCATCGAAACAATCAGAAAAAGAAACATAAACAAATACTGCAGGAAAAAAATAAATTTGAGAAAATCTGCATTGCCCGGAACTCATTCATCTATTCTTTTGAAAAATCTGCATTGCCCGCACTTTTCCGCAACAACATCAAATTATGATGATTCGTTTTTGCGGGGCGATGTCACAAAAAATACTTCAAAACTGCGCGCGGATTCTCAAATTCAACCGCGCTCTGCTGCGTCTGCGTTTCTGCAATACAAGCAAAAAATGCACTCGAAAGAAAGAACGCCACAAAAAAAACATAAATCGGTGGATCACCTGCATTGCCGAACGAAATCGCGAATTCATGCCGTTTTCGTTCGCGTGTCGCCCGCTGAGCCAACACTAAACCACGCTAATCAAGATTGGCTGCTTCCTCCAACTCTTCCTGATTGGCGAGGTCTGCAGATTTGCTCTGCATCAAACGTCCAGGAATGCTTGTGAAACCTGGCCGCTTCATCCAACACGTTTTTCCCACAATTCCTCTGCAATGAATTCCGGTGGGCCGACGGGTATCTCTTCAGCAATTCTTTGTGATTATCACAGCTTGATTTGTACTTTCGGTCCGCTGCGTTGGAGAGAGTACACGTCCATATCATGTTTATGTTTCTTTTCTTTATGGTGGCGGATGGACTGGTGTTATGGCGTCGGCCACCTGCACAAGGCGTTCGCATCCAATGCCCAAATTTCATGAACCGCATCTTGAAAATCGGTGGCCCCCTCTCCAAAAGATTCGTGCGCTCCTGGAGTTGGGTCGAGCAGCACAGGCCAACCTCTCGATGTCTTTTTTATATTTTTTATTTTTTTCTTGTTTTACTTGTTTTTTGATTTCTTTTTTATGTTTTAATGTTTTTTTTTTTTTATTTTTTTAACGACCTCAGCAGAACTTGATTATCTCACCAATGATCATGCGACTCGATGCATCTGTGCTACACACAGCGGCAACCGGATTCGAACCTGCAGCGGACGGAGCCAAGAGGAGAGAGGGGAGGGAGGAAAGAGAACACCCCAAAAGCGTGCATCGTGTCATCCAGACACCACACTCAGGAGCGAGGCCTCCAATCCCTGAAAGGCCGGAGAGGGTGCGACGCAAGCGGGAGCCGGGGGGACAGCGTCTGCTCCTAGTCGAGGGAAGCGTCGGCTCTGCAACGCACCAGCAGCTGGAGCCGCCGTTGAAATGAAGGTACAGATCTGGCGCGAATGACAAAGTCAGGTAGCAAGTTGTACACCCTTGTGGCTCCTATGGCTGAGTGCAACAAGTAATCTGGGCTTTGGAACGGCGGCTCTACGAGATGACGCCCGTGGCGCCTGGGGGCACGAGGAGGAGGAGGAGGAGAATCAAGACGGAAAAAACGCGAAAAACACGCCGGACCAGATCCCAAGACAGTGCGGTGAATCACGCCCAGAATGCTGATGTCTCTGCGAGTGCTCAGTGGCGCGAGATTAAAATGCCCCAAGGCATCGCGTGGCGAAATGCCCAAGGAATGCAGAAACTGTGTTTGCAAAGAATTTAAAGGAGCAAGGACAGAAGAGGAAGCATGATATATGGCAGACGTGCGATATTCAAGGTATGACAAAACGTGAGATTTGTACAAATTCACAAGTTCCGCGTCACAATAATAACGGCGGGTGCGAATAAGTGAATGAATTTTCCACGAAGCAGCTGCTACGCAGCTCTCTACAGCATCGCACATAACAAGTTTAGGGTCAAAAGGTACACCCAAAATCTTAAAAGTATCGCCTGCCGGCCGCGTCCGGGAGACAACATGAAAATGTTCTTTCCCAGCATCGAAAATCACCCTGTTAGCGCGGCCCCATTCATGCAAGGACGACTGGCAGGAACGCAATTGGGAATACGCTTCCTCGTGCGACGTTGTCGCAGGCAGCGCTCTCCATGCATTAAGATCGTCTGCAAAAACGACCTCTTCAAAGTTGACTGCTCTTGTTGCTATGCAAGTGTCTGCGCAATGACAATTCCACACGGAAGGACCGAAAACTGCGCCCTGATACGCCATGTGTTGCATAGCAATTGGCTGGGACTGTTGCCCACCAACTACCACGCGACCCACACGAGGACGCAACCAGCTTTTTAACAAGGACAGTATACAATCGGGCACAGTGAATGCTCTGAGCTTAGAGAGTAAGATGTCGGAATCGACGTGGTCAAAGGCACCTGATACATCTGAGCAGTACAGAGCAACGATCATCCCTAGTGACAGTGCCAGAAGCCAGGAAAGCATGAAATAAAGAATGGCATCTCTGGCACCATGTTCTTCTCTGTAAGCGAATTGGAAAGGACCATAAGCCCCGACTCTTTCCAGACGAGGTAAAAACAAAGTGCCCAGCAATCGTTCCACCACTTTCGAAAGCTGCGAAGTAAGCTGGAGCCCTCTGTAGTGGTCAGGGTCTGTGACCGCACCACGTTTAAACAAAGGGAAAATCCAGTGCTGGCACCATGCTTCCGGCCAACGCCCACGCCGAAGGAGAAGCCGTGCAATTAAAGCAACTGGTAAAGCAAGCTCCCGAGCACATGCTTTCAAAACACGCGTCGGCACTTCGTCCGGCCCCGTGCCGCTGCCCGCTCTGAGAGCAGCTAAAACAAAGCGCGCGGCACGAACCCGGATGCGGAAGAAAGAGGTAGAGTCAGGAGGAGCCATACTCCAAGAGAGATCAGAAAAGGCATTCTGCTCTCCGGCTGGCAGATTCCACTTGCCCCTGAAGGAATTAGCAAACAAGTTCGCTTTATCTACAGAAGAAACAGCCCAGCTCCCGTCTTCCCTCTTCAAAGGAGAGCTAACCGTTTTACCCTTCTTGCTTAAAATTTGCTCTGCAAGCCGCCACCACTTATTACTTCCACGCCGCTGTTGCGAGAACTGCCAGCGCGTGCGCGTGATAAAATCATTGTGAACGGTCATTAGAGTTTGGCTACACTGCAGACAGTGGAACGGATAGTGCTCAGTACCCGCAGCGGCAGCTTTCGCCTGAACAGCTTCAATACAGTCTTATGTAAGCCAAGGGTGCGACGGCCTATAAGAAAGAGGGGCGCTAGGAATGCAAGTACGAATAAACTGAAGTAAGATGGATGTAAAACGCTGCACGACTCCGTCGGGCTCTCCGCTGGATATCCAATCCCAGCTTGCACTCCGAATTAGTGCCTTCAGACCCCGCCAGTTCGCACTCCCGTAGAGCCACACATCACGCCTCAGAGTCTCCAGCGCAAGAGGGGGAGCAGAGAAACGAATCGAAAGAGCACGATGGTCCGTGATTTCGCTTAGAACCTCAATTGTCAGCGACTCTCGGGCGTCACTCAAAACAAGATCAAGCAAATAAACGCCCCGAGTCGGAGAACGAACGCACTGTTTCAATCCCTCCTCGTATGCAAAACGTTTCAAATGTGACCCCTCCGGTGTCACAGAATGACTAAAACGCAGCCAATGGGTGTGATGGACATTGAAATCACCTACTATTATACTATTCACTGCGTGTGCGCGAAGGGAATTCCATTCCTCTCGTAAAGTATCAAGTGAAGCAATCTCTCCGTAGCATGGATGTCTATACAAGCATCCAAGCAACAAAGGGCCAGAACTGCAATGCACTAAAATCCATACTATCTCTGCTGAGGGAGATTCAAAGAGCAAGGAACAGGAAGAGACTAAAGAATCAATGACAAACACAATTACGCCACCAGCCTGCTGATTACTGTCCTTCCTCGCAAGAGCTGTATACCCGTGCAGCTGCGGATGCGTCACTGAAGCATTCAACCAAGATTCGGAAAGACAAACAACGTGGGGAAGAGAAGCGAATAGAGAGAGTCGAGCTGATAATTCACCGGAATGAGCGCTAAAAGAACGAATATTCGCATAAAAAATGGTGAAGTCCAGGTCATACACAGGCGGCGTTAGCTGGGAGTTGCCACAGCTACCGCCTGGAGGGAAAGATTGTCCATCAAAATGGCTTTCGACATTTCGACGGTTAAAAAACTCATGGAGAGAGGTTTGCCGACCGTGAAAAGAAACAGCTGCTGGAGATACGGAAACCGATCTCGACAGCGAACTCAGGGGCCTCCTGTTTCGAATTACACCTGAAGCCTGACAAGTGAGCCCACTGGCACTATCAGCCGGGACGGCCGAGGACGGAGAAGTAAAAGCAATACGAGTAGTGAAGAGGCCGGCATTCGGGAACGAAAATCCGTCCACCGAATTCGCCGGCCTAAGGCCTGTCGAAAATCCGTCCTCTCCGCGCAGAGGCCTAAGGCGGGTCGAAGAACAGTTAAGACGGCTCGAACTGCCGACCGAGACTGCCGAGTGACGACTACGAGACACCTGACATCTGACATTCTGACATCTACGCAAAATGCTCTCGAACGAACGCGGTCCGCGTCGACGGAATCGTCGATTGGAACCCGGGAGCCGCTCACTAACGGTTAAACCGTGGGCGGAACGCAGTGCAGAAAATGCAAATGCACTGGGTGAACGCGCTCCCCCGCCTCCCTAACGGAGCGAAAGACGCGAGAAAACAACGAGAAAACGACCCTCCAGGTCACCATCCCCCTGCTCAAAAACAGAAGACTCGCCGAGCTTAACAACCCGGGCCCGGAAATCAATCCGACATTCCTGACCAGAATCAGTTTTGACAAGTTCGGCAGCCTTGCGCAGAGCCCAGTCTCTGGCCAAATCAACCTGCGACTTCGCGTACTTTATGTTGATTGTCTGACCGCTGGATGTACGGATAGGCTTCGCTTTGGCAAGCTCGATGAAATCAAAAGCCAAATTTGGCGCAACGAATTCCATGAAGGAAACCCGGGTCATCTTCTGGTTGTTCCGCGACCCGCTGAAGAAATGACCAATATTGCCAGAGGGAGGAACACTCGCCAACGAAGACACGTACTGCCGAATTTCGTTCGTCCGGAACTGGCCATCGACACTGTCGAAACCGATGAAGGCGACCCGCCGATTAGAAGCATCCATCTTGCGCATCAGCGACTAATTCTGCTCACCTCCAATGCTTGAAGAACCTCCACGGTTTTCAACAGCAGTAAGTCTGGCACGAAAATCGGCCAACTCATCACGAATAGGATCGACAGCTTCTGAAATTGCAATTTCTGTCTCTGCCGAAATCCGTGCGTGCAGATGGTGGCTATCGTCCTTCGTGGCCGTCTCAGCCTTCAAACTCATGTTTGTCATGATGAACGTGAGTTTCTCATCCATTGAAGCAGAAGGAAGAGGAACTGCTGGACTCGTAGCCACCACATGCGCAGCCGCATGCACCGGGGGGACAAGACCCGCGCCCGGGCATGCACCTGGGGCCGACGCCACACCAGGGACTGCTGCACTGGGGGACGCACCCGCACCAGGAGCAGTCGGCACGCCGCTCGCCGCCGCATGCCCCAGGGGGACGACACCCGCGCCTGGGCATGCACCGCTCGAACTGCCAAAAGCAGGAGCGGGAGCGCCAACCAAAATGGAGGCGCTCGGCGGGGGGCCCGGCGGAGCGACGCCTGGAAGCGTGCTCGGCGGGACCGCACTGCTCTGACTGCCTGGAAAGACAGGAGCAGGAGCAAAATTGCCGGCCAAAGGGCCGGTTGACTCGTCCATCTGCGTCACTGTCTCAGCACGACGTTTGCTCTCTGGACTGAGCGCCTGTTTCACCTCGTTGACCCTGACCGTCAGACGTCGTGCCTGCTCCACAGCTGGTTTTGCAAACTTGTTCTGCACTCCAGCCGTCGCAGCGCCCGAGGGAGCCATGACTTGAAGGGAACTGAAGAGTCTGTGATGGTTTGTGAAAAAATGCTGGAGGCCAGCCGCCCCGGCGACACACAAAAGATGTACCTTGACTTTTTTTTTCTATCGGACCTCTGCGGTACACCACGGCACCAATCGGCAATTCAAACATTAAAATTCAGGGACAGGACAAGATAGATGGCGGGACGGCGGCCGCCGGAGCCAGCTAAGCAGGCCGGCGGGCGGCGCACTGCCGGAGGGAGGACGGGGAAACGAAAGAAGAAGACAAGGACAGGAGCAGAGCGAGGAGGAGAAGGAGCGAGAAGCGCCGGACGCGCCCGGCGAGAAAACGCCTGCGGACCGAGCACCGCTCAGAACCCGCACGGGGGGAGGAGCCAGGGAGCGGAGGAGGACGGAGGAGGGGAAAGAGACAGGCAAACGAAGAAAAAGGAGAGGGATCAACCCATTCATCGGGCTGCCAAGAAATATAATTACGAAGGCTGTGCGAAGCCATCGGCACACGCCAACTGAAAACCTGTGGCCAAGACGACCCCACGGCGGAATCGGCACGAAGCAATTTACGAAGGCGCTGAAACAATTTGACATTGTCACCAGAGATGATTGAGTCAGGAAGAAGGTTGTACTCTCGTGCCATCCAATGCGTGAACGCACGAGGTAGTCAGGGGCACGGAGAGAACACGGGTCTCGCAAGTGACGGAAGTGGCGACGAGGGGAGGGGGGAGGAAGAGGGGAGGAGTCAACGGAGAATAATACACGAGGGCTGAAACCAAGTACAATGCGGCGAATAAGGCCCAAGTTGGCTATATCTCTGCGGGCAGGAAGTGGGGCAGGATTAAAGTTGCGCAAAACTTCGTACTCAGGTTGGCCCAGGGCTCGTAAAAAACCAGTCTGGACACGGTCAAGCGGCAACAATACAGAATTCAAAGCGTGTGAGAAGGCTGGCGTGTGGTATTCTATGAACGACAGAATGTGTGCTTTATAAGACAACATTCTCGGCAACAGTGTGGTAGCGCCGCGAGCGAAGCAAAGCCTGAAATCGCCAACCACATTCGTGCACACACTCAGATACCGCACCTGACATGACAAACTTGCAATCAAAAGAAACCCCGAGAATTTTAAACTTGCCACCAGAAAGGCGGCTACGTGAAATAATGTACCGGCTCTCCTTGGAAGCTTCAAACACAACAGCGTTGGCCCCATTCGTGCAAAATCATTTTTCATTTTGTGTCGTGCTTGAATGTTGTTTACAGAAGTTGAGTCGGTTTACGTTCCTGTTTACAACAATCATTTCGACGCGGGTCATACATAACAAGTTATGCGAATTTTAATTCGAAATTCCGATCGTATTGCGCAACAAAATTTGATGTATCGAGCAACGCAAAAAAAAATGTTTGATCAATTGTGCATGCGCTTGATTTTTCAGTATGTGATCACACATTATGTATTGCCAAGTCACGGACAGAGGGACGCAAGATGTTTTTCAAATTTGTCAATGCTTTGGTTTTTGGTTGTTTTCTATTTTGCAATTTCGAATTTGAGGGCCTAACGAAATACGGTTTCGAAATTCGATCGACTAAATTATCGTTACTTGACAGTTCGAGCAAACATTATTTCATATATTTGTGTCATAAGTTTGTTGCATTGAATGTGTTCTTTTGTTTGACGTCGAACAATCTCTGAATAATCGATGTTTCGATTCGATTGGTTGCCGCACATTTCATAAAACCGTGCAGAACCGCACCAGACCGGATGGTCATGTTGCACGGATATACATTTTGTTTTGCAAATAAGAAATAATTTTGAAATAGTTTGAAATTTATTTAATTGTTTGAACCCCATATTTCGTGTGAATATTTCATTTAAATGCGTTTCGAACCGTAAATCGTTCGGCATTTATGTTGATAGACGCGTCAAAATATAGTAGTACTATGTTACATCGTACTCGTAAATTTCCAATTTATCTATTTGTTCCAAAATTGTTGTTTCCAGACGTGTGCGTATATGCTTCAAAAATCGATATGAACATTAATTTGTGACATGTTCGTTCTCTATATTATAAAACATGCGTAATTCAGCATTTCGTATTGCCATGCCTACATATTTAGCGATTTCGAAAAACGAATCGGCAAGCATAATGTAGGCATCTTCGTTTCCCCCATTTGCGAACATGAACACGCATGCGATTTCAAATCTTCGATTGTGCCACAAGCCGGATTTGTAGCGTTCAAAACCAAACCGGGGTAATTTGTTTTAACGTGAAATTCATTATGAAATTCAATAAATGATTCAAATTTCTTAATTTATCGACGTTTGCAAAGAAACGAGAACAAAATGCGTAATTATTTGCAATTAGAATTCTTCTCATGATAAATCTGTACTTAATTCGGAGGATTTTCCAGAACCATAGTGGAAATACCAAGGCATTATATAACATAATGATTCATATTTTATATTTGGTTTGTTGGTTCGTGATTTCATTTTTTGTCGTCCAATACTTTGGATCCACTCCATTTTCTAATTTGAATTCGTCTGTTTGATTGTTGTTTTTTTTTTGCCGTGGTGATTTTGGTTGTTGCGTTAATTCACCATGTTAGTACATTGTTTTAGTAATCTGAATTATTATTGTGTTATTTTTTCCACGTTTTCTTACAATCGTTATATTGTTACAAGCCGTTTGAAATTGTTAGTCCCGTTGTGAGATGATTGTGTGCATATACTCACAATTTCACGTGACGACATATTTGACGATGTAAAATCGACTGCTGAAACGGGCGCCGTTATCACCCTCTACTCTGCTTTTTTTTGTTTGGCTTTTGTTGCTCGAGCTGTTGTGGCACGATGTGAGAAACTATTTTTGCCTGTCGCCGGGGCGGTGATGCCAGCGAAGCAATTGCCAATTTACACTTTCACAAATTGTTTATGCCGACGATTTTAACGCTTTCCGTATGTTCCTCTCCTCCTCTCCTGACGACGAGATTTTTGCCACTACTGGGCAATGTCAGTCGTGTTTACATGGATTTTGAATCATCAAACTATTATCCGATACTATGTTTGATGATCAATTGAATCGAATAAACCTTCTGGCGCTTTACGTGTTATACAAGCACAATGACGAAAACATGATTTGCAAAAAAAACGAAATCTAAAAAAAAATGGCTATTGTGAACTTTATAATTTTGTTGAAATCAAAATCTCGATTTGAATGCACATTCAATGCAATGATTAATTAATCACCGTTTCTGAAATATTAAGAATATATCGACAAAAAATACATGAATAAAGATATAGACATCTTTTTATTCGTTTCCTAACGACGCTCTGGGATTCGTAACTTTGATTAAAAAATCTCCGCAGAGGTTTATATAGAGCGATTTCGTGCTGCCACAATTCTGCCCGAAAACTGCTACGAATGCTCTATAGGGCATGTAATCTTAATCGGAAATACTTCCGGAAGACCAATCAAGAGAATAAGCTTTACAAACACTCTCTGAAATTCGATGCTCTCTAAAACTGAGCCTGAAACTTGAAACCAATCCTCGAGAAAAAAAACGATTTATCGCTGATTCTGTCGTTCTTGCGTCTAGTCTCGTTCTCGACATGGCGAGAAACAATAGAATTTGAAACTTTCGCCAACCTCTGAATGCGACAGGCGTGCGCGTCTGATCTCTACAACACCATTTGTCATGACCAACCCTGCAACCCCCTACAACCCGAATTAAGTGCAAAAAAACGCGGACACGTCTCAGGATGACTCGACCAATACAGTAGTTTCGGACTAATTTAGGCATCAAACCGAAATCTGAACTCTAAATTCGACAAGCGGACGCAAATCTTGTTCAATTGATTACTGTGAACAAAACTGTAGCCCCTCAACGCGAATTGAGTGAAACAAAAACGGAAGAACACACCCCAAAATGACTCGGCCAATACAAATAATTTTGTCTTTCTAGATCGGACAACAAATCAAAATTCAGAGCTCTGGATTCGACAAACAAACTCAACTGATAATTCTGAATCAATGTCTGTAATTATCGCCTCTGTAGCTGCTGAACTCGAATTAAATACAAAAAACCGAGAATTCCTATCAAGATCACTCGAATAGCATGAAAAAAAAGTACAAACTTAGCTCGGCTAACAGACCGAATTGAAACCTCTGGATCCCACAAACGAACGCGCCTAATGATTCTACATCGATTAGCTGTGCTTACCAGCTCTGTATCTGTTCTAAAGCTCGAATTATGTCCAGAAAACCGTCGGCGCGCATCAAAATGACTCGAAACGGCCGATCCCGCCACAATGCTTTTCGACAATAATATTCACCTGATCGAGCTGAAATCAAGATGGCGAGCGAGAATAAAATCGAATATTTCGGGAACAAATACTAGAGCTACGAATTGTCACATTTCGCGAACAAAATTTGTAACCGAACAAAATTTATAAAACATTCAGTTTTTTTTTTTCCGAGCCAACTAGCCTGCCAGCGTTTTCGAATTACTCTCAAGCTTCGCCGCTGCGCTCTCAAGGAAACTCTACAATTTACTTTTCTATACGTGATATGTGTATACAAACAAACCTCAAGTATAAACTCGCAAGTGAATACATTCTATCCGGGGTATGTGTAAACTCGTGATTAGTATATATATATATATATATATATATATATATATATATATATATATATGTATGTATATGTATATGTGTATATATATATATATATATATATTATATATATATAATATATAATATATATATATATATGTGTGTGTGTGTGTGTGTGTGTGTGTGTGTGTGTGTGTGTGTGTGTGTGTGTGTGTAGACAACGAATTCGCGTCGCGTGTGTATATTATATATATATGTATGTATGTGGATGTGTGTGTATGTATGTATGTGTATGTATGTATATGTATGTATGTGTGTGTGTATATATATATATGTATATGTATATATATATATATATATATATATATATATATATATAATATATATATATATATATATATATATATCGCGCGCTAGGACATTCTAGCTGCGCTTGATGGAACACACCTTGGAATCGCGTTGTCGCGGCTTGCATCCAAGGTCTCTCTTGGAGACCTTGCGCAAGCCTGGGGGCCTTCTAGGAGGGCTGGAAGGTATTCAGCAAATTCTTTTCTGGGAGTGACAGGGGCGTGAACTTGTGATTTTTTCGTGCAGGAATAAGGAGGCGAACGAAACAAGAAGGGAATCCCACCAGCCCTCTGGGCGTCGGTGGTTTAGGGCGTTTCCTCTTCCACCCCTCCCTCTTCCCCTTCGGGGAGGGGTTTACCCCTCCCCCTGCCCCGTCCCCACTGACCTGGACAGGAGGGGCCGGAAACGGTCAGAGCGTCCAAGACGGCCTCGGCGAGGAAGCCAAAATCATTGATTATACCATGGTTTTGGCCCCATTTTGGCCTTCTGAGGGGGCAGCGCTAATTAGAGCTCCCCTCTTCTTTGATCGATTTCCTCCACGATGGCCGCAAGAGGCCCCCAGGATGCCCCAAGAGGCCGCAGGATGGCCCCAAGATGGCCCCAAGAGGCCCCCCAAGAGGCACCCAGGAGGCCCCCAAGAGACCCCCAAGAGGCCCCAAGAGACCCCCCAGAGGCACCCAAGGGGCAAAGATGGCCCCAAGAAGCGCCCAGGAGGCCCCCAAAGGCCCCAAGATGGCCCCAAGAGGCCCCAAGAGGCCCCCAGGAGGCTCCAAAGAGGATCCCGAACGGCCCACAGAGGCCCTCCCGAGGCACCCAAGACGCCGAAAAGCCCCTCAGGACGACCCTCTACTCGCCTGGGCGTCGTTTCTGGACGGGCTGGTGGGGATACGCGAAGCGTTTAGAATTGTGGGATTCCTACTTTTTCAAGCTGCCGTGCGTGGGCTGTGGGTTAGAAGCCTTCCGGAGATACAAACCACGGTTCGTTGGGATGCCTCTCGGGACCTTCGGGCAAGGGTGAGCAGGTGGTGAGTTTGAAACGAAAAGAATTGAAGATTTTCAGCTCGTGGGATCGTGTGCCGTGGGTGGTTTCAGGGGCAGCCAAAAGGACGCGAAGACGATCCAAGGGGGTGGCTGGGGGACGCATGGTTGGGGCGGGGGGCAGAAGCCTGAGGAATCATGCTGCCGGAAGGCTTTCTGGGAACATAATTTGTTGGGGTGTCGTTGGGCGGCTCCGGAGGCTTCGGGGCCTGGCGCGTTTCTGAGCGTGGCGGCGGGTGGCGCTGCTTGGGACTCTTGTTTTTTCCCCAAACAGCGTGCTGAACGGGGTACTGTTGTGATAAAAACTAACTCCGGCCGAGGGAAAGGGGAGCAGAGACTTCCTCACAAAAAAATGATGGTCCGGGCCGTTTCGCTTGAGACATCCTCACATCTCTCGTTTCTGAGTTGGCCGGGATTGGCCGTTTCGCCTGAGACATCCTCGAAAAGTTGCTCTCCAGGACGCCGCGCGAGAGGTGGTCCGGGCCGTTTCGCTTGAGACATCCTCGAAAATCCGAACCCCGAAGTGCTGTGCAACAGGTGGTCCGGCCCATTTCGCCTTAGACATCCTCGCAACTCCGGGCTCCGAGATAACGCTTGCGAGGTGGTTCGGCCCGTTTCGCCTGAGGTATCCTCGAAACTCTGAGCCCCGAGATGCCGTGCGAGAGGTGGTCCGGCCCGCTTTGCATGAGACATCCTCGCAACTCTGGGCCACGAGATGCCGCTTGCGAGGTGGTCCGGCCCGTTTCGCCTGAGACATCCTCGCAACTCTGGGCCCCGAGGTGCAGCGCAAGAGGTGGTCCGGCCCGTTTCGCCTGAGACATCCTCGCAACTCTGAGCTGAGATGCCCTGCGCGAGGTGGTATAGCCCGTCTCGCCGGAGACATCCTCGCAACTCTGAGTTCTGAGACGCTGTGCGCAAGGTGGTCCGGCCCGTTTCGCACAAGACATTCTCGCAACTCTGAGCTCCCAGATGCCGCGCAAGAGGTGGTCCAGCCTGGGGGCCCAGAAGACCATATCTTACATATCCCCCCTGGGACCCTGGGAGCCCCAGGAGGCCCCAGAGAGCTTCAGAAGGCCGCAGGACGCCCAGGACAGGCCCCAGGGGTCCCAGGACATCCCCAGGAGGCTCCCAGGAGGCTCCAGGAGGCCCCCTATCAGAACGTAACAAATTAATACACATCCAGTGTCGATTCGTTGATTTTTCCTGCTCTTGTGCCCCCCCCCCCCTCCTATTTTGGGGGGCTCCGACGGCCACTTGTTAGATATCCCCCCCTGGGAGCCCCAAGAGGCTTCAGGAAGCCCCAGGTGGGGTCCAGGAGGCCCCAGGAGGCCCCCGCAACTCGGACCTCTGAGACGCCGCGCTCGAGGTGGTCCGGCCCGTTTCGCCTGAGACTTCCTCGCAACACGTTTCGCAAGAGACGAGATGCCGCGCGAGAGGTGGTCCAACCCGTTACGCTGGAGACATCCTCGCAACTTTGGGCTCCGAGATGCCCTGCGCGAGGTGGTCCGGCCCGTTTCGCCTGAGACATCCACGCAACTCTGAGCTCTGAGACGCCGTGCGCAAGGTGGTCTGGCCGGTTTCGCATAAGACATTCTCGCAACTCTGACTGAGCTCCCAGATGCCGCGCAAGAGGTGGTCCAGCCTGGGGGCCGAGACGACCACATGTTACACATCCCCCCTGGGAGCCCCAGGAGGCCCCACAGAGCTTCGGGAGGCCGCAAGACGACCAGGACAGGCCCCAAGGGTCCCCAGGAGATTCCCAGGAGGCTCCCAAGAGGCCCCAGGAGGCCCCCTATCAGCACGTGTCAATTTAATACACATCCGGTGCCGATTCGTTGAGTTTTCCTGCTCTTGTTGGCCCCCCCCCCATTTTGGGTGGCCCCGACGGCCACATGTTAGATATCCCCCCCTGGGAGCCCCAAGAGGCTTCAGGAAGCCCCAGGTGGGGTCCAGGAGGCCCCAGGAGGCCCCCGCAACTCGGACCTCTGAGACGCCGCGCTCGTGGGGGTCTGGCCCGTTTCGCCTGAGACTTCCTTGCAGTACGTTCGCCCGAGACATCGTCGCAACTCTGGGGTCCGAGATGCCGCGCGGGAGATGATCCAGCCCGTTACGCTGGAGACATCCTCGCAACTCAGGGCTCCGAGATGCCGTTCGGGATGAAGAGGAGGTGGGGGAGGAAGAGGACGAGGAGGAGGAGGAGGAGGCATGTTCTAACGTGCCATACTAGCCCGCACTGGACGGGCGCGCAATTGACCTTGGAAACCGCAGTGGGTTTAAAAACCCTGTTTGGGGATACTGCACTCCGGCTCCAATTTTTGTTCCCTGGCAAGCGTTTAATGAACATGGTTTGGGCAGAGGGCGGCAACCCGAGAATCGAATCGTGTTTCCGGGAAACTTTCTGGGAGCATGATTTGTCCTGCTCTCTTGGGACTTACCGAGGGGCCCCTTTTGGCCTTGTCGGCAAGCCTATTGGAAACATGGTTGGGGCGGTGGGCAAAAGGCCACGGAATCATGTTCCCGGAAAGCTGTTTGGGAAGTGCGATTTACCGAGGTCTCTTGGGGGCCCCTTGGGGGGCCCCTTGGGGGACTCACGGGGGGCCCCTTGGGGGCCTAGTGGGGCTTCCAGGGGACCTCTTGGGAACCTCACGGGGCTTCTTGGGAGCCTCTTGATGGCCTTCGGTGGCGTCCCAGGAGCCTCTCAGGCCTGAGGCCTTGAAATGTCGCGCTCTTCGGGCCCTCTTGGGGCGCTGTTGGGACTCTCTTGGGGCGCTCTCCGAGCCCTATTGAATTATCTGGGGGGCCTCCTGGGCCGCCCCTGGGCTGTCGTGGGGGCCTCTTCGGCCGTCTTAGAACGAGTTGAAAAGTCTCTGACGCCGTCTGGGACCGTGGGGCGGCGGAACATGCGAGAGCGCAAAAATCCCACCAGCCCTCTGGGCTTAGGTGGTATAGCGCGTTTTTTCTTCTCTCTTCCACTGAAGCCCCTCCCTCTCGGCCAGGAAAGGGGGGGTACCGAGTCGTTAGAGCGTCCAAGATGGCCCAATATTGCTCCAAGAGGGCTTCGAAGTCGCAAGATGGCCTCCAAGATGGCCCATGCTACTTCAAGATGGGTCCAGATAGGCTCCGACATACCCCCAAGAGGCCCCAAGACAGCCCCAAGACGGATCCAAGTGCCCTTCGAGCCCTCCACGGCGCCCTCCAAGATGCCAACACCGTTCAAAAGCCTATGGGAAATCATTGTGTTTGGCATTCTCGCCTTTTCGCTTCCGATGGGCTTTGGAAGCCTCAAGATGGCCCCAAGATGGCCCAAAAGAGGCCCAAGAGGAGCCCAAGAAGGTCGAAGACGGCCCCAAGATCGCCCAAAAGGCGCCCAAAAGCGCTCCAAGAGGGCCCCAAGATGTCGTTTGAGAGCCTCCGAAGGGGGGGGGGGGGGGGGGGCGAATTCCTTCCACCCTTCTTTTTGAGCCATGGTGCCCAAGACGGCTCCAAGAGGCGTCCCGGACCCCCCAAAGAGCCCCAAGAGGGCTCCAAGATGGCCGAAAAGAGGCCCAAGAGGGGCCCAAGAAGGCCGAAGACGGCCCCAAGATCGCCCAAGAGGCGCCCAAGAACGCTCCCAAAGCGCCCCAAGATGCGGTTTGAGAGCCTCCGAGGGGGCGATGCTAATTGAGGAACCTCCTTGTTCTTTTTGAGCCATTGGGCCCAAGATGACCCCAAGAGGCCTCCCAGCCTGTCCCCAAAGACCCTCCACCCTGCCCTGTTTGGCCCAATACGGCTCCAAGAGAACCCTAGATAGGCAAATCTGGTTTTCAAAATGGCCTAAGATAGCCAAGCGTGGCTCAAGATAGCCTCCGACCGACCTTCAAGAGGCCTCAAGGCAGCCTCAAGATGGCCCAAGATAACCGAACATGGCTCAACATAGCTACCGACAGCGTCTAGCCGAACATGGCTCAAGATAGCCTCCAAAGAGGCCTCAAGAAGACTTGCAATCAATTCTGGAAGGGCTGGTGGGGATACTTTTTTGGTTGGCGGCTCCTAGGCGACCGTCTAGGAGCGGAAGCGACGTCTGGGACGGCGGAACGGTGCGAATTTGCGAACACAGCCGCCAGTGTCGGCAAGCCAGCTCGCAATACTACGACAGGCAACACACCTGCAGGAAAAACAAACAATGAATGCAAGTGCACGTACAAACAACAAAATGCTCCTCATTCGGCAGCGGAAAGTCGCCCTATTGGCGCCAGTCCGCGCGGCCGACCTATCCCGGACAGGTAGTGCCAGGGTGCCGCAGCCGTATCGATGTCGGCTAAGACAGGGGCAGAAGAGGCAGGAACCTACCGAGTGCTCACTCCGCGATCCACACCGTTGCCCATGGTGGGGCCGACCAGCCAGCGAATCCGAAACCACTCGCGATTCTGAACCACGATGACAAGACGCGCCTGCCCAAGCGTCAGTACTGCTGCCATCGGGTAACGGGTGAGGGCTGCCAAGGTACGCTGCAGCCGCAGCCAGCTTGAAGGCGTAGAGGTGTAGCCAAGACTGGACCTGCCACAACCAGACCACAGTGAGAGGCGGTGAACTGCAGGTGCAGAACCGCCCGCACACTCCGCGGCTGTGGGAGGGGGGGCAGGCGTGTCGTCATCGGACCGATGACAGTAACAGGTCGGGGTCGCAACGATGAGCAAGAAGACGCTGGCACGGGGCCGGTGTGCTGCAACTCGCATGCCAGATGCAGATAGAACCGGGCCGACGCGTTGAAGGCTGAACCGCTCAACGCGAGGACCGTGCCACCGCCGTGTACGGGGCCGGCTGGGACAGAGGCAGAAGCAGAATGGGGGTTGAACGGAGCCCTCGCTCCACGAACCACGCCGCTGCCCATGGTGGGGCCAATGCGCCAGCCATCGTCTATGGGCACAGCCAGGAAGCAACGATGGACGAGGTCGCGAAGGGCCAAGCGCCAGTACTGCCGCCAAGCGGAAACGGCCGAAGACCGCCAGGTTCGCTGCAGCCGTGGCTAGCTCGAAGGCGCTGGGGTGTAGTCAAGGCTGAATCTGACGTCAGGGGGGGCCTGGGAGTACCACTCCGCGGACCCCGCTGCAGCCCGGAAGGGGCAGGTGTGCGTCATCGTACCCGAAACCAATGACGGGACCGTATCAGATGAGCGAGGACACACTGGCCCAGGGCTGGTCTACTGCCGCCCCGCAGGTACCGGGAAATACGCTGAGACCCACGGGGCAGAGAGGGGGTGCAGCCAATAGCTGCAAAGTACACAAGCGAGGGAAGGGAGAAGAGGAAGAAGAGGGGAGGCGCGGCCAACAGCCACAATCACATGTGTTTGACGCAGGAGGAGAGGGGTGCCACTTCCCACGACAATGGCGGTCTCATGGGGGGGAGACCCGCCACTGCGCTGGGCGGTGCAGGCGCCTGTCCCCATGGTGGGTGGACAGCGCAATCCGCATCGGTGAGCTGGCTGGCCTCCTCATGGCCCTTTCTAACATTCCCGACACTACCGCTTCGCGGTACTAGGGGGGGTTCTGTGGGCTGCACACGGACCTCCGTTAACTGAGTGGTGCGCAGTGGGAGGACTATTCCAATCAACTGTCCTCCGCCGACTAAAGTGGCTGTCGGGAGACAGCAAAGGGAGTGGAGTCTGGGGAGGCGTCTGCGTCCGTCCCCAGTCCCCAACCGCGCAGTCAGCCGTCGTAGAGGGCGGCTGTTGGCCATGGGACGGTGGGGCCTACGGGCTCGCCCTCCAGCCACTGGGGGGGGCAAGAAGGCAAGGCAAGGTCCACTTATCCAGTGTGGGCTGTCTAGCTATGCAGCGCCTTGGGTGAGATGTGGGGAGATCCCCACCCCAGCGGGAGATGCCCAGGGTATTGCGGCCAAGGCCGGGCGCTGCTCGGTGAAACAGTCCCCCGCGGGGAGAGGGCGGCTAGCGCCTGGGGGGTTCGCCGTCGCTGAGGGCGGGGGCACCCCGACGGGCGGGCCTGTCCCTGCGTGCCCTTGGCCCACTGGTGAGGTCAATCCCACCGTCGTGCGCGCTTGTCGGTGTATGGATCTTCTCCCCTGGGGGAGTAGCGTTAGCCTTTGGCTTTCCAATCGGTATCTGTCCACGGTGCGCCCTGGTGATTCCAGGAACCCCATTCCCGCCAACCGTGCCGCGGGTTGGCGGAGCCGGATGCACCAGTCCATTGCTCCTGCGGCGACGCCTCTGTCGGCCTCTTGGCCTCCTTGGTCCATGGGGTGGGGCCGCTGCTGCCGTCGGTCAAGCGCTGAGTGTGGGGCCTGGGCTCGCGTTGCAAGAGCCGGGTATGTCTGTCCTTGGCCGTTGGCCAATCGACGCGGAGCCCTAGGTCTCTCTCCATCTTGTCTGCGTCATACGCTGCGTTGCCCCATGCCTGGAGGAATTCGCCGCAAAGCTGCGCGGAGTTCAGCTTGGGGTCATTCTTCACAGTCTCGGTGGTCCCCTGTCTCACGGCGTCCTCCTCACCCATGCGACCCAGACCCCGTTGAACGCACCTCCCAGGGTCTTTTGTAGGCGTGATATGTGGTGGGGATACGCGAAGCGTCAATACTTTTCAAAAAAACCATCGGAAAATACATGATTTTCGGCTTCCGGAGCGCTTTGGAAGGGCCTACGGAGGCGCTCGGGCGTTTTGGCGGCGTCGTCGGCCGTCCTGAGGCCATCTTCGGCGTGTCCCGGGCTTCTTGGGGCTGTCTTGGCATTCTTTAGGGCCCTCTGGGCGTGTTGTTGCGTGTTTGGGAGCGGGCCGGGCAATCCCGGGAGGCCTGGGACCCCGGCCTATGCCGATACATATATATATATATATATATATATGTATATATACATCAGCGGATAACATATGTCTCGTGGAAACCACGCGCGTCTTGGCGGCTGCGACCCGGCCGCCGAAGGGATTAGGCCAGCACCCCTGGAACGAGCCTTAAAAAATCCTGGTGTGGGTGGGTGGGCCGAAACAGCAGACTTGAGAGAGAGACGTTGCGGACGAACCTCGTTTTAAAGCACGTCGAGTTTCACGAGCCCCTTGAAGATAGTTATGTGCACGCACCCCTCTATCAGCGGGGCTTCTTTTCCAGCGGATAACACATGTCTTGTAGAAACCGCGCGCGTCTTGGCGGCTGCGACCCGGCCGCCGAATGGATTGGGCCAGCACCCCTGGACCGAGCCTTAAAAATCCAGAAAACACCAGAAAAGGGGACGTTCTCGAATTAAAGAGGGTCTGGGCTAGGGCGGGTCGCGAGAGCAAGATCGGAATAGTTGATCATGGTATTCCGAATACGATGCAGCAGCGAGTGGGCGAACGATTCACACAACCTCCACGGATATGGTTGGGCTCTACGTGCCATGGCGGATCCTTCTAACTGGTGGTGCTTACATCCAATCGTACTGCAAAAACCTTTTTCCCTGTGCAGACGCGCCTCAAACTGACCAGGTCTTCTCCTGGGATTCCCCCGCAAATAAAACAAGTGCGCTTCCTCCAAGGAGCGCCAAACTGGCAAACGTCGCTCACAACCATGCACCTCGACGCCTTCCCAAGACAGCATCGCTTGCACATGCGGGATCGTCCACATCTTAGACGAGCTTGAATTCTCGAGAATCCACGGAATCTTCCGAGCATGCACATACGTTATAATATTCAAGCACGCGTTGGGACACGCGTTTCCTTGCGCCAGCTTTACCGCATCCCGTGTGCTACACCAGGGGGCTCACCAGGGACACTGGGGCGTTCGCATGACCGCGTGCGGTCTCTGGCAACCGAGAACGTCTGACAAGGTGGGGCGAACGTGGCTGCCAGGAGACGGCCCAAGCAGGCGTCTTGGCGTATGCACCTGGGCACAGGCGGGCGAATTAAATCGCCCTGGGGCCCCTCTCGGACGTCCCAGGTCCGGGCAGGCGCACCTCGTCGGCGGCTGGCGCGGGCAACCCCGCCTTCGCCCGAGAAAAAATCGCCGAGATATTGGCCTTTCAGTGCCGCTCCATGCCGCCCGCTGCGCGGCTGGCGCCTCGCAGCAGCAGCTCCTCGAGGCGCGCGTCGAGCACCTCGCAACGCGTCCGGGTCGCCAAGGGAAGGTCGTGCCAGGCCTTGCTGAGCCTCGCCGCCTTTCGTGCCGAACGACCGACTTTCGGCTTGCCCAGCGCACCCTCTTGCGCACCTCGTCGAGGGGGCGGAACTGCAGGGCCCTGTCGATGCTGGGGCCGCTGTGCCGCATCATGTAGGGCACCGCTGGGGCGCCGAGCCCCGCGCACGTCCCCTTGAACTGTCTTGCCGGCTCTGGGTGCGTGAACGCCCAGACGGGCTTGCCCTTGGGGGCTCCCGCCAGCGCAGACCGCAGCGGCGTCAGCTCCAGCTGCCACTTGCACTCAAGAACCACGCTGTCGTCCATCGCCCCCGTCTTGGTGGTGATGCCCCTTTTCTGCGGGCAGATGATGAAAGACCAGAGTGCCCCGACGCCCCCCGCGCTGGGGGGGACAGGTCCTCGGGCTGAATTTTCATCAGCTCGTGGGGCCGCAGGTATGCCCCCGCGCCCAGGAGGACGGCCACGGCTATCAGCTTGTGTCCCCGCAGGCAGAGGTCTGCGGCGATCGCCCTCCACGCCGCCTGAGGCAGAGGGCGCCTGGAGCGGCCGGGCGCAAGGCGGCGCCAGCCCCGCAGGCAGCGCCAGGCCCGGGGGAGCCGCCGCTTGCCAGCCTTGCTGAAGGCCGGGTGGCGGTCGGCAAACGCTGCCAACACCTTCTCCCCATAGTCCGGCTGCCGGCCAGAGAGGAAGCTCGCGTTGAAGAAACACGAGCCAGTCGTCCACGTCGTCGTCACCCGCGAGCGTTGGGTCTAGCCCCTTTGCGAACGTCTCGAAGTCCTGGAGGTCGCTCGAGTAGTAGCGCCGCACGTTGGCCGTCACCGCCTTGTCCTCCAGCAAGCTCAGGCCCTCCTGCTCGAAACCCAGCGCCGCTCCCAAATGCTTCGCCAGCCGCCGCCGCGACCGCCTCGCCAGCCCCCTTGCCCTTCCGCCGACGGCGTCGGGCTTGGGCTCGGACGAGGAGCTGCCGCTCGAGCTGGAACCGGCGGGAACCAGCGGCGCCGGCCCCAGGGCGGCAAGGCCGTCCAGCAGGTTCGGCCCCGTGGTCGGCAGACGGTGCGCCAGGTCGCCTGGCGGGCCCAGCGTCCGGGAAGACCGTCTAGGCGCCGTCGGCCCGAGAGACGCATCCCCAGCTCTGCCGCTCGAAGGGGGCCTCGGGGCTCGCCGACGCTTCGGGCTCGGCGCATCCTGGGGCTCTGGTCGAGACAAAACACGAGTCCGAGGAGCTGCCTGGCGAGGCGGCATCCGAGAAAATTTCGAGCCGAACTAAGCACGGAGGAGAAAGGTGAGAGCAGCAAGCAGTCGGTCTCTTAGGAAATTCGGGGTCATGTCGACGCGAGGGTTCGTCCGCTGAATTCAATTCACTTGGAATCCACCTAAAAGAGAAAGCTGCATTACGAGAAAGGCAGTGCGCCACGGCCCGACGGATATGAATGCGGAGCCGAAGTTCGCGTGAGCGGGACGGTGCAAAGGCCAAAACAATACTCATATTGTCGCTAAGCATCAGAGCCCTACAGTGACACCCACGGGAGTTCAAAACAAAACGACGGACCCCCAGCCCCAAGGCCCGAGCCTCGAGAATGAGGATGTCCTCGGCGAAACTCCATTTGCCCCAGACGCGAGGGGCCCAGAGGCCTTTGTAGAGGAGCCCCGCTGGGACCTCAGGAAAATCGGGCGCGACAGAAAACTCGGCGCTCTCGTCCTCTGGGGATTCCCAAGCACCAGATCGAGGGTCCCGAACGAGGCCGGCCGCCCTGAGCGCCGACTCGCGAGCACTGTGGCCCTTGAGCTGAAACCTGCTCCTCACCGAAACACGGCCGACGGAGGACACTTGCGCCGGGCGCCAGAATGACGTTCAGACTCCATATCCCTGCTCACTGGCATCGCTCTCAGTCACAAGTTCACTCCAACCGCGTCCCCAGTCCCGAACCAGAAAAATCATCAGTCCTTTCCAAGCTCGGATCTCATCACGAACGGAATGCCGCAGAGGAGCGACCTCCGAGTAATGGGCACAACAAAATCGATAGCACGTGTGGAAGTTCGACAAGAGGCCTCTCTGGATCAGACTCAGGAAGGTAGCGTGACCAAGACAACATTCGAGAGCCCAACCTGCGCATTTACCACGACGGAGTAATTCCTCACTCGCAGCCCACACCTTCCAAAAACGTTCGGGCGTGGCGGCGGTCCGCAGCCGCTGGCCGTCAAGCCGGCAGCCCAGGGCGCGGATGTCCCTGCTCACCACCTCCCCGCCGTGGAGCTCCAGCCCGTGGTCAGCGAAGCTCGCCTCGCACTCGTGGACCGCGCGCTGGACCAGGCCCTGGTCCTGGGCGAAGGCGCCCAGGTTGTCCACGTACACGCGGTGGCGGGGGCGGCCCTCGGCCAGCGCCAGGGGGGGCGACCTGTCGTGCAGCAGCGTCGACCCGCGCAGGCTGGGCGCCGCAGCCGCCAGCCGCTCGTCAGCCTTCTGGGCGAAGTACGACGACCCAGCGAAACCCATGCACATGGGGGCGGAGGTGGGCCACGCAGCGTCGGTGGGCCTGAGCCGTACTCCGTCCAGCTCGCGCAGCCCCAGCACCCGCGCGGGCACCTCCGGCCAGGCGAAGTAGGGCCTGAGCCAGGCAGGGGCCTTGAGGCGGTGGAAACAGTCCTTTACGTCAGCCATGCCGAGGTGCAGCCTGACAGCCTCCAGGCCCGCTAAGACGCCGTCGCCAATCTCGATGTTTGCGAAGGCCTCCGAAGTGCACGAGCGGACGCCTGGCGGGGCACGGAACCAACAGTTGCTCCTCCGAGCATCGATGATCAGCCTGAGACGTGTCTTGTTGCTCTTCCAGACGAAGAAGATCCCGACCCTCTCCAATGGCCTGGGGGGGGCATCCAGCAATCTAAGATCCCAGAGCCGTCTGACGAAGCCGTGGTAGGCCATCTTATTGTACAGCAGCTTTCTATCGGTGTAGGGTGTGATCCCACGTGTCTCGAATTCAATATTCTCCAAGTCAGTAGCGGGCCGCAGCATCAGGTCATGATGGGCCTCGAAGTAGCGAGAGACCTCGGCGTCCAGCAGCGACTCGATCGGAGGGGACCCCGACACATCGCTCGGCAGGGACACCAGGTCGGCGTCGAATGCCGCGAGGTTCGCGGGGCCAGTCTCCAGCTCGTACAAGGGCCGGCCGTGCAGGAGGTCTCGGAGGGCCTCCCGCCCCGAGAGGGCCACAGGCATGAGCTCCCAGTCCTTGACCAGGCCTTCCACGCAGGCCATCACCTCTGGCGTCAAAACTCCCGGCGCCGCAGGCTCCTGAGAAGGGCCCCAGGTGTCGTAGCTGGCGAGCCAGTTCAGTCCGTGGACCGCCTCTTGCACCATCCTTGTGCGCCGCCTGGCCTGACCCCAAGCCTTCTTTGCCGAACGTGTCGAAGTGGCAGGGCCTGCAGGCGCGGCAGGAACAGACCGAAGAAAGAAGTCCTTCCGAGGACGGCCACCTGGGGAAGGAACCCCAGCGCCCCGCGCTTGCCCGCCAAGGGAGGGCCGAGTCCCTTTGGCGGTGCTGCCGATCATTGCGGATCGGCGGCAGCGGGCGCGAGTCCGCGCCGGCCTCGGCCGCCGCCGCCGCGCCCCCCGCCGCCGCGACCTCCACGTGCGCCGCGACCTCCAGCGCCGGCCGCGGCGTCGCCCGCGTCGGCGCCCTCCGCCGCCGTAGTGGGGCTGCCGAGGAGCCCCCGCGCGCCGTCGCGCGCCGCCCTGGCCCAGAGAGCTGCAATCGCGTCAGCCCGATCCTTAGCCCGCCGCGCAGCGAACGACTGGAGGGCCGGGCTCGCGGGGTTCTCGGGGGTGCCAGTGCCCATGTGCAGCTTGGCGTGCTCCCAGGTGACCTTCTGCGGGTTCGCGTGCGCGTCGATGATGATCTGGATACGGCGGCGCAAGGTCTCAACTGATGCGATCGCTCCAACATTCAATTGATCATAAGCCCCCGCAAAGTACAGAGCGTCGCACAGCACCCTCATCTCATGGTAAGTCCGATCCGACCCATCTATCTTGCGCTCCCTCAACCACATGAGGAGCCACTGCCGAGGGTCGCCGCCGTGGCGGTCGAAGTGCTTTGCCAAGAACAGGGCGGTGCCGGGGCCCTCCAGGGGCGTGTCCGAGAAAGTCTCCTGAGTACTCTCGTGGGTCACGTCCCGCCGGTACTTGAATCTCTCTCCCTGGTTGTCGTAGTCGACCCAGCGTGCGAATGTCGACGGCGGGATCTGCATCCCTGGGAGCGGTCGCGTCGGCCTCCAGGCCCAGCGCGTCCCGCAGCGAGCCGTCCGAAGGCCTCGGGCGCCCGTCTCCGCCCTTCGCCGCCTCGGCCTTGTCGGCCTCGGCGGCAGAGGGGTCCGCCAGAGGCGGGGTCGAGGTGCCCCCGACGGCCGCGCCGTCTCCAGGCTGCCAGCGAGCCCGCACCGTGGCCACCACGTCGGGCGCCGCCTCTGATCGCATCAGCCAGCAGTGGACGTGGGACGACCCGTCCAGCACCAGAGCGTCGTGGTCGCCAGCCGCGACGAAGGCCTGGCCGCGCAGCGTCGCCTCGTCGCCCGGCGAGAGCGACTCACCATCGCCCATCGCATGCCAGCGAAGGCCTGGCGGCGGCGCGCTGGCATCCGCCGGCGCCGCCGGCGGGGTGGCCGACGGGGGCGGCAAGGGCAACCCGCCTCTCTCGGGCCCGGGGGCCGAGGTCCGCTTGCCCCGCGCTCGGCGAGCCGGCGCGGGCCAGTGCGGGATCAGCCCGCTGATCGGCGCCATCTCGCCCGCGGACAGGAGCACGTCGTCCAGCGCAGGAGGCGCCGGCCCAGAGCCAGGGTCGCGCGCCACCGCCGCCCGATACCCACGCTTGATCACGAGCTCCTCGCGGCCCGGGAACACTCGGAACCGATAGAGCTTCCTGCCCAGCCGAGCGGGCTTCGAGCCGTCATCTGGCAGCGGGTACGTTCTGGCGATGTCCTCATCCACTCCTGTCGCCACCGCCTCTGGCCTTCTCGGGGGTGCACGGGTGAAGCAGCAGCCGCTCGTGGTCCACCGCGCCCCCGCGGTGCTGAACGCCGATCGTCTGGCCCTGCTTCAGCTCGCTCCACCGCGGCCCGCCGTCCTCGAACATCAGCAGCGACATCGCGAGGAGGACGGTCGCCGACCGGCGCGCGCCTCGCCGCGGGCCGGCGCCGTCCCCCCGCAGCCCGCGCCGCCGCTCGCGCCAGAGGCCTCCCGCAAGCAAATGCGAGGCCACCTGCTCCGCCGCGCCGGTTCCGCTAGCCGTCGGCGCCGGGCGACTCGGGCAGACTGGGCAGGCTGGCGCCAAACGGCAGTCGGGGCAGCCCCACGCCCGCGGCACCTCGCCGGTGGGGAGGGGCGGCGGAGGAGCTGCGGCCGCCGCGACTGCCGGCACCTCGAGCTCGAGCAGCTCCACACCCCAGAGGCCGCCCACGGCAGCCGCCAGGAGCGCCGCCAGCGCCAAATGGGCCAGGCGAGGCCCGGGGGCGTCGACGGGGCCGGGGAGCGCGAGAGGCATCCGCTATCCGAAACAGCAGACTTGAGAGAGAGAGAGAGAGAGACGTTGCGGACGAACCTCGTTTTAAAGCACGTCGAGTTTCACGCCCTATGTATGTATGTATGTATGCATGCATGTATGTATGTATGTATGTATGTATGTATGTATGTTTGTATGTCTACATTTATAGTTATACATATATATATATATATATATGTGTATGCGCATATATAGATATCTATATCTATAGCTATATCTATTGTTATATGCATATATATGTGTATTGAACGATGCCGTTTCCCTGCTGAAGAACCCATGCACATCCCAAGGCCGATGCACTTTTCCGGGCTCACCGATGCCTCCTCAAACATTATGAAATGAGACGGCCGCCATGTATGTATGTATGTATGTATGTAAGTATATCTGTGTGTGTAGATATATGTATATATAGTGGGGCATATCTATGTACTTATACATGTGTATGTATGTATGTCTGTATGCATGTATCGCTGCAATCAGCGATGCCCTTACTCTGCTGAAAAAGCTCCTCTATATCCCAAGGCCTATGCACTTTTCCGGGCTCGTGGATGCCTCTGCGAACATTATGACAAGAAGCGGCCGCCACATGGGCCGGCTACGCAAGCCGCGACCACTCATGGTGGAAGAAGGGGCGGGGGCGGGGGGGGCGAAGAGGGCGCCGATGAGCACAATGCGCAGGGGCGGTGGATCTTGAGCGCGGGGGCCCGAAGGGCGAGGTCCGCCGACGCTGGGCCTCGGCGAACGACTCGAAGCCAGAAGCTGCCAGGTTGCCTCCGCGAAAAAGCGGATCTTGCCACGGAGGGGCGCTGAGAGGTCGGCGAGACGCCTGGTCGCGCCTGACTTTTGGATATAGATCTCCTGATATGCTCGCGGCGCGTGCAACCGCTCGAGAGAGCGAGCGGGGAACGAGTCCCCAAACCTCCGTCCCAGGAACTCGAAGGGCCTCATCATGCCGAAGAAGACCAGGAGCAGGCCGCCGGCCACGTCGAGACGGCCCCAGGCCAATGCCAAGCTCACGGACACGAAAAGCAGCGCCTCTGGCATTGCCTCGTGGTTCGAGCCCGGCGTGATGTGCTTCCCAATGAAGGCGATGTCCCATGCCGCGTCGAGGCGGTGTCGCAGGGCAGGGTTGACATCCACCGCAGCGTTGATCGTCTCGTGGTGGCTCCCCATCGTGTCGTGCAGGAACTGGCCGTTCTTGGCCAAATAGCGAGCCGCAGGGTCCATCAAGATGTTCCAGCAGGCGGCTGGACCTGGCGGCGGCGGAGCTCCAATGCGGCGGCGCCGCGCGCGCCTCCTAGCCTCATGCCGGCGCTCTCGCCAGTCCCGTCGTCGGGCGCGCCGTCCGCCAGGTGGGCCCGCGCGCCCGGCGCAGGCGCCCCACCTCCGCGGGCCTCGGTCGCTGGCCCGGGCGGGGGCGGATGGCCGAGCAGGCCCCGCCGAGGCGCCGAGCCGGGGTGCGGGGCGGCCGGGGGTGGCCTGCGGGCAGCGGGCGGGGCCGCTGGCGTCCTGGGCAGGGCCCTGCCGGCCTCCAAAGCCGAGACCTGCTCCAAGAACGCACTCTGGCCCGCGGGGATCTGTTCCAAGACCTGCTGCTGCTGGAGAGCCTCCCCGGGACCTTGCGCAGGCCTGCCATCGGCTGCGCTGGGCCCGCTGGCCCCACCTGCGGGGCATCGCGCTGCCACTTCAGGTCCTCCACCTCGGCGGCGAGCCTCCGCGCCTCCTCGCGAGCTTAGGCCCGCTGCTGCTCCGCGAGCTCGACCAGCTGCGTCGTGGCGGCGGCTGGGAAAGGGGCGGCCTCCCCGGAGGGCTACGCGGCGGGCCCGACCCCGGCGGCCGCTGGCTGCAGGCCCGGTGCCAGGGGAGGGCGGAGCATCGACCCGAGGCTTGGCTGGGGGCCCCCCCGCGCGGACAAGCCTCCGCGCCCTGCAGGGAGGCCAGGGTTGCCGGCATCTCGGGGGGTGCGGCTCCCAGGGCGGACATCGGCTCGGGCCACCAGCCATCGTCGTGGGAGGCGAAAACCTGGCCGTCGGCGGGCCGTGTAATGGCGATCCGCCGCACCCAGGCGCTCGGAGTCTCCGTGAACTCGGCAGAGAAGAACTGGCCATCGAGCGGCACGACGACGCGGTCCCAAGCAGGCAGCTGCACTGTCTCGGAGGCCGCGTCGAGCCGCCCAACTAGCATCACCGCCACCGTCGAAGGGTCATCGGAGAGCACCCTGCAACGCCGCCCTCGTGGCCTCGTGGACCGAGTCGCCACTGTCCTTCAAGGTCATGCAAGCTCCCCGGGCATGCTTTCCAGCGTTCCTTTGATTACTCCCCACCGGCATGTCGTACGTTTTGGACTGCGCTGCTATCGTGTATCGTGGCCGCCAAAAGAGAAGAGCTCAACCGAAGTCCCCAGTCGGAAGGTTCGAGAGCGGCACCCGCCTCCATTTCGGCAGACACATCACGCGTTTCGTGGTCCCGTAGGGGAATCCGCTGAAGGCGCCAATGGCAAAGTTTGCGTGTGGTTCCCGCCTTCATGTCGGCCAGCGCTTCGCACGTTTCGTGGCCACATGCGGTGCTCCACCGAAGGCCTCAATGGCAAGGTCTGCTTGCGGTGCCCGCCTCCATGACGGCACATCCCTCATGTCTTTCGTCTTCCCAGTAAGTAGCTCCACCGAAGGCCCCAGTGGCAGGGTTCGCATGCGGTACCCGCATCCATGTCAGCACACCCGTCACACGCTTAGGGGCCCAATGCGGAGCTCCACTGAAGGCTCCAATGGCAAGGTTCACATGTGGTGTCCGCCTCCATGCTGGCACATCCCTCACGCGTTTCGTGGCCCCACGGGGGGGCTCCATTGAAGCCTGTACACCCTCGCGCGTTTCGTGGCCCCATACGGAACTCCACTGAAGGCCCCAGTGGCAGGGTTCGCATGCGGTGCCCGCCTCTATTTCGGCAGACCCCTCACACGTTTCGTGGCCCCATAAAGAGAAGGCCCTAGCTCGAGGAATCGCATGGGTGACCTCGCCCATCTCGGCGCACTCCGCTCGCGTTTCGTGGCCCCATCGGGATCTCCTCCGAAAGCCCACATGGCAGGACTAGCATGCGTGACCGCGCCCAAACCGGCACACTCCTCACGCGTTTCGTGGCCCCATAACGACCTCCACCGAAAGCCCCACCGCATGCTGCTCCCCAAGGCCGCGTCGACAAACGTGCAAATCAGCCGTGACGGTTACATCCAAATGTAACCCGTCACGGCCGACCCATGCGACCCCATCGGCAACGTCACGTCGCTCAACCTTTTCACGTACGCCTTGGTCCCCTTTTGCTAATTTGTTTCGCGGTACTCACAACTGCATCTGGGTGGGCCCGCCAGGCTACTTCGAATTTGGACAATCCCCAAATGCTCTCGGAAAATATGCACTCCGCGGACGGCATTGGGGTTCCAGAAACCGACAACCGAGTCTTTGGAAACTGGGGCTGGGGGGCCCCGACAGAGCCCCAGCGGACTGCAGACTCCGTCACCCAAAGGACGACCCTCGAAACCTAGAGTCCACTGCCCAATAACCGGGCGCCGTCAGCCCCAATTTAAAAACTAGCCTGTCGCAGGACCCATCCATATGCAGCCGCGAGTAACGAAAGATATTGCCTTCTCATCATGGGCAGCGCGCCGCGAGAGGGATGGAACACGGGGCAACGCGGATGGGAACCCCGACGTGCGGGGTGTGCCGAAGTGGGCTGGGGGACGCATGCGAGCGCTGCCACTGGGGCCTTCGGCGGAGCTCCCCATGGGCCACGAAACAATGTGAGAGGTGTGTCGGAATAGGCAGAGGAAGGCACACGAACCCTGCCATTGGGGCCTTCGTTGGAGCTCTCTATATGAGGCTGCGAGGCGTGTGAAGGGTGTGCCGACATGGAAGCGACGCCGCCATGCGAACCCTGTCGCTGAGGCCTGCAATGGAGCTTCCATGGGACCACGAAAAGTGCAGGGTGTGTGCCGAAATGAAGCGGGGCCGCCATGCGAACCGTGCCACTGTGCCCTTCGGTGGAGTCCCCAGTGGGGCCATGAGACGTGTGAGGGGTGTGCCGCAATGGAGGCGGGGCCGCCATGCGAATCTTGCCTCTGGGGCCTTCGGTGGAGCTCCCTATGGGGCATCGAAACGTGTGAGGGGTGTGCCGAAATGGGGCGGGGCCGCCATGCGAACCCTGCCACCGGGGCCTTTGGTGGAGCCCCCGATGGGGCCACGAAGCGTGTGAGGGGTGTGCCGAACTGGGGCGGGGCCGCCATGCGAGCCCTACCACTGGGGCCTTGGGTGGAGCTACCTATGGGGCCACGAAACGTTTGAGGGGTGTGCCGCAATGGAGGCGGGGCCGCCATGCGAACCCTGCCACTGGGACCTTCGGTGGAGCTCCCTGTGGGGCGATGAGAAGTGTAAGGGGTGTGCTGAAATGGGTCGCGGCCGCCATGCGAACCCTGCCACTCGGGCCTTCGGTGGAGCTCGCTATGAGGCCACGAAGCGTGTGAGGGGTCTGCCGAAATCGGGCGTGGCAGCGATGCGGTGGGGCCCCCGTTGGGGTCACCAAACTTGTGAGGGGTGTACCGAAATGGGGAAAGGCCGCCATGCGAACCCTGCCACCGGGGCCTTCGGTGGAGCCCCCTATGGGGCCACGAAGCGTTTGCGAGGGGTGTGCCGCAATGGAGGCGGGGCCGCCATGCGAACCTTGCAAGTGGGGCCTTCGGTGGAGCTCCCTTTGGGGCCAAAACGTGTGAATAGTCGAACTGGGACGGGGCCGCCATGCGAACCCTGCCACTTGGGCCTTCGGTGGAACTCCCCATGGGGCCACGAAACGTGTGAGGGGTGTGCTGAAATTCGGCGGGGCCGCCATGCGAACCTTGCCACTGGGGCCTTCGGTGGAGCTTCCTATGAGGCCACGAAGCGTGCGAGTGGTGTGCCGAGGTGGGGCGGGGCCGCCATGCGAACCCTGCCACTCGGGCCTTCGGTAGAAATTTCCATACGACGCCACGAAGCGTGTGAGAGGTGTGCCGACATGGGGCGGGGCCGCCGTGCGAACCCTGCCATGGGGGCCTTCGGTGGAGCTCCCTACGGGGCCACGAAGCGTGTGAGGGGTGTGCCGAAATGGGGCGGGGCCGCCATGCGAACCCTGCCACTTGGGCCTTCGGTGGACCCCCCGATTGGTACGAAGGGTGTGCTGAAACAAAGACATGTGGAGGGCAGAGGCACAGAGGCGGAGGAGGGAGGAGCAAACGACACGCTGGGGAGAGCGTGCGTCTGTCGCTTAGCGGCGCAGCGGCCCCGCGCCGCCCACGAGGCAACGGGGGGGCCTCAGAGCGCGGCGGGCGGCGGCAACCACCTCCTTGTGGTAGATGTAATCGCTGTGGTCGGTGTGCATGTCGTTCACGTGGCGGATCCGCATGATGTTGTAGGTGCGGTAGGCGACGGCCATGCGCACTATGGTGTGCTTCGGGTGGTCGCCGAAGATGTCATTCTGGTGGAGGCCCAGGCGCGTGAGGGCATCGCCAGCAGGACGTCCTCGTGGTTGTGCCGAAAGCGCTCACAGCCGTGGGCACGAGATGTAGTGGCTGATGTCGTCTGTGTTCTTAGCCTGCAAGTCTTTGTCGCAGCCGAACAAACAGTTCTTCTTGTGGGGGTTGATGTGCATGCGGTGCGAGGTCGTCCATGCGCCTGATAATGTCTTGACCGTGGGCCAGAAAAGAGATGCCGTGGAGTTCGCCAGGTGGGGCCGTAGATCGCGCCAAGCGTGTTCAACACTAGCGGGGAGAGCAGAGCGGCCAAGAAGTCCGTCACGGTCGGAAGTATCGGAGTTCATCATGATGTCGCTGGTTGAGTGGGCGGGAAGCATGGTGGTAGTCGAAGTTGTAGACGCGGTGTCACCATCATCCTGCGGGAAGTTCCGGTTGGTGGCACGCTCGCGTTCGATCCAGCGACGACGGGCACGGTGTTCAGCAGCTTCGTCAGCAAGTTCTCGCTGGGTGGTAGTCGACATGACATGTGCTCGTTGTTGTAGATCTCCAGGCGGTGATTACGAGGGCGGTCGGCTCGATGCCATGCGCCGTAACAGATCTCCGTCGCCATGTCACGGCGGGCACTAGGAGACCCATGCTCGTCGTCGAGGCTGAAGTGCGCGTTGAACTGGGGGCGATGTAGTACAGCCGTGACGTAGGGGACGCACCAGTCCATCCAGTCGTTGAAGTTGTCCATGTCGCGGCCGAAGAACACGCTTGGGATCCATCTCGCAGCCCATGCTTCAGCGCGTTCGTTCAGGTACTTCATGGGGTCGTGGTTGTCACTCCCAGTCAGTTGCTCGGATGTGGAAGGCGCCATCGGAGAGCCACTGTCGACAGGAAGTAGTGGGAACCAGGCACGAAGACGAAGATGAATGGTCTTGTGGAGGGAGTCGCGGTACAGCTGACGTTGTAGTTCACGTAGGTAGGCTTGTTGTGGGGAAGTTCGTGATGAGGCGCTCGGGGAAGTAGTGCTCGAAGAGCTGGGCCCAGCTTGTCTCTGATGAAGTCCGCCAATCCTGTCACGACTGGGTGTGTAACGGCCACCAGCCCTGTCACGACTTGGTGCCCGGTAATCACCAGTCCTGTCGCGACTGGGTGTACGGGGATCCTCCGCCATGTCACGGCGAGAGGCCTGGAGAGCGTGCCGTCCAGCTGCAGCAGCTTGCGCATGGGCTCGTTGAAGTGCACGGGCAGCATTCACCGTAGAGCCTGTGGATCGCGTGAGAGTCTTGAAGACGGAGCCTTTGCCTGTCACGATCAGCTTGTTGTGGTAAATGGCGTCGAAGCGCTGCACAATGGAGGTGGCGTCAATCCAACAAGAGGCAGACCAGCTGCCAGCCACAACGTCGCATCGTGGGAGGAGGTCTTCAGCATGAGCACGGAGTCCATGAAGCAGAGGCTGCCAGTCAGGAGTGGTCGTAGTGGAGGCGCGCCACATAGTCGCAGCAAGAAGCGTTTCGATGCCCTGCGGGATCGTGGCCGACGCCCGCAGCGTGAACGACAGGATGTCCATCTTTTTGAAGCTCGATGGGGCAGCACGGTTCAACTTGTGGAGGCCATGAATCTCCTTGGACAGGAATGCTGGGGATGGCGGGTAGAGCTGGCCCACGTACGAGAGACAAGTTATGGCAGCGGAGTTGTACATCTTGATGCTCTGCTGGATGGGGGCGTTGGAGTCGCTCGGAATCTGAATGCGTTCCCACCACTTGTTGGCAGGTCCTTGCCATTGACGGTCAAGAGATGCGCCAGGGCCGATGTGCACACCGAGGTATCGCGCAAAGCTGTTGATGGAGAAAGCTTGCCACGGCTCGTATATCTGGGTTAGAATAGCACGCATGTTCGCGATGATCTCGGGCGTCGGCAAGGACCAGGTGGGCACGAGGACGCACTTCTTCGGTTGGAGGCGGAGGCCAGCGTGGTGGTGAGCAGCTTGTAGGTGTGGGAGAAGAGCACCAAGATCCCGAAGTGCAGCAAGAACGATACCCAAGTCGTCGGCGCAGGCGCTGAGAAGGCCTCTGCCCAGGGCGGTGAGTTCCAGCTTGAGGCCCTTGATGATGGGATCGAAGACTAGCGCCCAGAGCGTGCCGCTCAAGGGACAACCTTGAGCAACCCCTGGTTCTGCGAGAAGCAGCGGCCGGCGGATCCCACCAAGTTCGAGAAAGGCAAGTGGCATGTTGTAGCAACTTTTGCAGGAGATTGAGAAAGACGCCGTGGATGCCCCATCGCCGTAGAGTGGCCCACAACCACGCGTGCGTAAGACTCGGAAGCGCAGCCGCAATGCCCATGCTGGCGAAGCAGGGCATCAGGGTGGGGGCGTCGCTGTTGATGCTGGTGAGACGGGCGATGGTGTCAACCTTGGCGATGTTGGATAGGAATTGGCGGCCATTGACAAAGCCTTGTAGCTCTTCTTCGGTGTCCGACGCGACGGAGCTGAGGATGCGATTCGCGGCGGCGGCGATGATCTTGATGTCACTGTTCTTCATGGCGAGGGGGCGGAGACAGTCAGGGCTGCGAGAGCACTCGTAGTTGCCCATGGGCTCGTCACCCTTGGGAAGCATGGCCATGAGCGCGTCGTTCAGGTCGTAGGGGATCGGGCCGCCGTGAGCAATGGAGTGGAGGAGGTCGTGGAGGATAGCTATGCTGCCGTCGGATCGTACCCATGCGCGGTAGGGAAGTCCGTCAGGTCCAGGAGCTGAGTCACTGGCGAGCTTAGCTGCGGCTTGGAGTTCATCAATCCCAGGTAGAGGCAGATGCCGTGGAGGTGCTAGTGGGAGGACCCAATCCAGGTACTGCTGCATCGCTGGGGTGTCTACTGGCTTGGCGGCAAACACCTTCGACCAGTGAGATTGAATAGCGCTGTGCATGCTCATGGGGTCTTTGGCGTGAGTCGGGCCACTGCTGTCGGTGATGCGGACGCCTGCTGGGATCAGGCGCTTCGAGAACGGCTTCCAGATTTCACTGCGCTGTCCAATACGGTGGGCACGACGTCTCCGTTGTTCTCCTAGGTCGGGCCGTTGTTCAGCGTAGGCTGCTCGCGAGCGGGCGGCAGCAGCACGACGACGCTGTTCCGCGATCTGATGTTGCATGGCGGAATGCTCAGTCTCGAAGGCGGTGCGGTCGACAAGAGAGATCGTGTGGTGGTGGATGTCGATGTGCTGTGCCCCGGCGGTGGTGTCGTTACGAAGCCGCTGGGCAAGAGTGAGGTCCTGGTGCCAGATGGCCCTGGCAATACCGCGGAGCGTACGCGCACGTGCCTCTGCTGTGACATGAGAGTCTTCCCTCTGGCTCTCGATCGGCATGAGCTCGGAGGCGGACAAGGTGGTGATGGTAACGCGAGACTTACGCGCCGCCAGCTTCATTATGTGCTTCATGGTCCCCCAATTCGAGATGGGGTCGGCAGAGAGGTCGGCCATCTCGACAAGGCGCTGGAAGTAGAACTTGTAGTGCTTGGACTCGACGGGTAAGGCAGGGGTGCCACGCTCGCTGACTGGACGTGGGTGTCGAGGTCGGAGTCGTAGATGTATAAGTTTATGATCGCTGATGGGCTCTCCTTCACGATCAAGCGGTCTGCCATCAGCAACAAGCAGGGACTCGATGTGCGGGATGTTGGACGCGTTGATCGAGACGAAGCATCTGTCGATGGTCGCCTCCGTTAGGTTGGCAGCGCATGGATGAGTGGTGGCCTTCGTTGTGATCTCCATCATCTGCGAGAATATGTTCTTCCAGAAGACGGGCTGGTAGTGGTAGCGCTCGGCAGTGGAGTCCGCGGTGGGGTGGGGCGCGCTCTTCGGCGGCGTCTGTGCGATGTTGAAGTCGGCGACCATGAAGTAGTCGTGGTTGTCAGGGTGGAGGGCAGAACGTTGAGCGGCTGCCTGCCACGCAGCTCTGAAGCGCTGTCGACCAAGGTCGCTGAGGTCGTAGTTGTGGATGTTGAAGATGGTCGTCTCGTGCTGCCTAGCTCCATCTTGTGCGCGACGTTCACCAATGCGGCCAGGGACGCTCGCGCGACATGTGCGTAGGGGCCGTTGATCGGGTGGTAGTTGTTGTTCTGCTCGATCAAAGGGAACCAGGAATGCGATGCCGCCTGCGGTCTCCGAGGAGTGGCCGTCTGTCACGAGTGCTGAGTGGAAGGCAATGTACTTGTGGTCGGTGCTCGCGGCCAGGATGTCCATGTCGATGCTGCTGCCGTGAGTCTCTTGGAGGGCGATGACAGCACGTTGCCGCATGTAGGAGAGCAGCAACTGGCGCTTGACGGCGCGCCGAGATGCCGATCTGCCGTTCAGCGCCTGTGTGTTCCACGTAACCAGGTTGAAGCCATCGGGGTGTGGTTTCGTGAGCCACGGCGACCATCGCGTGCTAAAGCCACCGTGCTGCCTCCAGCGGGTTGGCGAAAGCAGCAGCCAGCGCGGCAGCCAGGGCTCGTGCTCGGTGATGGGGGTGCCAACGGGAACAGCAGCGTCGGACCAGCGGATTCGGGTCGCTTCATCAGGAGTGGCTCCAGCCGTGACCTGAACGATGGGGGCGCCGTTGATGGACAGGAAGCCGCCAGTACGGTGGACCCGAGTCTCGAGCATGGGGAACTTGTCATTGATGAGCTTGTTGAGCTTCTTGAGTTGTACTTCCTGTCGGACCATGCGTGGTGATTTGTCCGCAGAGACGTAGAAGGCGGTGGTGCCAGATTCGGATTCAACATGGAAGCGACGCCATTCACGACCTTGTCGAAGTGCGCGGTGTAGTGCCTGGGCTCGCGGAAGAGCAACCGTGTTGCCACCCGTAAGCGTGAACGAGATCCTCCGTGCTGGGCCTTCCGAGTTGATGCGGAGCGCGTTGATGTCCACCTCCGCAGCGTCGAACCAGGGGGCCAGCGCGATCTTGAGCGAGGCGACGGGGAACTCTGAGGCAGCACCGCACCAGAAAGTAGCTGCATTCGGTGGCCGGTCCCAGGCACCGATGGCGTCCATGTCCATGGCTGGGTGGAGAGCTTCAGCATGTCGTAGAGCTTGTTGAAGAGCGTCCACGCTGGTCTTGAGGTCGCCTTGGAGTCGTTCAGCTCGGTCAGCTCGGCCTTTGAGTTCGGCGATGTCCCGCTCGGAAGACTCCTGGCGGGTGCTGAGCTGCTCGGTGACCTTCGTGATGTTTGCCAGGAACTCGGCTTGTGCTGCAGCAGCGACTTGCTTGGAGGTGGCTTCGAAGGCGGCGGTGGCTTTGTCGACCTGGGTCTGGAGAAGGTCGGTGAGCGCCTTCCGCTGGTGTGCAGGTAGATAGATTGCGGAAAGCTTTTGAGCGCCAGCGGCCCAGGGGTCGGCCACGGAGGAGTCCTTGCCCTTGCCCTTGTCGACGGCGTCGGCAGAGCCAGAGACGCCAGGCAGACCCATCGCGAGGCGAGCGAGTACAGGGCCAGCGCTGCTGGCGAGTGATATGTAAGCTGCGTCTCTGCAGCAAAGAATATGGAGATGCTCAACGCCGCGGGCACGGCGAAGGCGGAAAGCAGTGGTCCTAGCAATCCCCGGACCAGGGGTCTCCGTGCTCTGCCACGGGGCACAAACATACATCTTGAGCCAAAATGGCTACGGACGGAGGGGGGAGGAGGAGGAGGAGGAGGAGGAGGAGAGGAGAGGAGAGGAGAGGAGATGAGAGAAGCGCGGGACACTGTCTCTTCAAAACGAAGACCCAACACCACAGGAAGGTTGGGACATTTTTTTGCCCATCTCATCCTATGGTGGTGGGCCACCCTTTTGAATCAGCAGCGCCCCCCGACACTTCTTTCTGCTTCCTTCTTCTTCCTCCCCCTCCTCCTCCTTCTCCTCCTGCTCCTCCTGCTCCATTTCCTCCTCCTCCTGCTCCTCCTCTCCCTCCTCCTCTCTGCTTGTTTTTTTATAATCATCGTCACTTTTGTCATCATCACCATCAACGGCAACAACATGATCATCATCATCGTCATCATCATCACCATCAGCATCATCATCATCATCACCAGCAGCAGCAATAACAAAAACATCATCACCACCATCACCACGGCCACAACCACCACCACCATCATCATCATCATCATCATCATCAGCAACACCACCATCATCATCATCACCATCATAATCAACATCATCATCATCATAGCCACCACCATCATCACCACCACCATCACCATCATCATCAACACCACGACCTTCACCATCATCACCACCATCGTACTCATCATCGTCAGCATCATCACGAACTTCATCACCAACATCATCATCATCATCAGCAACACCACCATCATCATCACCATCATCATCAACATCATCATCATAGCCACCACCATCATCACCACCACCATCACCATCATCATCAACACCACGACCTTCACATTCATCACCACCATCGTACTCATCATCGCCATCACCATCACCACCACCACGATCATCAGCATCATCACCAGTATCGTCACCACTACCATCACCATCACCACCATCGTGATCACCATCATCACCATCATCACCATCATCACCATCATCATCGCTATCTTCAGCACCATTAGCAGCACCATCACCACCATTACCATCATCACCACACCGACACCACCTCTATACTCATCATCATCATCACCATCACCACCAACACCACCATCGTCATCATCATCATTATTATCATCACCATCATCATCACCAACAGCATCACCACCACCACCATCGCCATCATCATCATCATCGTCATCGTCATGCGCATCATCATCATCATCATCATAATCGTCGTCGTCGTCGTCGTCACCACCATCATCACCATCATCATCATCATCATCACCACAATCATCACCATCATCAGCATTATCATAATCGTCATAATCACCATCACCATTACCATCACCATCACCATCACCATCATCATCACCATCACCATCACCATCACCATCACCATCACCATCACCATCACCATCACCATCACCATCACCATCACCATCATCATCATCATCATCATCATCATCATCATCATCATCATCATCATAACCATCACCACCACCACCTTTATTCCCAACCATGCTGTGGTGTTGCGCCTTCGAATTTGAAGAGACAGCGCCCCGCGTTTCTCTCCTCTCATCTCCTCTCCTCTCCTCCCCCTCCTCCTCTTCCTCCTCCTCCTCCTCCCTCTTCCGCCTCTGTGCCTCTGTCCTCCGCATGTCTCTGTTTCGGCACACCCCTCACACGTTTCGTGGCCCCATAGTGAGCTCCACCGAAGGCCCCACTGACAGGGTTCGCATGGCGGCCCCGCCCCATGTCGGCACACTCCTCACAAGTTTCGTGGCCCCAACGGGGGCTCCACCGCATGGCGGCCCCGCCCCATGTCGGCAGACCCCTCACAAGTTTCGTGGCCTCAGATGCAGCTCCACCGAAGGCCCCAGTGGCAAGGTTCGCATGGCGGCCCCGCCCCATTTCGGCACGCCCCTCATACGTCTCGTTGCCCCATAAGGAGCTCCACCGAAGGCCCCAATGACACGGTTCGCATTGCGGCCCCGCCCAATTTCGGCCCCCCCCCCCGCGCGTTTCGTTGCCTCGAAGGAGCTCCACCGAAGGCCGCAAAGGCAGGGTTCGCATGGCGGCCTCGCCCCATTCCGGCACACCACTCACACGTTTTGTGGCCCCATAGGGAGCCCACTGCAGGCCTCAGCGGCAGGGTTCGCATGGTGGCGTCGCTTCAATTTCGGCACACCCTTCACACGCCTCGCAGCCTCATGTAGAGCTTCACCGAAGGGCCCCAATGGAAGGGTTCGTATGCCTTCTTCTGCCTACTTCGACACACCCCTCACATGTTTCGTGGCCCATAGAGAGCTCCGCCGAAGGCCCCAATGGCAACGCCCGCATGCGTCCCCCAGCCCATTCCGGCACACCCCGCACACGTTTCCGGGTTCTCATCCGCGTTGCCCCGTGCTCCATCCCTCTCGCGGCGCGCTGCCTATGATGAGAGGGTGATATCCTTCGTTAGTCGCAGCTGCACATGGTTGGGTCCTACACCAGGCTAATAATCATAATCATCATCACCATCACCATCACCACCATCACCGTCACCACCACCATCACCATATTCATCTTCATCATCATCACCACCACCTTTATAATCAGCATCATCATCAGCATCAGCATCAACATAAGCATGAACATCAACATTAACATCATCAACATCACCACCATCATCATCATCATGATCATCATCACCATCACCATCACCGTCATCATCATCGTCATCATCACCATCGTCATCATCAACATACTCATCGAAAACATAATCAACATCGAAATCATCATCACCGTCATCACCATCATCATCATCATCATCATCATCATCATCATTTTCATCATGCTCATCCTCTTCCTCATCCTCATCCGGATCCTCATCCTCATTCACGTCATCCATCATTATCATTATCCTTCTCCTCCTCCTCTTCCTCCTCCTCCACTTCCTCATTATTATCATATCATGGGCGTCATCATTATCACCACCATCCTCATCCTCATGCTCATCCTCATTCTCATCCACATCCTCATCATCATCCTCATCCTTCTGCTCCACCTTCTCCTCCTCCTTATCCTCATCCTCATCCTCATCTTTATCTTCATCCTCCTCCTCCTCTTCCTCCTCCTCCTCCTCCTCCCCCTGCACTTCAGCGTCACTAGCGATACCATCCCTCGAATGTTTCGTGCCCCACAGGTAGCTCTACCGAAAGCCCCAGTGGCAGGGTTCACATTGCGCCACCGCGCCCATGTCGGCACAACCCTTACACGTTTCGTGGACCCATACGGGGCTCCACCGAAGGCCCCAGAGGCAGGGTCCGCATGGCGCCAGCACGCCCATTTTGGCAGACCCCTCACGCATTGCGTGGCTCCATGGGGAGTTCCAAAAAAGGCGGCAATGGCAAGGTTCGCATGGCGCCACCGCCTCCATTTCGGCACGCCTCTCACACGTTTCATGGACGCATGGGGAGCTCCGCCGAAGGCCCCAATGACAAAATTCGCATGGTGCCACCGTGCTCATTCCGGCACACCCGTGAACACTTTTCGTGGCCCCATATCGGGAGCTCCACCAGGGACTCCATAGGCAAGGTTCGCATGGCGCGACCACGCCTATGTCGTTAAATCGCTCACACGTTTCGTTGCCCCGAAGGGAGCTACACCGAAGGCCCCAATGGCAAGGTTCGCATGGAGCCACCGGGTATATTTCGCCAGACCTCCCATGCGTTGCGTGGCCCCAGTGGGAGCCACCGAAGGCCCCAGTGGTGGGCTTCGCATGGCGCCACCGCGCCCATGTCGGCACATACCTCACACGTTTCGTGGCCAAATTGGGTGCCCAACCGACGGCCCCAGTGGCAGGGCTCGCATGGCACCACCGCGCTAATGTCGGCTCACCTGTCACACATTTCGTGGCCCCATATGTAGCTCCACGGAAGGTCCCAATGGCAAGGTTCGCTTGGCGCCACCGCGCCCATGTCGGCACACCTCTCACATGTTTCGTGGCCCCATACGGAACTCCACCGAAGGCCCTTGTACCAAACTTTGCACGGCGCCACCACGCCCATGTCGGCACACCCGTCGCACGTTTCGTGGCCCCCATACGGGGCCCCACCGAAGCCCCCAGTGGCAGGGTTCGAATGGCGCCAGCGAGCCTATCTCGGCAAATCCCTCGCACGTTTCGTGGCCCCAAAAGTAGCTCCATCGAGGGCCCAAACAGCAAGGTTCGCATGGCGCCACGGCGCCCGTTACGGCACACCCTCACATGTTTCGCGGCCCCATAAAGAACTGTCCCTTTTTCGTCCCACCTGGGTTGCGGGACTATACCCACATACCGCATACGGGTGGGTTCTTCGCCTGGGTAACTCGAATTGGAGAAACCCAGAAACTCTATCAACATATGTTCTCAGCGGCCAGCTTTGGGTTTCCACAACTGGAAATGATCCTGGCGAAAGACCCAAGCATATGCAATTATGAATACCGCAGTTGTGAGCCCCGCCTTGGGTGGAGCTTCCTGTGGGGCCACGGAACGCGTGAGGGGTGTGCCGAGATGGGTGCGGTGACGCCATGCGAACCCTGCCAGTGGGGCCTTCGGTGGAACTCCCTATGGGGCCACGAAATGTGTGAGGGGTGCGCCGAGATGGGGCGGGGCCGCTACGCGAACTTTGCCACTGATGCCTTCGGTGGAACTCCCTATGGGGCCACGAACCGTGTGGGGTGTGTGCCGAAATAGATACATGCAGAGGCCAGGGGCAAGGGAGGGAGGAGGGCGAGGATGAAGGAAGGAAGGAGGTGGGACGCGGGGTGCTGTCTCGCCAAAACGAGGACCCAACACCACAGGATGGTTGGGAAAAACAAATGTTGGGAAATTGGGGCTGGGGGGCCCCACCAAGACCCCAATGGACTCCAAAGTCTGCCCCCGAGAGGACGACCCTCGGGGCGCGGACTCTAGAGTCCACGGGGGCCGCCCTGGGGCCGCCGAGCCGAGATGTCCAAACATGCATTTCCCGAATTGAGGAAAACCCAAAGACTCTCGGAAAATCTGCGCTCTGCGGCAGGTTTTCGATGTCCACAATAAGGACACAGTTTTTTGGGAAGCTGAAGCTGGGGGGTCCCAAGTAACTCTGGCGCGCCCCGAGGGTCGATCGAGGTTGTTGTCCTCAACATCATTGAACGTAATCACATTGGAAGATCACCCAAATCGCCCCCGGGCACGAAGAGTCCAAATATCACTTGTCCCTTCTATCTTAGTATTGCTGCGCCCCAGAACTTTTTAAACAATTAGCCTGGCGAAGGACCCAACACCGCATTCGGAGAAGCTCCCTGTAGGGCCTCGAAACGCGTGAGGGGTGTGCCAGAATTTGTCCAGTAGGCGCATGCGACAGCAGCCAGTGGGGCCGTCAGTGGAATTCCCTATGGGACCACGAAGCGCGTGAGAGGTGTGCCGAAATAGGTGCGGTGGGCGCATGCGAACGCAACCACTGGGGCCCTTGGTGGAGCTCCCTATGGGGCCGCGAAACGTGTGATGGGTGTGCCGAAATGGGTGCGGTGGGCGCATGCGAACTTTGCCACTGGCGCCTTCGGTGGAGCTCCCTATGGGGCCACGAAGCGCGTAAGGGGTGTGCAAGAATGTGCGTGGGTGACGCATGCGGGCGGTGGCACTGGGGCCTTCGTTGGAGCTCCCTATGTGGCCACGAAACGTGTGAAGGGTGTGACGAAATGTGCGTGGGTGACGCATGCGGGAGGTGGCATTGGTGCCTTCGGTGGAACTCCCTACGGGGCCACGAAGCGCGTGAGGGGTGTGCCGGAGTGGGCGTGGGTGGCACATGCGTGCGGTGGCACCGGGGCCTGCGATGGAGCTCCCTATGATGCCACGAAGCGCGTGAGGGGTGTGCCGACCTGGGGTGGCGCCGCCACGCGAACTGCGCCACTGGGACCTTTGGTGGAGCTCCTTATGGGGCCACGAAAACGTGTGAAAGGTGTACCACAAGCGCCGCCATGTGCAGTTCGCTACTGGGACCTTCGGTGGAACTCCCTACGGGGCCACGAAGCGTGTGAGGGGTGTGCCAAAATGGGGCGGCGCCGCCATGCGAACTGTGCCATGGGGCCCTGAGGTGGACCTCCTGTGGGGCCACGAAACGTGTGAGGGGTGTGCCAAAATGGGACGGCGCCGCCACGCGAACTGCGCCATTTGGACCTTCGATGGAGCTCCCTATGGGGCCACAAAGCGTGTGAGGGGTGTGCCAAAATGGGGCGGCGCCGCCAAGCGAACTGCGCCACTGGGACTTGGGTGAAGCTCCCTATGGGGCCACGAAACGTGTCAAGTGTTTGCCAAAATGGAGCGGCGCCGCCAGGCGCTGAGCTCCCTACGGGGCCACGAAACGTGTGAGGGGTGTGCCAAAATGGGACGGCGCCGCAATGCGAACTGTACCATGGGGCCCTGAGGTGGACCTCCTGTGGGGCCACGAAGCGTGTCAGGTGTGTGCCACAATGGGGCGGCGCCGCCACGCGAACTGCGCCATTTGGACCTTAGATGGATCTCCCAATGGGGCCGCGAAGCGTGTGAGGGGTGTGCCAAAATGGGGCGGCGCCGCCATGCGAGCTGTGCCATGGGGCCCTGAGGTGGACCTCCTGTGGGGCCACGGAACGTGTCAGGGGTGTGCCAAAATGGGACGGCGCCGCCACGCGAACTGCGCCATTTGAATCTTAGGGTGAAACTCCCTGTGGGGCCACGAAACGTGTCAGTTGTGTGCCAGAATGGAACGGCGCCGCCAGGCGCTGAGCTCCCTATGGGGCCACGAAACGTTTGATGGGTGTGCCAAAATGGAACGGCGCCGCCATGCGAGCTGCACCACTGGGATCTGAAGTGGAGCTCCCTCTGGGGCCACGACGCGTGTGACGGGTGTGCCAAAATGGGACGGCGCAGCCATGCGAACTGCACCATTGGGATCTGAATTGGAGCTCCCTATGGGGCCACGAAACGTGTGAGGGGTGTGCCAACATGGGGCGGCGCCGCCGTTGAACTGCGCCACTGGGACCTTCAGTGGAACTTCCTGTTGGGGCCACGAAATGTGTGGTGTGGTGTGAGTGTGAGTGTGTGTGTGTGTGTGTGTGTGTATATATATATATGCCAAAATTGGGCGGCGCCGCCAGGCGAACAGCGCCACTGGGACATTAGGTGGAGCTCCCTATGGGACCACGAAGCGAATGATCGGTGTGCCAATCTGAGAGGGTGACGAGAGGAGAGAGGGGTAGGAATGAGGATGGGGCATAAAAAGGAGGGAGGAGAGGAGAAGAGGAAAAGAGGGGCGCGGGGAGCGTCTCTTCAAGACGAGGACCCACCACCGCAAGATGGTTGGGAATAACCACTCAATGGAGCTTAAGGTTTCCGTATGCAGTTGTGAGTGTCGCGATTTTGAATATCAACTTCGGTGGCGCTCCCTATGGGGCCACGGACCGCGTGAGAGCGTGCCGAAATTCGTGGCGGGGTATACAGCGCGAGCGAATGCGATAAGTCTGAGTACGAGAGACTGAGCGCGGGTGAATCTGAGCGCGAGTGAATATGATTGTGGATGAGTCTGCGTGCGAGTCAATCTATTTGCGTGAGTGCCACCGTGACTACACCCAATGTGACGTGTATGGATGTGTTCTCTTTGGGTGTGCCTGGCGTGAACACTCGCGGCGCGGAGCGTGGATGCCGCAGGGGGCTCCCCCGGAATCCCCGATGGCAGCGCCCGCGCGCCGCGACGCCAATGTCGGCGCGCCCCTCGCGAGGATCGCGACCGCTTCCTTCCCTTGTTCTCCTCCCTCATTGCCCCTGCGCTCCAAAGTCCAAGGCTGCAAACGCAGCGCGGCGCGGAGCCCCCTCGACGCGCGCCGGTCGCCCCGAAGGGGCCCCGGCGACGCGAGCGGGTCGTCTGCTGCGCGGAGCGAAGAGAGCAAGCTGGCTGGCTGATGGCGAGCAAGGATCCGGCCGCTGGGCAGAGCGACGACGGGCGAGCGAGGCGCTGGGCAGAGCGCCGCGCGGAGTACCCGCGGCGCGCGTTGGTCGCCCCAAGAGGGCCTCAGCGACGCGCGCGGGTCGTCCGCGTCGTGGAGCAAAGAGGGTGGCCGGCTGATGGCGGGCAAGGATCTGGCCGCTGGGCAGAGCGACAACGGGCGAGCGAAGCGCTGGGCAGAGCGCCGCGCGGAATTCCCGCGGCGCGCGTTCTTCGCCCCGAGAGGATCCCAGCGACGCGCGCGGGTCGTCCGCAGCGCGAGGCAAAACGGTTGGGCAATCGAGAGAAGGTGCGGCTTGGGCGGGCCGCTCCTCAAGGCAACACTCAGTAAAGGCCAGCTCCCTGGCGAAGGCCGTCGCCTCCCTCCTGCGCCGCTTCGCGCGCGCCGCAAACTGCTGCAGCTGCTTCCGCAAGCCCTCCGGCGGCCTGGCCAGGAAGAACTCGATGCGCGGCGCCCGCACGAGTAGGAGGTCCTCGTGGCGGGTGGCGCGCGAGAGCAGCGCGTATTGCTCCAGCCGCCAATCGTCGTCCTTCTTCTTGCCGCTCCCCACCTCGTGGCGGCCGCAGTCCAGGATCGCGCCTAGGCGACGTCGACCGAGGGGGCAGCGCGCCGGACAGCCGACGGCCCAAGGCGAGAGTCCACAAAACCGAAAGAAAATCTGACTGCGGACCGCTCGCGACCAGTCGGTTCGGCCGTAGACTGTCCAGGAGTGCCGTTCCCTCGCCCCGTCGCCTTCTCGCATGGTGCGCCCCTGGCACGCCGCCGTGGTGATGATCCTGCCGTGCGAGAGCGGGAAGCCCGTCCCGGTGGCCCTGGAATTGCGGTCTTCGGTGGAGCTGGCCGCTGGGTGTGCCGAAATGGGTGCGGGGACGCATGCGGGCACACCCGCTGGGACCTTTGGTGGGGCTCCCTATGGGGCCACGAAACGTGTGAGGGGTGTGCCGACATGCGTGTGGAGGACGCATGCGGTCACACCCACACGAAGCGTGTGAGGGGTGTCTCTAAATGGGTCGGCGCCGCCACGCGAACTGCGCAACTGGGACCTTAGGTGGAGCTCCCTATGGGGCAACGGAAACGTGTGAGGGGTGTGCCAAAATGGGGCGGCGCCGCCATGCGCAGTTCGCCACTAGGACCTTAGGTGGAGCTCCCTATGGGGCCACGAAGCGTGTGAGGGGTGTGCCAAAATGGGGCGGCGCCGCCATGCCAACTGCGCCACTGGGACCTTAGGTGGAACTCCCTATGGGGCCACCAAACGTGTGGGGTGTGCCAGAAATGAGAGGGTGACGAGAGGAGAGAGAAGGGGGAAGGAGGAGGGGGAGGAGAGGAGGAGAGGAGAAGAGGAAAGGAGGGGCGCGGGGACCGTCTCTTCAAAACGAGGACCCAACACCACAGGATGGCTTGGGGACCATTTTTTGATGGAAATCGGGATCTGGGGAGGGCTCCCGATGACTCTCGAATACGAGTGGCATTCGTCTGGGTGTGAATTTCCTGAATGTGGAAATTTTGGGAACCCTTACGCGCTCGGAAAACAGCAACTCAACGGCAAGCTATGGTTTCCATAATTCGCAGGCCGTCAAGCCAAGGAATTATGCAACATGCTGAGGGCCTCTTCTTGCGAATGTCGATGGGCTTCCAGCAAGCATGATCGAATTATAGAAACACATGGCCAGACGCCTGCCCCCCCTCAGCGGCCCCGGAAATGGCGACGGCTTCGCAGATCGCAGACCCCCCGGGATGGCGAGGTCTAATCTGCATTGCCGTAGGGCGTCACTGCGCTCGGCCCCTCAGCAGCCCTCGGAAATCCCGACAGTCTCTCAGTTCACAGCCCTCCCACCTCCCAAGTCAAATGAAGCAGGAGACAGGGTGGAGGTAGGAGGTAGCAGGAAGACTGCCAGAGGAGAGAAAGGAGGGAGGCGGGCAGGAAGGAGTGGAGACCGCAGTGCTCTATATTCGAACCATGCGAGAGTCCAACACAAGAGGCTCGGGACAAAGCCTGTGCTCGCCAACGTGTCGTGCATCAATCGCTGTCCGACTTTTACATGGAATCGTCGGTGCTTGCCGAATAATTGTAGACATCTGGTGCGTTCGCAACGTCGGTATGTACAAATATGATGTGACATTAGATGTGCATTTGATCCGTGTGTTCCGAATTCTGCATTCCGTTGCGTGCGTCCAGAGGTACATCCCAGCAGCGCGGTGGGCATCCGACCAGCGCTCAACGGATATCGGGGGTGATTGGAAATACGTCCAACACTGTAATTCAATGTGAAATATATCAATGCCAAGACCAACGGCGTCAACGGGCATGTCAACAACTATATGGCTTTGGCGCCACAAATTCCGGATACCCAATTGCGGACAACAATGCGGATACCGAAACGTGGATAACCCCGATTCCGTCATACATTCTGGATACTGGATTGGTGATATTTCCTTCCATACCCTCACTCAGACATGTTACCGCCATACCCACTCCCCCCCTCATCCCACCAGCCCTCTGGGCGGACGTGGTTTAGCGTGCCCGCTCTTCCAACACCCCTTGTTCCCCTTCGGGAAGATGTTGACCCCTCCCCCTACCCTACACCGCAATAATTCCTCTCTTGCTTTTTACGCAACAACCTCGCACACAGCATCCATACCGAAGATGAATTGCCGATGTGTGCCAGCCAGTCAATATCGCAAGGAGTGCAAGCGGGAAGAGGGGGAGGAGAGGAGGGTATGGACGAGGAGTAGGACGACAAGACCGACGCATTGTATGCGCAACTCTAGTGGCTCTGTCATTTGTTAAACCAATTCCAAAAAGACGAAACACGAGGATCCGTGCATGTAGAACCCAACGAACACCATCTGGTTGCCAGCGCGACGGTGGCCCAACAATGGCGGCGTGCTGAGGCGACACGGAAGCGCTCGATTCTTTGGGTGCTGGAAAGCAACGTGGTGCTCGATTCCGTCGTGGTGGATACAGTGGGACCTAGGACATGATAACATCCAACAAGCACATGAGACCCTCCGCCGACCAAAACACAAAACAGCCAAGGGTACCCTCCCCAGGATGCACAACAACATCTAACAAACAGTAAGAACATGAGGGTACTGTACCCTCCCTGAACAGACCTCGATCTGACACCTCGGTCCGACCGTATCGCAGCGGTGCCCCGAGTGGTCGACAATGAACACCATCGCGGCGGGTGACCCAGCGTGGCCATCCGTTGCACAGCGCTTGACTTCGTGCCCCCCCTTGCCTGTGGACTGGACGCGGCTGGCACTCTGGTGCGGCGGCCGCCCACGGCCAACCGCGGAGACAAGGACAAACCACATATGATGAAAATCCGGCCAAGCTGTGTGGAGCCTCGGACTTCAGTATTCGGGAGGACATCGTGGGATTATTCTGAAGCTCCTTCAAAGTGCTCTTGGAACCCTGTTGGGGCTCAGCGGGGCACCTTTGGGGCCCTCTTGGGACCTCTCGGAGCCTTCGGAATTCGCCTGGGGCCGTCTTGGAGGCTGTAGAGCGCGAAATACGCTTGGCCTCTTGGGGCCCTCTTGGGCCTGTCTTTGGGCCTTCTTGGGAGCCTCTATGATCGTCTTAGGTCCCTCCTGGGCCCGTCTCGGGCTTCTCTCTCTGGGCTCCTGCAGCCACGTCAAGACCTCACGAGGCACTCGAAAAATGGCGAGAAGACACAGACCAACGATTTATTAATGGCTTTGGATGATTATGTCCTCTCCGGAACTCTTTTGAGCCGTCTCTTGAACATCTGAAAATGTGCTCAACGATGGCGCAATATGGTTCAAATTGGACGAAGATGGCGTCCACCATGCCTCCTAGACGGCTCCACAGGGCTCCGGAGCTTCTCGAATCGCTTTCGCTGGCTTCTGCAGCCTCAACAAGAACCAATACCGCCCAAGAGAGCTCCAAGAGGAGCCTCGAATAACTACGATGCCCCAACAGAGCACCCGAATAACAATAAAGGTGAAGAGGCGGTCGAGGACTAAGCAGGCTAGTGAAAACGTGTTTTCCTCTGTATCCCAGAAGATTCCTAGGGACGCTGACAGGCGGGACAGGGGTGAGAGCATAGCCATGTGCTCTTTCCTGTATTTTTTTACCAAGGCTGCCACGGCCGCAACTTGGATCAAAAGTGACGCCGAACAAACAATGCTTTTCACATGGGATCGTGGCCGTCTAGGCCCCATATGCAGCCGGCGTGGAGCGAGAGAACGATTCCTTAATTACTTGTGAAGACGTCTGAAGCGAAACGGCTGCCAGACCGGGCGGCCTAGGGGTCCCCTGTGGGACTTGTCTGCGGTCCTTTTGCCTACATGAAAGCCTTGTAATGAAATTCGACTAGGCGAAAACTGTCCCGAAGGCTTCCAACAACGCCTCAAGAACTTCCGAGATGCCCCCAAAGATGATCGTGCTGTACCCGAGAGACTGACGCTAACAAGGACAGCTTCCTTTCTGATGCATGGTTCCCTGGATCGGCCGACTCGAGAAAGGTCCAAGTACTCCCGCTAAGCGCTCCAGCAAAACCACCAAACAACTCCAATGCGCGAATGTCTTTGCGGTTGACTCTTGGTCTCTTCGTGCGTTTCCATTGACACGGGGAAAATACGTTTCAACATTTCACGACACGCTTACGGGAAGCTTCCCAGCTTACAGAATCTTGGTTCTCTGGGCTTCACCCTCACATTCTCCAGTAATCGTGTGTACTGACTGACAACGAGGGAAAGGACATCCCCCTCCGTGTCGTCATCCGCCGGCTCCCTTGCGGGGACACCAAGCTGTAGGCCGGGAATTCGCAGTTTCCTGTGCCAGTTGCAGCTTCCCGTTTCCACTGTTACAGTTCTGCTTCTTGCTGCTGACGGTTCCTTGTTGACTTCTTGATGCTTACTGTTCCTTGTTGATGGACCGCGCGAGTGGGGGAGGCCCGGAACGGGCATGTTTACAACGGCCAAACAGGGTTCTCAGAATTTCTGGGGGGGTAGAAATTTACACCCCTGACGCAGATCGGCGGGGTCAGGGTCCAAAAACATACAGGATTTGCAACTTTTATGAAATTCGGTGGCACCCCTCACGCAGATCGGCGGGGTCAGGGTCCAAAAACACAAGGGATGTGCCGGCGGCACCCCTCACGCAGATCCGTAGGGTCAGGGTCAAAAAACAACTGGGATTTGCAACATTTTTCAAATTTCCTGGCACCCTTCATGCAGATCGGCGGGGTCAGGGTGCAAAAACACGTGGGATTTGGTATCTTTCTGACATTCGGTGGCACCCCTCACGCAGATCGGCAGGGTCAGGGTCCAAAAACACATGGTTTTTGCCACATTTCTGAAATTCGGCGGCACCCTTCACGCAGATCCGTAGGGCAGGGTCTAAAAACAAAAGGGATTTGCCACATTTCTGAAATTCGGTGGCATCCGTAACGCAGATCCGTAGGGTCAGGGTCGCAAAACAAACAGGTCCCGACACTGCTTCACGGCGAAGCCAACGCCTCATGACTTCGCTCTTCCATGGCCCATTCTCCGAGAGAGGGGGCCGGTGGCAGGGGGCGAAGCCCTTACGGATTTTTTATTGTGCAAGGAATGGTAGTCTCAAGTTATTCGGATGTGGAGGCATGCGTGCGGGTAAGAACAACAGCGGGGAAATATCACATTGCACCTGTACAGCAGAACGCCCAGAGTTGCTTTGCGCACAACACATCAGTGAGCGACTCGGCCAACAATGCGATCTGCCACAATTTTGGGGGACCGTCAGCCGAGTGATGGCTGTTTCCTGCTCATTGCGCATTGCGGCGAAGCTCTCTATCAGCCTCGTCCAGTGCGCGCATTCCTGAATCTGCGAGCGGCTCGCAGTGCTCAAAGATCCAAGTCTCTACAACGCGGGCGGCGCGAGCCAGAGACATGCGATATCAACCTGAGTCGCTGGTTGAACTCAGTGCCGCAGGCTGGGCGCCTGGAGCCGGCCAAATAGCGTCGAATCTCGCTGGTGGCTTCGCTGGTGGCTTCGGAGCGCCTTCTCGGAGAGAAATGCGTCGCCCCAGTGACATGCGAACGACTCGCGCCCTGGAAGTGGGATTAGGAGCAGCGCTGACGTCGCAAACCGAATCACAGAAAACCAATCGATCGACGAGCGATCTCCAGAGGCTGTCCTCGAACATCATGCGCGCCCATGCTTCGGGCCCTCCGCTGAACGCGGGCAGGTCGGGGCAACGATGCTGCCGAAGCAAGCCGGCATCGCGCTCGAGTGCAAGAACCCGCCGGAGCTTCTGCCCCCCAAGGCGCGCGTGCAGAAGCGCGGGCAGAGCCTGAGGGTGCTCTCGAACAAGACGTCCACAGTATCTCAATCGCATTTTGGCTATGATGCACTCGATCGCAGGCTGGCGCAAAGCAGATCGCACCTCCCCGTCACAATGTTCGACTCGACAGAATCGAGGCTCGTCGAAAATGCGACGAAATATGGCCATCTAGGTTGTGTTGAGCGACCCAGACTCTTCCGGACCGGTGGCGGGGTCAGGGGGGGTCCAGAAAGAGCCGCCAGGGAGAGGGGGCATCGAGGGAACCCCCTTTTCACGGAGTCTGCTGGAAATGAGGTCCAGGGCAATACCGTTGACGCCTTTGAGTATGGTGGCGCCTAACTTGCAGCCTTGCCAGCCTCCAGTCCGGTTCGTGACGCACGTGGGAAAGGTCCGAAACTGCCGCCCACGCGCCATCGTGGAGCGCGCGAAGTATTTCGGCGGCGGCACCGCCCACTTCCCACTGTTCCAACAGGGGGCCGTGATCCGCAAGATATGCCAACATCCACTCATCTGACTCACTCGAGACCCCAAGCGAAATCAGATGAGATCGATGGGACTCTGCGGGCATCCGCCCCCAGCCGAAAATCAACTGCCGAATTGCACGGTCAGAAGCTATTGTCAAGTCCACGTGCAATGCGACTATCGACAAACGTGCAAGCTCGGCATGATCGATAAGAGAATGCAACGAACGGAACGCCATATCTGTCCCTCTGCGAGCGATGGCTCCGCGCTGCGACTCCGGCTGGTTGGGCGCGCGAGCATTAGAAATCGGCTGTTGCAAGATTCCGCAAAAGCACTTGCTGGCGTGGTCTGCGAGCAAAATGTCGCGATAGTCGTCTGTAATCTTGGGATCTCCCTTGCGCTTAAAACATCTCTTGCGAACGACCTTTCCGCCACTGGGAGGGCCGCGCCCACGTGGCATTGGTTCTCTCGTTCGCAACCGAGAATTTGCAAGCCAAGGCAGACTGCCCTGCTTGAAGAAGGGCGGCGGGGATCCCGTCACAGCCGACCCCCTTGTTACAACCGAGTGCTCTGCGTGCAACCCGGGTGGCCTCGGGCCCAACATCAAGAGAGAAGGAGGGGGGCGAGGAGGAGAGGGGGGGGGTAGGGGGGCGGGGGGGAAACGCGCGGCGGCTCTGTGGCCGGAAGGCGAAGGAAAACCTTGTGGACCACGTCGCCACAGAAGACATTCGCCACGTGGCTCTGCCATACTAGCTTCACTTCCTCGGTCGTGGAGGTGAGCGAGTCGTCGGATTTGAATAAGCACTGGCTGGGGCGATTCGCTCGGTGCCCGAGCGCGTGCGCCACGGAGAATGCCTGACGGGGGTCATTGGCATCGAGAGCACAGGACGCGCTGGCAGCTAGAGAGCCTAGGTAAGCTTGGCGATCTTCTTCGAGCATCGGGCGGCTCAATTTCTGCATCGAGAAAATCACGGCAGTAATGCGTGCTTCGACCTTGAGGCCTTTCCACACTTCTGCGCGCAGACTGGGCGCAAGCAAAGCCCGGCGGCGGGCATGAGGGCAGGGGTACTGCTCCCTCCAGGCGTAGGAGACAACATGCGCATGCAGGCGGCGTCGCTCAAAAGTAGCGTCGAACCGAACGCGGCGCAAAGGGGCCACATGTTGCAGCGCCTGTCACACTCGCGGCATGATCCAAGCGTTGCGAGGTTGTAAAATAAGCGGGCCAAGCCTGACAGATGCGGCCCATCGAGTCCAAATGTTCAACAGTTCAACGTGGTCGTTGCTGTGAATTGAAATTGGGACATCAAGGAGGTGCCACATCAATGCCTGGAAACACTCTCGGCACTCTGGCATGCTAAGGCTCATTTTTTTTTTTTTTTTTTTTTTTTTTTTTTTTCTCCCGCTCCTCTCCCAATCCCAGTCCCAGTCCCTGGCCGAGTCCGCAGCGAAAGGGCCCGCTGCACCCGGCTCCCTCCGGCTGGCCCCCTGGCTGGGCTGCCGACGCCCGCGGACGCCTTAGGCGGCCCGACGGGCCCGCCGGCCACCGCGCGGTCTTCGCGCCGCCAGCCGCCGCCGCCCGCCGCCCGCCCGGCCGAGCCGCCCTGCGTGCCTCGGCCTCCGGAGGCTTCCGGCGGCGTCCGGAAGCCGCGGAAGCTCTCGAGGCCCAGGGCCGGCCGGTTCCCCTCCGCGCCCGGGCAAGGCCGTCCGCGAAGGCCGCCGGAGCTGCCCCGGCCCGGCGGCCCGCGGCCGCAGCGCCCGCCGGCCCTGCCCGCCTGCCGTGCGAGCGCCTGCCTGCCCAAGCCCAGCCCTGTAACCCGCGACGTCGGGTCCCTGCTTCGCGTCCAACATCGCGCTGAGCAGCACGAATGCCTGTTGCCGCTGCCCCCTCCTCTCGCAGGCGCGCTGATCCCAGCATTGTAGCTGATGACACTTGGCGCCACCTTCGCCTCCCACATCTCGCTGGGCAGCGAGAGAGCCCGCTGCCACTGCTCGCCGTTCGCGTGCTCGTTGATCCCAGAGTTGTAGCTGATGGCATCTGGCTCCAACCTCACTTCCCGAATCTCGCAGAGCAGCGATAGAGCCCGCTGCCACTGCTCGCCTCTCGTGCACGTGCTGATCCCCGAGCTGTAGCTGATGACACTTGGCTCCACCTTCGCGTGAGCAGTGGGTGAGCCTGCTGCCACTGCTTGCCGTTCGCACACGCGCTGATCCCAGGGCTGATCCCAGAGTTGTAGCTGATGGCATCTGGCTCCGACCTCACTTCCCACATCTCGCAGAGCAGCGATAGAGCCCGCTGCCACTGCTCGCCTTTCGCGCACGCACTGATCCCAGAGCTGTAGCTGATGACATTCGGCTCCGATCTCACTTCCCACATCCCGCTGAGCAGTGATAGAGCCCGCTGCCACTTCTCGTCTTTCGTGCAGGTGCTGATCCCAGAGCTATAGCTGATGGCATCTGGCTCCACCTTCGCCTCCCGCATCTCGCTGGGCAGTGAGAGAGCCCGCTGCGACTGCTCGCCTCTCGCGCATGCGCTGATCCCAGAGCTGTAGCTGATGACACTTGGCTCCACCTTCGCCTCCCGCATCTCGCTGAGCAGTGGGGGAGCCTGCTGCCACTGCTCGCCGTTCGCGCACGCGCTGATCCCAGGAGTTGTAGCTGATGGCATCTGGCTCCACCTTCGCCTCCCGCATCTCGCTGGGCAGTGAGAGAGCCCGCTGCCACTGCTCGCCTCTCGCGCACGCGCTGATCCCAGAGCTGTAGCTGTTGGCATTCGGCTCCGATCTCACTTCCCACATCCCGCTGAGCAGTGATAGAGCCCGCTGCCACTGCTCGTCTTTCGCGCACGCGCTGATCCCAGAGCTATAGCTGATGGCATCTGGCTCCACCTTCGCCTCCCACATCTCGCTGGGCAGTGAGAGAGCCCGCTGCCACTGCTCGCCTCTCGCGCATGCGCTGATCCCAGAGCTGTAGCTGATGACACTTGGCTCCACCTTCGCCTCCCACATCTCGCTGAGCAGTGGGGGAGCCTGCTGCCACTGCTCGCCGTTTGCACGCGCGCTGATCCCAGAGTTGTAGCTGATGGCATCTGGCTCCGACCTCACTTCCCACATCTCGCAGAGAAGCGATGGAGCCAGCTGCCACTGCTCGCCTTTCGTGCACGCGCTGATCCCAGAGCTGTAGCTGATGACACTTGGCTCCACTTTCGCCTCCCAAATCTCGCAGAGCAGCGATTGAGCCCGCTGCCACTGCTCGCCGTTCGTACACGCGCTGATCCCAGGGCTGATCCCAGAGCTATAGCTGATGGCATTCGGCTCCGATCTCACTTCCCACATCTCGCAGAGCAGCGATAGAGCCCGCTGCCACTGCTCGCCTTTCGCGCACGCGCTGATCCCAGAGCTGTAGCTGATGACGCTTTGCTCCACCTTCGCGTCCCACATCTTGCTGAGCAGTGATAGAGCCCGCTGCCACTGCTCGCCGTTCGCACACGCGCTGGTCCCAGGGCTGTATCTGATGTCATTCGGCTCCGATCTCACTTCCCACATCCCGCTGAGCAGTGATAGAGCCCGCTGCCACTGCTCGTCTTTCGCGCAGGTGCTGATCCCAGAGCTATAGTGCTCCACCTTCGCCTCCCACATCTCGCTGGGCAGTGAGAAAGCCCGCTGTCACTGCTCGCCTCTCGCGCATGCGCTGATCCCAGAGCTGTAGCTGATGACGCTTGGCTCCACCATCATCTCCCATCTTCCTCCTCCTCCTCCTCCTCCTCCTCCACGTCCTGACTCCCTGGCTCGCTGCCACTGCCCACTGACGTCGAGCGCGATTATCTTGGCCTCCTCCTTCTCTTCGACCTGGTCCTGCTCGTCCGCTGCCATCTCCTCCTCTTCTATCTCCTCCTCTGCCGCCTCGCTCTCCTCCCTGGCTCGCTGCCACTGCCGCTGCCCATTTTTCGCACGTGCGCTGGCCCCAGCGATGCAACTGATGACGTTGGGCCCCAGTTTGGGAATCAGCAGCGCCATAGCCTGCTGCCACTGCTCCCTTGTCTCGCAGGCGCGGCTGGGTCTGGGCTCCAGGCGGGGGTGGGGCGGGCGGGGGACGGAGGACGAGGAGGCGAGGGGCACGAGCTGGGCCCGAACGGCGAGGGGCGAACGACGCGGGGGCAGGGGGCGAACGATACGGGACCGAGACGAGGGGAAAGAGGCCGAGGGAACGGCGAGGGGAAGGGGCGGTGAGCGTCGTCGGTGCGCGTCGTCGTGCAGGTGCGCGTCGTTGCTGCTGGTCGTTGCAGGTGGTGCCTGTCGTTGCTGGGGGTCGTGTTGCCGGTCGGAATTGGTGCTGGTCGCAGTCGTGGTGGTGCTGCTGCTGGTCGTGGTCGTGTTGGTGGTGCTGCTGCTGGTTGCGGTCGTGGTAGTGCTGCTGCTGGTCGCAGTCGTGGTGCTGCGAGTCGTAGTCGTGGTGGTGTTGGTGGTCGCAGTCGTGGTGGTGCTGGTTGTGCTGGTGGTGCTGGTCTTGGTGGTGGTGCTGCTGCTGCTGGTCGCAGTCGTGGTGGTGCTGCTGCTGGTCGCAGTCGTGGTGTTGCTGGTCGCAGTTTTGGTGCTGCTGGTCGCAGTCGTGGTGGTGCTGCGGGTTGCAGTCGTGGTGGTGGTGCTGGTAGTGGTTCTGCGGCTGGTCGCAGTCGTGGCGCTGCCGGTCGCAGTCGTGGTGCTGCTGGTCGCAGTCGTGTTGGTGCTGCTGGTCGCGGTTTTGGTGGTGCTGCTTGTCGTGGTGGTGCTAGTCGTAGTAGTGGTGGTGCTGCTGGTCGCCGTCGTGGTGGTGCTGGTTGTGCTGGTGGTGCTGGTGGTGCTGTTGGTCGTGGTGGTGGAGCTGCTGGTGGCAGTCGTGGTGGTGCTGCTGCTGGTCGTGGTCGTGGTGTTGCTGGTGGCAGTCGTAGTGCTGCTGGTAGCAGTCGTGGTGGTGCTGCTGGTCGCGGTCAAGGTGGTGCTGCTGCTGGACGTGGTGGTGCTGCTGCTGGTCGCAGTCGTGGTGGTGCTGGTTGTAGTCGTGGTGGTGCTGCTGGTCGCAGTCGTGGTATTGTTGGTTGTGCTGGTGGTGCTGGTCGTGGTGGTGCTGCTGGTCGCTGTCTCGGTGCTGCTGCTCCCGGTTGCGGTCGTGGAGCTGCTGGTCGCAGTCGTGGTGCTGCTGGTCGTGGTCGTGGTGGTGCTGCGGGTCGCGGTCGTGGTGGTGGTGCTGCTGGTCGTTGTCGTGGTGGTGCTGCTGCTGGTCGCAGTCGTGGTGCTGCCGGTCGCAGTCGTGGCGCTGTTGGTCACAGTCGTGGGGCTGCTGGTCGCCGTCGTGGTGGTGGTGGTGGTGCTGCTGGTCGTGGTGGTGCTGCTGGTCCCTGTGGTGCTGCTGCTGGTCGCAGTCGTGGTGGTGCTGGTCGTAGTGGTGGTGGTGCTGTTGGTCGCAGTCGTGGTAGTAGTCGTGCTGGTTGTGCTGGTGATGCTGGTCGCAGTTTTGGTGCTGCTGGTCGCAGTCTCGGTGCTGCTGCTCCCGGTTGCAGTCGTGGTGCTGCCGGTCGCTGTCGTGGTGCTGCTGGTCGTGGTCGTGGTCGTGGTGGTGCTGCGGGTCGCAGTCGTGGTGGTGCTGCTGCTGGTCGCAGTCGTGGTGGTGCTGCTGCTGGTCGCAGTCGTGGTGCTGCTGGTCGCAGTCGTGGCGCTGCTGGTCGCAGTCGTGGGGCTGCTGGTCGCCGTCGTGGTGGTGCTACTGGTCGTGGTGGTGGTGCTGCTGGTCGTTGTGGTGCTGCTGCTGGTTGCCGTCGTGGTGGTGCTGGTCGTAGTCGTGGTGGTGCTGCTGGTCGCAGTCGTGGTGGTGCTGCTTGTGCTAGTGGTGCTGGTGGTGCTTCTGGTCGTGGAGGTGGTGGTGCTGCTGGTCGTAGTCGTGGTGGTGCTGCTGGTCGCAGTCGTCGTGCTGCAGGTCGCAGTCGTGGTGCTCCTGCTCGTGGTCGTGGTGGTGCTGCGGGTCGTTGTCGTGGTGGTGGTGGTGCTGCTGGTCGTTGTCGTGGTGGTTGTCCACGCGGAAACCTGGGGGCGTCGCGCGCGCGACTTTCAGACACTGCGCTGGCTCGCAGGACGACTGCCTGGGGGTCGTCGTTGGCCGACAATTTGAGGTCTACGGTGTAATCTACATCGCAAGACTGAGTGCGTGCATGAATTTCTTCCGGCACGAAAATGTAATCGATGCGGGACGTCGCGGCGCGAATCGAGGTCCATGTGAACCCGCTCATGCTCAACTTATTGCGAGTGCAGAAATGGAAATCCTCATCGTACAAACGCAACGAAGAACCGTTCTCATTTTCAGCTTCCGGGGTGCTGGGCCCGACTGCAGGTGAGGCGACCGAACCAACTCTTCCGTTGGCATCAACTAGTGTGAGCCACGGGATGTCGTGAGAGCGCTGGATCTGCTGGGCGACGCGGGCGAGCTCGGCCCACCACGCGACGCGCGTGCCAACATGAACGACCTCTGTCAGAGCATGGGCGACTAAAAAGCCAAGCTCGAGAGAGGCAATGCGAACGACAGCATGCAACATGTGAGGAGATACGGCGTGCCAAAAACACACGCTGGCGCGCCGATGCGCCCTGCGCTGGACGCCCAGAGAGCCGCCCGCCTCCGCAGCAGCAGCCAACGCTGTGTGATGCTGGCCTTCGGTCCGCTCGGAGTGGGTGGACCTACCCTCCTGGATGCCAGCCACATCCAGACTTCGCTCGCAAAACTGTTGCTCCAGCAGGGTGATCTTGCTGCGCAATCAGACCCCGCTGACTCGCGCATACGAGCGAGACAACTCTTGAGGAAATGATCTTACAACATTGGCCGTGGCGCGCGCGAAGTGCACCGGCGCTGCATCAAGAGTATCACTGGCTACGCCGCCCTCTGCTGCGTCTCCGCCGTGTTCCGACAAAACCCCAAGAAGCCAGCAGCCCTCTTCTTCTGGGCCCTCGTCTCGAAGGTGGTCATCACGCGTTTGGCGCGTTGCTTCCCATTCAAGCGGGCCCTCGCTCCTGGGGGGCCTTCTTGCCGTGCATCCACCGGGGGATGTCGATGTTCTGCGCTTACTCCAGGGTGGACTGGAACCTCGCCAAGATGGCGTCGGACTGCGCTTTGGCTTCGTCCACCGCAGCTGGAGAGATCGAGCCGAGCGCCGCGAGCTGGTCGACCGCCGCAAGAAACTGCGCACCGAGCTCGCCAAGGAAGGTCTGGGGGGGATCCCTGCGCACCGCGATCTGCATCTCCAGCGTGTGCACCTTCTGCTGGAGCGTGGCGGCTTCGGTTTTCGCCACCTGCGCGGGCTGCTGCGCGAGCTGGGGGCTCTCCTCCGCAGCCGCCTGCCGGGCCTAGGCGCGCTCGAGGGCCGCCTTGGCCCCGTCGAGGCGCTTTCCGAGCGGCCGCGTGTCGCCAAGCTCCTTGCGCTTCGCGTCGAGCTGGACCTGGAGATGCCGTCGTGCTTCCTCGAGCCCTGGCCCTTCCGGCGCGGCTGCCAGCGCGGCCTCGAGCTTCTTCGCCGCGTCGACCATCTGAGACCGCTTCGCTGGGCTTGGCGACGCCGTGGGGGGCGGGGGCGTCTGCGGGGGCGTCTCGCAGCTTGTGGCTGCAGAAACGCCGGCTGCCTGTGACAGCTCCGCCGCAACCGCCTGGAGCTGCTGGGAAACGTTGTTGACCGGCGGCTTGGGCGCAGGCGGCGGCGATGACTGGGCCGCCGCCTTCGCAACGTCCGCCCGCGACCTGCGCATGCCGCTGGTGCTGCATGCGTTCTCGGTGTGATTGCTGCTGCGGCACCCCGCGCGCGCCCGCGCCCGGGGAGCCGTGCTCGGGGAAGCGCGGTGGCCCACATAGTGCCGGGCGCCCGACGGGTCCCGCTTCCACTCCGATGTGGTAGGCGAGGCCGAAACGTAAGAGCCACGAGAGCCCTGTCCGTGCCTGCCGCCCCATGACGCCATCGGGTCGCTGTTGGCTAGGGACGTGAGAGAGCGTGGCAACCGTGAGTGACCACGTGCCGCCAAGCGGAAGAGCTGATTGTTAGAAGCTCGGTTTGCTTGAGTAGTCAATGGCTTGAGCCGATGTGGCTTGAGCCAAAATGGCTACGCCGACCACTGCTTGCTGGGGGTAGAATGGCGTGCAGGATATTTGGCTGTCTCGTTCTCCCTCGAATGTGGTCGAACATCTCAAAGTAAGGGAGATGCGAGCTCTTCAGCGCGCCTCCGAAATCCTCGAAATCTCCACATCCACCCCCTGTGGCTGCTCAAATGACCTGCGCGCCCTCTAACGTGGCCCCGCGGCGTCCCCAACGCGCCAGATAGGCCTCAGAAACATCCAAACTGGCCTCAAGACGACCCACGACGCCCTCGCGCCAAGAGGCCCCAATATGACACTCAAGAGGGCCTCAAGAGTTGTTACTTCCTTTTGGGGGATGGACAGAGCAGAGCGCGGATGCCACGCAGGCCGACCTGCAATGGGCAAGCCCATCCAGTGAACCATGGCCCGAGAAAGAGAGCGGGACAGAGAGAGAGAGATAACTATACATAGCGTGTGTATATATATAAGGAAAGAGAAAGAGAGAGAAAGAGAGAGAGAGAGATAAAACAACACAACAACAACAAACATACAGATCGGACCGACTGGGCGCCACTCTGGCTGGGCGCCCCGCGGACTTGCGGCGGGCGCGCGCCGCCTCAGGGGCTGGAGGGGGCAGTTGATCCAAGCCTCGCGTGCGTCATGTGCGGGGGCGGCGGGGATGAATCGGGGAGGGGGGGCACATTGCCCTCCACCAAGGCGGGGCCTTGGGCTCCACCACCAAGGCGGGGCCTTGGGCTCGGTCGAATCCTCTGCCGCCACATCGTCGCGGATTTGGATCACCAGCTGCTTGTACCGGGCCTCCTTCTCGTCCAGCTCGCTGGCGACTTCAGCGATGCTGGCCTGGAGGGCGATGACATCAGTTTGCCACTTCTCGAGCTTGTCCAGCTCACGGGTGAGCTTCTTCTCGAGCTGGCGTATCTTCGACTGGGCCTGAGAGGCCCTGGTGTGGAGGCTGGCCTCGGGCTTGGGCTGCTGGTTTGCCACGGGCGCTGCCTTGGCAGCTGCGTATGGTGCTGCCGACTCTCGCTGCCCTTGCTTGACAGCGATGCCGTGCAAGGTCTCCGACCCGTCGGCCGACAGCCCGTCGAGGAGTAGCTGGTTCTGTGAAGGCAAAAGGGGGCCAGCCGCGGGGTTCTCCCAGTGGCCTGGCTGAAAGGGGTTATTGAGCATCTCTCAGAGAACGGGGGGGGCGATCATCATCAGCGACACCTGAGGAGGAGGGGGAGGAGGAGGAGGAGGAGGGGGAGGAGGAGGAGGAGGAGGAGGAGGAGGAGGAGGGGGAGGGGGAGGGGGAGGAGGAGGAGGAGGAGGAGGAGGAGGAGGAGGAGGAAGATGAGAAGGAGGAGAAGGAGGAGTCGGCGGAGGAGGGGGGGGAGGAGGAGGAGGAGGAGGAGGAGGGGGAGGATGAGGAGGGGGAGGAGGAGGAGGAGGAGGAGGAGTCTCTGGAGTCTCTGCCTGGTCGCGTAGCGATGTAGATAATTAGACCTCCGCCACCCCTCTTGGGGTGCTGTGAGCTCTGGAAGCCTTCTCAGCTCGACTGAGGGCCTTCGGCCAGAGCCCCTTGGAAATGCGCTTGAGGTATTCCTGCCCCGAGGGGGTGAGCTTGCCGCAAGGTTCCCCGAGTTTCCCGAGAACCAACTGAGCATGAGCTCCACACTTGACACAGAACCACAAATTCAGCCCAGCGTGGAACCGAGAACGGTGGCTACTGTGCACGACCCCCCCCCGCGACATGGACCGACTTCCCCTGAGGGGCCTCCTTATAAGTGCCGTCAATGTTAAGAAGCTCAATAGATTCCGAAAGGAGCCAACTAGACCTCGAAGCCTTGCTGGAGGAACAAAAGCACCTAGTACACTGGGAGCCAGTGGGGTCGACAGGGTGCTGGGACCCAAAGAGAGCACAATAACGAGGGGCAGGCGGTCGGTCGGCCTTAGCCGCCTGCCTCTTACGGCGTTGCTCCCTCTGACACTGAAGCTCCTGCCTCTGGGCCTCGGGGGTGTCGGGTGCAGTACGAAGTAACCTCATGCGGACCTGAAAAGCTTTTTGTTCAGCCAGCGCTGCCCGCTGGCGGTGTTCAGGTGAAACCCGTGCCTCACTGGCGGCAATGCCAGCAAGAGTGTCTGCAACGCAATTGCCCACCGCCAAAGACGAAGCGATCCTCCCTTGGATGATGTCCTGTGGTTCGGCGTGGGGAGGTATCCAGATAACTGTGATCGTCCCAGTGCGCTGCGCAGTCGCCTTCTTCAGTCTCAACCAGAGGTCGGCGTCGCTGCCAGTAGGTTCCTGGGCCTTGCCGTGATGGAAATTGATATAGCAGGCTTCGTTGTCGGTGAAGAAGACGAGGTCCTGATCTGTAGCCTCCGCCGTCGCGACGAGAGCGAGGAGCTCGCCCCTGGGTACCGTCTCATGAGGACCAGGTAACGGCCACCAGAAAGCATCGCTCATCTCCATGTCGTTGTCCTCGAGGCTGGAGAACATGGCGGCTCCTGCACCCGCCCTCCGAAGCTGTGGGTTGTTGGTGTCCTGGCCGCCGCTTGCATCGCCGAAGGCGTAACGTGTCGAATCAGCGTGGTCACGTAGACATTGTGGGAAGAAGCGCTCGAAACCATGGCAGGACCACCGTTCATGTTGTGGCGGTTGTGGCACTGCCGTCCATGCTGCTGGCATTAGTCCCCTGACCTAGAAACATTCGTACATGTCCCGCTGGGCGTAGGCCTCTGATCGTAAATAGTTGGTGCCTTGAAGGATGGGATTGTCCTGATTGCCTTCGCATTCCCAGGCGCGGTGGAAATCGTCCTCATTGGCCAGGCCGCACCTGGGGCACTTGGCGTCAACGTCTGGCCTCTGTGTCCCCTGAAAAACTCGCTGTCGTGTCCACATGGCGCCCGTAGCAATGGTGGGCATCAAATTGGCCAACCTCATTCCTTGTGGCATGCGCTCTAAGTCGGTGATCAGCCTGCGGTAGGACCTGTTGTCCACACCATGCTGTAGGCCCTCGCCTCCATGGTGCTTGCTCGCGCAAGTCCACAGTTGGTGGCAGATGCTGGTGTCGATGTCGAGTAGGCGCTGATGCGGAATGTCGGCGTCGGGGGAACCTGAGAGCTCAGTGACGTCAATCACCCATGAGTCCCCGCTGAGACCCGCTGTCTGAGGCATGTGCCATTGAGTCGGTCGTGCTGGGTCCCACCCCACCTGCGTGAGGTAGTGGATGATGGTGGCTTGTGGGCCACGTATGTGTCGGACACGCTGGGCTGCTGGGATGCGCTTGAAATGCTCGACGATCTTTGCCCACGTGCTGTTGATGGCATGGTGGAGCTGCTGGTTGGAAGTCCACGCTGTGAGCCAGGCAACGACGGATTCACGCGGCAATTTTCGTGCTGGGTCGCGTTCTGCAGCCTTGAGGTCGGGAAGAGTGGTCAAACGCCGTCCTCGTAGCCGTGGTCCGACCGCGTCTCCCAGACGCCGCCTGCAAGTAGTCATGGCCGTCCCAAATGTGCCGTAGAATTGGTGGGCATAGTTGGCTGCTGCGAGCCCGCCCTGGATGGCCAGACGGGGTGTAACGTGATATCGCTTGGTGACTCGGGCTACCCTGCCGATCTTGACATGCATGTTTCGGTGCCGTAGACGTCGTTGGGTGGTGGTGGCGCGCGCCTGCCTGGTGCCGCAGCTGAGGTCGGCCCCCAGGTATGCGGCCTGCGCGCGTGGCTGGATGGGGTATCCCTCCATGCGCATGGCCTTGACTATGTACCTGGCGTCCTGGATGTGTGTGCATACAATGGCGCTCTTCTTGGCGATGCTGAGGTCGTAGTCCTGGGGCGCCATGCAGGTGTCGGTAAGAACGTGAACCATGTCGACGCGCAGGGCGCGTCGGCTGGCCTGCATGCGCTGCGACAGGTCGTCGACCCAGATGCGGTGCCGTGCCTGGGGATGGCACGTGGTGGCATGGAGCAAGGCCTTGTAAGTCATGATCCTGGCGAAACGAGTGCCCGACCGCAGCCCTTGTGCCGCTGCGCGTGTGGGTTGGATGGCATCGGCGTAGGCGCCGCTCTGCATGAGCGTGCGTGGTGCCGTGCGCTGTAAAACCTCTAAGCCCAAGATCTCGGGCGGGAAATTGAGCTCTAGGGCCTCGTCGATGAGGGTGGTCCAATGTATGGAATCGTAGAACTGCGATACGTCGAGGAGGCCGTGAGCCTGCGTGATGCCGAGCTTGGCGGCCACCTCCTCGTGGAGGCTGCGCTCGTAGGCCTCGCGGAACGCAGAGTTCCCCTTGGCGATGGCATCCCAGTGGGCGAAATACTCCCTGTTCCAGGCCTGTACGTAGGGTTCCCTGATGAGGGACCAGAGCCGAGCGATGATGGTCATGATGCCGAGTATCCTATCCCCGTTATCCTTCTTGGCCCTCATGACGCCGATGGTGTGAAGGAGTTGATGGGGCCACATCTGTACCTGCTCTGCAATGTTGTACAGCTCGGCGGGCTCGCTGAGTGCATTGTCTGGTAGTCGATGAAGGTCGGCTGGTCGAAGTCGGTCAGCTCCCAAAGCAGTATTGGCTTTGAGACGCTTGATGGCTTGTCGCACCTCGTGTTTGGTGATGGGCGGCAGCGGGCACTCCTGGATTCGTTCGACGATGCGGTGGAAGCACTCCTGCAGGCCGCCAATATTGGTAGCTCCCTCGGGTGCCCAGAGTCGTCCACAGGTGTCCACCTTGCTGTCAATCAGGTCCTTGGGGTGCATGATGGTGGCGCCGCGGTCCTTGGTGATCTCGGCGGGTTGTGGCTGAGGTCGTAATGCACGATGTAATATACCTATGGCGTCGTCAGTGACCGCCCAGTCGCGAAAGTTGTAGATGGCGCGTCGTATGGCACGCTGCTGTCCTCGCCGTGCTAGTCGTGATGCTCTGACTGCACCAGCGACGACCTGCTCAGGGCTGAGTTGCTGTATGTTGCCGAGGAAATCGAGCCACTGTGCCCAACTGTAGCCGTCCTTGTCGTGGATGACGTGAGCGGCTTGGCTGGGGGGCGATTCGAAGAGCCTCTCGATCCCTCTGAACAACTGCTGGAGCTCGAGGTGACCGTTGCCCCGTGCTCTGTGCCTGTAAATGCCCTGTAGCAGGGTGTGGAGTGTCGTCCACCACGTGCTGCTGTTGTCAGCAAGTGGAGATATGCGTCGACACTGCAACTCTCGAACGACTTCAGTCTGGTACTGCGGTCCCTCGGCGCGTGAAGTTCCGCTGAAGGGGATATGGTGGTGTGCACAAATGGAAGTCTCACCGGTCGTGACCCACGTGCCGTAGCGTTGCCCAAGCTGCAGGGCGATGTCAGGCTTGAGCCTAAAGGCTACGGAAGCAGCAGCGGCAGGGGCAGGCCGCGAGGCTTGCGGCGGCAAGACACTGATTTGTTGCCTGTGAGCACTCCATAACTCTGGGCTGATGTTGAATTCGGGGCTCCTAGTTAGGCACGGAGGCTGGGCCCCCTGGCTTGCGTCAGGGTCGCTGGGGGGGTTCACGCGCTGGGCTTTCAATTTACTACCTGTTAAACTCTACTGTCTGTCTACGCTGGCTGAGAGGCATGGCTGACTGTCACAAGAGGCAGAATCATGCAGGGAAAAGCCGTCCTTGTGCTGTTGTTGCAGCTCACCATCAGGGCGGGCGGCAGAACATGCAACGGCATCAGGCTGAACATGTTCGCTATGATACTCAGTGTTGAGCGGTGCAAAGCGATGCTGACTGGATGGCAGGGCCGGCACTCCAATGCTGAGCTTGGCGACATGTCTTCTGTCTCGACGCGAGCGGGGTTCGAGGCGCCAGCAGGCGCATGTGGGCTGAAACTGCTCTCGTGAGCCCAGGGATCTTCTTCGTCAGAGCTGTCCGCGAGCTGGGGTTCGGCCACGTCGCTGTCGGACGTTTCACCAGCACTGGTGGACAAATCTGAAGGGTCATTGCCCTGGAAACCTTGGGTAAGCGTTTGAAGAAGAGTCTGCCTGTTAGCCTCTGTCTTGAGACGGGCTTCCTGTCTGGCTGCTCTGGCACGGCTGGCCGTAGAGCCAGGTGTGGCAACTCTGGGGGGCTTGTTGGCGGCGGGGGGCCGTCTAGGCAGGCCGAGAACTCTAGTCAGGAGCTGGTCTCCTGTTTGAACGAGCCGAATTCGCAAACCTATGTGAGGTTTCCACGGTGTGTCATGCACGGCGGACGCGTCGACCAGGTACGGGCGGGCAGCAGCGCTATGAACAACGAAATCCAAATGCGATGGCTTACGTCCGCCGCCTGGGTCGTACGTGTATTCCACAGGAGCGCAAAGGATCTCCCCTTGGACCTGCTGGAGAAAGCCTGTCCTACTGAGAGCTTCGGGGCTGAGGTTCCAGTCCCCGACGACAAAACCATGGGAGCTGGAGGGGCCTGAGGAGGCTCCCGAGACGCCTAAAGCGGGCGACATTGGGCCCTTTCAGGCCTATGCTACAGAAAGCGTAAAAGAACACAGCTACAATGGAGTACCTCTTGAGGTGAATGATCACGGGGAGGAAACCATCGAGGCTGCTGGAGGTGGGAAGACACTGGAGCCCTTTGGCCTGGAGGCGCTCTAAGAGGGGATGGGCGCGGAGGTGCCCTCTGGGGAGAAACCGCTCTCCTCCCTCATTGGCATGCTCAGGAGCGACTGTGCCTTCACTGGTGGAATGGTGTAGCCTCCCAGCTTCCTGATCAACCTGAGGAGGTCTCGCAGGGTTGGCGAAGCGCCGACGATTGATATCTCGATATCGTGCCCTCCACTTGCCAACGCTGCCGTCGCTGATGTGTGTCTCCACAAAAGCCACGAAGTCGTCCGCAGATGTCTTGACCCAGTCGAACGTTTTCTGGCCTGCACATGTGATGTTCCCAACTAACAAATTAGAGGATGTGCTGGTACTGGTAGTGGCTGCCACGGCGTCGTGAGCGGCAGGGGCGCTCGCCGATCCCGCAGCTGAAAGTGACCCTGCTGTGCCTAGTCACTCGGAGTGAGCTCGACCGTTGCGCCTGCCCTTGCTCTTGGCGCTGGCCTTGGCGGCAGGATCTGCGGCAGCTCCTCCTGGTCGAGTGGCGTCGGCGGCGGCGGCCTGGGCTGCGAACCTAGCGGCCGAGAGCTTGGTGGCCTCGGCCGCCAGCTGCTGGTCGGCGTCCGTGGTAGGCGCGGCCTCGGCGGGGCTAGCGCTCACGCCGCCATCGGCTGAGCTGCCTTCGGCGCCAGCCACGCCACTGGGGCCCCGTGGCGGGGTGGCTGCCTCGTCGGCCTGCCCAGGAGTGCCGCCGTTGGTCTGGCCGTCAGCCCCCTTGCGCTTCTTGGCGTGCCTGGCCTCCTGGGCGCTGCGGACCTCGCGAGGCCTCTCGATGAGGCTCGTGACCTGCGGTCCTTTGGTAGCGAACTGCTGCTGGAGGTCCTCCAGCCCTTTCTTGATGGCGTCGAGCTCCGCCTGCTCGGCTTCGGTGAAATCGAGCTCGTCGATCTGCTTGAAGAGGTCGGGGTCCCACTTGACCGTGAAGGGCTCCTGAGGCCCGTCGCCCTGGGCACCATGGGAAGTCGGGTCGCAGCGGCCGACTCCCTCTGCCCTGGCGAGAGCCTCCGCCGCGCGCCTCTTGGCCTGCTCCGTGCGAGCGACCTCGAGCGCGGCGGCTTGCTCCTTGCTCTCTGCAGCCTCGAGCGCCTTGCGGGGCCTGATGACATTGTTGACGACCTGGTTGTGATGGTTCGTGGCTGCCCGCCACGCGCCGTCGGCCTTCCTGATCGCCTCGACCTCGCTCTCCTGGACCTCGACGACGTCGGGGGCGCCCAGCCGCTGCACCTGGGCGTGGAGGGGCGCCTGCAAGGCTGGGTCGGTGGCGATGGCCATGGCCTGCCGCAAGTGAGCGGCCAGCTCGGCGTTGGAGGTCGTACGCGGCTTGGCGCCGACTGCCTGGGCACCGCCCTCGATGTTCGCAGCCTGGTCGGGGAACTCGATGATCTCCTCGGGCCCGAAGCGGACGACGCTGGGGCTGCGTAAACGAGAGCGGTGCAACTTCATGGGCTTGTGGCACCTGGGGCAGACTGGATGACTGGGGCTGAGGCGGTCGTTGTACTCGCATGCGTTACACCCTTTGCATCGACTCCATAGGCGGGTGGACCCCACCACTTGCCGCCAGGGTGCGCCCTCAGCTGCGGGAGCGTGGCGCGCATGGCTCCCCAGGACGTCCCAGCGTTAGTCGACCGTAAAACCTGAGCAAGAATGGACAGGGGCACGGGAGTCCCTCACGCACCTCGTGGAGGTCCTGGGGCAGCCCTGGGGAAAAAGGCCCGGGCCGAAAAGGCTTGAGAGGAGGAGGAGGAGGAGGAGGAGGAGGAGGAGGAGGAGGAGGAGGAGGAGGAGGAGGAGGAGGAGGAGGAGGAGGAGGAGGAGGAGGAGGAGGAGGAGGAGGAGGAGGAGGAGGAGGAGGAGGAGGAGGAGGGAGGAGGAGGAGGAGGAGGAGGGGGAGGAGGAGGAGGAGGAGGAGGAGGAGGAGGAGGAGGAGCAGGAGGAGCAGGAGGAGGAGGGAGAAGAAGAAGACGAAGACTCGGCATTGCGTGTGGTCTCGTCCGCTGTGGCCTGCAGGCCTCGAGCCGTCGCTCGAAGCAAGGCGGTGCCTCGCGCAGTCCCGGGTGAGGCTGTTTATCCAATGAGATGTTTGGCGACGCGCACCGTGCAATCCCTCGTGAGAAACTCAGTCAGGAAGCAGCAACTTGCACTATCTCGCTGGGCTGGGGGTGATGCCCCTCGGGCCTCGACGAGCCCGAGGCCAGCGGCACTGGGCGTGCCTGGCTGGGCGTCCAAGGCGCGCCCCCCTGTGCCGTCAAAAATCAGGTAACGAACTCGTCGATCCAAGTCACCCCTCTAATCCTCCTCCCCTCTCCCTCCCCAACCTCCGATCCTAGGACGAGGGGGCGAATTAGCAAGGGGGAGGTGTGGGTGTGGGAGGGGGCTCTGAGCTACATCCAACAGCTTCGTACCGGATTGAAGCGCGGCCTTGCCAGGGGGCTCGGTCGAGAGCCTTAGGAGACACGGAAGTCCTGGGCTGAACTCCCAGCGCGTGAAGTAGCTCAGCACGCGCTTCAGGAAATGCGATGAAGAGAAAAGGCGACCTAGCCAGAGTTCGCTGACGTAGTCCAAAAGAAGGCTGAGTGTACAGCTCGTGGCTTCTGCAAGCGGGCGCTCGCGAGGGCCCGACGAGGTGACGCCAGGGGCTTTCGCAGCGGGCTCCTGGGAGACAAGAGGCTAGTCCCAAGTCGAGGGCGGCAGAGACCCGCGCGCTCTGCGCCCAACTCTCAGGGCCTCTCAACCGCACCTCTAGTGTCGTCTGAAGCCCCCCCGACTCAGGGGCCGCGGCCGTTAGGCCTTGGCCGGAAAAGGGGTCCCAAGGAGCCCGAAAAGAACCGAGTGGGAGGGGGGTGGCGCGGGAAAGGCTAGGCGTAGCTCGCCTCACTCAGGATGTCTCATTACTTTAGTGTCCATGGCTGCTTGAGGTAGTGTCGGCGTACGTGACGATACGCCAGAACGTGTAGAAGGAGGGGCCGCCGCTGTCGAAGGTCATCCGCGTGCGAACGAGTAAGCGTGAGACAAGGCACTCCAGAAAGTCAACTCAGATCGGGGACCTTCCAGGAGAGATTACACCATCGGGCAACCGGCGTCGTCGTAAGATTAGTTGCCACTGTCCAAACCAATGCGTCAGAAGTCGGAGCTTATACCCCTAATTCAAAAGGCGTGATGATCTCCACGAGGAGGAAGAGGAGGAAGAGGATGAAGAGGAGGCCGGGGAAGGCGGAGTAGGGCGGAGGAGGGTGGAGGAGGACGGAGGAGGAGGAGGAGGAGGAGGAGGGAGGAGGAGGAGGAGGAGGAGGAGGAGGAGGAGGAGGAGAGGAGGGAGGAGAGGAGAGGAGGAGGAGGAGGAGGAGGAAGGAGGAGGAGGAGGAAAAGGAGGAGGAGGAGGAGGAGGAGGAGGAGGAGGAGGGAGGAGGAGGAGGAGGAGGAGGAGGAGGAGGAGGAGGAGGAGGAGGAGGAGGAGGAGGAGGAGGAGGAGGAGGAGGAGGAGAGGAGGAGGAGGAGGAGGAGGAGGAGGAGGAGGAGGAGGGGAGGAGGGAGAGGGAGGAGGAGGAGGAGGAGAGAGAGGAGGAGGGGAGGAGGAGGAGGAGGAGGAGGAGGAGGAGGAGGAGGAGGAGGAGGAGGAGGAGGAGGGAGGAGGAGGAGGAGGAGGAGGAGGAGAGGAGGAGGGGAGGAGGAGGAGGAGGAGGAGGAGGAGGGGAGGAGGAGGAGGAGGAGGAGGAGGAGGAGGAGGAGGAGGAGGAGAGGAGGAGGAGGAGGAGGAGGATGAGGAGGATGAGGATGATGAGGATGATGAGGATGATGAGGATGATGAGGATGATGAGGATGAGGATGATGATGATGATGATGATGATGATGATGATGGTGGTGGTGATGATGGTGGTGGTGATGATGATGCTGCTGATGATGAGGCGGAAGAGGGAAGAGGAGGGTGGAGGAGGAGGAGGACCCGTGGAAACCCAATCGTTATCAACGATGTTGGAGTCAACTCCCCCCAAGCTCCCTTTTCATAGGCCCCTACAACGGTTCATTTTCACTGAGGGGACTTCCTCGTTGGAAGACAACCAACCGTTCGAAGACCCTGAAGCATGCCAATATAATGTTCTCGAGACTCCCACGCCACGGATCAAACGGACTGTTGCGTCTGGATGGTCTTGAATCGTACCAAAACGCAAGTCTTGAGACTTCAACACGGCGAATCAATCAATATAACACTTAGGTATTAGCTCTCAGACGCCACTCACCCTGCAAAAACTGCTGCGGGACCCCCCACCACGCCTGTTCGGGACCCCCCACTACGCCTGACACCTCCGGGACTCCCCACCACGCCTGCTCCAAGACCCCTCTGGCACTGCCTGCCTATTGGAACACCTCTGCACCAATTCTTAGAAGCCACTCACCCTGCAAAAAACTGCCCTGGGACCCTCCACCACGCCTGACATCGCGTGCCTTGTGGACCACCTATACATCAATATGCATCTCAACTCTTAGAAGCCAGTCGCCCTGCAAAAACTGCCCCGGGACCCCCCCACCACGCCTGACACCGCCCGCCTTGTGGAACACCTATGCAGCAGTTCTTAGAGGCCACTCGCCTTGCAAAAACTGCTCCGGGACCCCCCACCGCGCCTGCTCCAGGACCCCCCGCCGCGCCTGACACCGCCTGCCGTTTGGAACACCTATGCACCAGCACTGAGACGCCACTCGCCCTGCAAAAAACTGCTCCGGGACCCCCCACCACGCCTGCTCCAGGACCGTCCACCACGCTTGACACCGCCTGCCTTGTGGAACGCCTGTCACCAGCTCGTAAACGCCACTCGCCCTGCAAAAAACGGCTCCGGGACTTTCCGCCACGCCTGACACCGCCTGCCTTTTGGAACACCTATGCATTACTTGTTAGAGGCCACTCACCCTGCAAAAACTGCTCCGGGACCCCCACCACGCCTGTTTCGGGACCGTCCACCACGCCTGACACTGCCTGTGTTCTGGAACACCTGTGCATCAATTTTTAGAGGCCACCCACCTTGCAAAAACTGCTCCGGGACCGCCCACCACGCCTGACACCGCCTGCCTTTTTGGAACACCTCTGCATCAGCTCTTAGACGCCACTCACCCTGCAAAAACTGCTCCAGGACCTCCGCCACGCCTGACACTGCCTGCCTTGTGGGAACCTATGCATCAGCTCTTAGAGGCCACGCACCCTGCAAAAACTGCTCCAGGACCCCCCACCACGCCTGTTCCTGGACCACCCCACCACGCCTGACACCGCCTGCCTTTTGGAACACGTATGCATCTGTTCTTAGAGGCCACTCACCCTGCAAAAAATGCCCCGGGACCCCCCACCACGCCTGACGTCGCCTGTCTTTTGGAACACCTCTGCACCAGCTCTTAGACGCCACCCGCCCTGCAAAAAACTGCTCCGGGACCCCCCACCACGCCTGTTCCGGGACCCCCCGCCACGCCTGACACCGCCTGCCTTTTGGAACACCTACGAAATTCCTTCACGACCTGGTGGGGGCCTGCGGCCCAGCCCCACAGGGGCACTTAAGCAATTTCACGGCCGCTTGTGGCGCTGGATCCGGTTGGGATCTGGCTGCGATTGGCTCTTGTTCTTTTAAGGGCTGGGCGAGGCTGCCGCGCCCAGGGGCCCAGTGCAGCCGCGTAGCTCTGTGCGTCTGTGGCGGCGGTCTTCCCCCAAGCCATCTGGCTGCCCAATGCCTGGTGCCTCGTCCCCCCATTTTTCTTTTCCTCTTTCGACCGCTCGCGCAGCCTCCTGGCTGCTGTCCGTCCCCGTGCCGCGAGCGGCCGGGGAGGGGGAGGAGCGAACTCTGCCCCCCCCTTGCACCTCGCCGCCCGCTGCGCCGCCCCTCACCTTTTGCCCTCTGAGGTGCCGGTCGGGGAGGGGTCGCACTGGCCGCGGGGCCAGGGCGCCGTTGCCCGCGGTGGCGCCTGGGCCGACCCACGACGGGGGTGAAAGACCCTTCCCGAGACGGGGTCGGCCCCGCGGCCCTGCCCCTGGAGCGCAAGGGCGGCGCGCGCGGTCGCGCGGTGCTGCGGCCCCCGTCGCTGCGGTATGGAATGAAATGAACATATACAGCAGTTCTTAGAGGCCACTCGCCTTGCAAAAACTGCTCCGGGACCCTCGTACCACGCCTGCCTGCTCCGGGACCCTCCACCACGCCTGACACCGCCTGCCTTTTGGAACACTTATGCATCAGTTCTTAGACGCCACTCACCCTGCAAAAACTGCTCTGGGAGCCCCCACCACGCCTGCTCCGGGACTCCCCGCCACGCCTGACACCGCGTTGCCTTTAGCTCTTAGACGCCACTCACCCTTGAAAAAAAACTGCTCCGGGACCCCCCACCACGCCTGACGTCGCCTGCCTTTTGGAACACCTCTGCATCAACTCTTAGGGAGGCCATTCATTCACCCTGCAAAACTGCTCCGGGACCCCCCACCACGCCTGCCCCGGGACCTCCCGCGCCTGACACCGCCTGCCTTGTGGAACACCTGTCATCAGCTCTTAGATGCACTCACCCTGCAAAAAAACCGCTCCGGGACCCCACTCCACGCCTGTTCCGGGATCCCCCACCACGCCTGACACCGCCTGCCTTTTTGGAACACCTATACATCAATATGCATGTGAAATCTTAGAAGCTTCTCGCCCTGCAAAAACTGATCCGGGACCCGCCACCACGCCTGCTCCGCAACACCCCACCACGCCTGACACTGCCTGTGTTCTGGAACACCTGTGCATCAGTTCTTAGATGTTACTCACCTTGCAGAAACTGCTCCGGGACCCCCCACCACGCCTGCTCCAGGACCCTCCACCACGCCTGACACCGCCTGCCGTGTGGAACACCTATGCATCAGCTCTCAGACGCCACTCACCCTGCAAAAACTGCTCCGGGACCCCCCATCACGCCTGCTCCGGGACCCCCCACCACGCCTGACACCGCCTGTCTTTTGGAACACCTTTGCATCAACTCCTAGATGCCACTCACCCTTGAAAAAAAACTGCTCCGGGACCCCCCACCGCGCCTGCTCCGGGACCCCCCGCCGCGCCTGACACCGCCTGCCTTTTGGAACACCTATACATCAATATGCATCAATTCTGAGAAGTCGCTCATCCTGCAAAAACTGCTCCGGGACCCCCCACCACGCCTGCTCCGGGAACCCCCGCCACGCCTGACACCGGGTGCCTTTTGGACCACCTATGAAGCAGTGGATGGATGCCACTCACCCTGCAACAATTTCTCCGGGACCCCCACCACGCCTGCTCCGCGACCTGCCACCACGCCTGACACCGCCTGCCTTTTGGAACACCTATGCATCAGCTCTTAGACGCCGGCCACCGGCAGAAACTGCTCCGGGACCCCCCACCACGCCTGTCCGGGGCCCCCCACAACGCCTGACATACCCTGAGGTCCTTCAGGCTCAAAAAAATGAGCCTTGTGGTTCAAGCTCAAAAAAATGAGCTTGCGCCCGCGAAATGGGCTAGGGCCAAAATGGCTACGGATGCAACGTATGTTTGTACATTCGGCTGTGATCGAACGAAGACCCTTAGGCAAAGCGATGGATCATCCATACGTTCCCCAGAATATGTAAAACATTTAAATCAGCCCCCCAGACCGCAACAACAAAACAATACAGTCAGGTCATAATGTCGTGTAAAACAATCAACATTACGCGTCTGATGTGAACCTAAGTGCGCGAGGGCAGCGCGCGAGCGCAAACGTCTCAGCCACGCGTTCAGCATGAGTTGGTTTCAGTGCCTTGCCTGAAATGGATCTCGTCACGTGGACGCAGTGAGAGTCCTCTTCCACGTGCGCGCGCACTCCGATGAATTAGTCCCACCAGCCCTCTGGGCGCAGGTGGTCTAGCGCGTTTCCTTTTCCAACCTCCTCCCTTTCCTTGTTCGGGAGGTTTGCCTCCCCCTCCCCTCCCTGCGTCTGGGCGGCGCGGGGGTGGGTGGTGGTGGTGGTGGTGGATGTGTCAGAGCGTCTTTCTTGGCCCGAGATCGCTCCAGGAGGGCCCCAGAGACTCCAAGATTGCCTCCAAGATGGCGGTAGACGGGTCAAGGTAGCCTCCGACACGCGTCCAAGAGGCTTCAAGACGGCCCCAAGACGGTTTCACGTCCCCCCCGAGGCCTCCAAGGACCCCCCCAAGAAGCCAAAATCACACAATAACCTAAGGAAATCAAGGTGTTTTGCCTTCTCGCTTTTTCGCCTCCGAAGGGCTCTTGAGGCCTCACGATGGCCCAAGACAGCCCGAAGAGGGGCCCAAGAGAGCCGCAAGACGGCCCCCAAGAGCGCCCAAGAGCGGGACAAAGAGGGCCCCAAGACGGCGCGCTTGAACCTCCGAGGGGAGGGCAAGAATTAACGCTGCCCCTTTTTTTGAACAATGCGGCCTACGGCGGCCCCAAGAGGCCTCCCAGACCACTCCCAAGTGCACCAAAGAAAGCCCCCAGACCCTCTCAGAAGAGCCCCAAGAGGGCCCCAAGACGCTCAAAAGGAGCACCCAAAAGCCCCTCAGAGGACATCAGGGGGGCCCCAAGAAAGAGCCCCATGAGGCCCCAAGAGGGGCCCAAGAGAACTCCAAGAGGGCCCCAAGATGCCTCCAAGTTTCGGAACGCACGCGAGTTTAAGATGCAAATCAGTGCAACAGCCATTGCGAGCCATCGAAATACCCCCCCCACCTCTCATCGAAACACCATCGTACTTTGCACTGGTTTCCATCTTAAACATCAATGCGGGAAGCTATGCGTGATGCTTGTGTTCTCGAAGACGGCTGCGCGACTGCATGCGTTCTGCCGCCTTTGATTCACCAACTCCCTTGCTGATCGTTTCTGGATGGGTTGGTGGGGATGCGCGAAGCGTTAAGAATCCCACCAGCCCTTTGGGCGTGTGTGGTTTAGAGAGCCCGCTCTGTTCTCAACCCCCCTTCTTCCCCTTCAGGGAAGGGTTTACCCCTCCCCCTGCCACCCCCCTCCCCCCCTGGCCTGGAGAGGGCGCCCCGCGGGTGGTTGGATTGTCGACTCCTGGAAGGGCTAAAAAACGACACCCCTCACGAGGATTCTGGCCCCGACGGGGGGGGGGCGGACAAATGCCCCCCTCTTCTTTGAAGCCGCAACCATTGATTTTACTACGGTTTTGGCACCATTTTTGGGGCAGCGCTAATTAAAGCTCGCCTCTTCTCTCAAGCCAAATTCATTGATTGTACAGAAAGGTTTTGGCTCCATTTTGGCCTTCTGAGGGAACAGCGCTAATTGAAGCCCCCCCCCTTCTTGGATAGTTTTCCTCCAAGATGGCCCCAAGAAGCGCACAGGAGGCACCGAGAGGCACCAAGATGGCCCCAAGCGGCCCCCAGGAGGCACCCAAGAGGATCCCAAACGGCCCAAAGAGGCACCCCCGAGGCACCCAAGACGCCGAAAAGCTCAGCAGGACGACCCTCTACTCGCCTGGGCGTCGTTTCTGGACGGGCAGGAGGAGGGGCCCGAACGACTCGCACCAGGACGAGGGGCCCGAACAACTCACACCACGAGAAGCCCGAACGACTCACACAAGGACGAAGAGCCCGAACGACTCACACCACGAAGAGCCCGAACGACTCACACCAGGAAGAAGGGCCCGAACGACTCACACCAGGACGAGAAGCCCGAACGACTCAAACCACGAGGAGCGCTTTCTCTCCCTCCTCCTCCGCCTCGTCCTTCTCCCGCTCCCACCACAAGGAGGATGTGCAAGGAGGCGGGGGGAAGGAGGAACAGGGGAGATATGCGGGGGCAGGCGGAAACCTGCCTGAAAAGCACGACTGTCGGCATGCTTCGCTAGAGTTGCTGTTTTGAGATGGGCTGGTGGGGATGCGCGAAGCGTAAAGAATTTGTGATTGTTCGGGTGTTTCAATGACTTTCCTGCCTGGCTCGCGCGCTTTACGAGTTCACATGCCCGCGTGGTAATTCGCATGCAAAATCATATTCCCCAAACTGTGCTCGCGTGACTCGTTCGTCGAGCGATTTGTCTGCACTCCGTGCGGCATTTTTTGTTTGAGGTCCACGCGTTGATACTGCTCTGTCACGCTCGGCCACCACCGAAACTGTAACCATGTTGGCTCAAACTGACCCAAACGTTTCTCGGTTGGCGTCGCAACCATCGGTGCCCGACTTTCTTCGCGAGTGTTTCCTCCATGGGGCCTTGTGCGGCAGATGATGTTGACGTTGCAGATTTGGGGCGTGCGTTGGCGCCTTTGTGGGCCTCGCGCGATTGGCTCGTTGCGCTCGACGACGGGGCTGTGCCTTCTGTCCAGCGCATCGTCAAGTACAGGGGCCTGATGATGGTGCTGAAGAGCTTCAGCGCCAAGTGGAACATCAAGAAAACCGGCTTCGACAAGGCGATCGACATCGTGCTCCAAGGGGCGAGGAAGGAGTGGGAGGTTGACTTGTCCGAGAAGCACGAAGCGGAGTGGAAGGGGCCCATGGTCAAGACGATCTGCGCGATGTGTCGCAGGACTTCCAGGGCGGCGCGGGGGGAACCGCAGCCCAAGTGGTTCCGCCAGCTCACCGAGGGGGGCGACGAGGAGTGCAACGAGGACGACGTGGGCGACGACGGGGACCCAGGCGAGGAGAAGGACGAGGAGGAGGGGCCCAAGGAAGAACCCGCAGCCCAGAACGCCATCAAGCCCTCAATGGTTTTCGGCTGGGACCCCAGGCATCGCCTTGCATGGCGCGCCCTCGACAGCGAGCTGCAGAAGAAGACCTACTCTAAGCGGATCCGCGCTGGCGACAACGGCTTCGTAGTGGCGACGTGGCCCGACAACTTCGAGAGGGAGGCCCCCGACGTCACCAACGAAGAATTCGAGACCTTCGCCGAGTGCAATGTGAAGAAGAAAGGCCCGCTGTTCACGTACGTGTGCAAGGGCAAAGATAATCCAACCGAAATCCACGTGTCGAAAAATCACTGCAAGACCTCTGGCTACATGCTCTTAGTGCATGAGGTCGTCTGGGTGAACGACAAGAAGAGTTTCACCCAAGTGTGCCAGCACGTGATCGGCCATGACTCGACAGAGGCCACGAGGAGCGACCACCTCGAGAAAATCGGAGAGTTGGCCAATAAGCACGGGAAGCAGAAGATCACGAAGGACGAGCTCAAAAAGCTCAAGCTGGTGATCGGCAGTGGAGCTGAGGGCGCCCGTGGGTGGCAAGCGCTCTAGCCCAGGGGCAGGCCCAGCGTCGTGCGAGACCCCGAGCAAGATCGCGCGCAAGAAGCTAGCATCCGTGACGAAGGAGCCAGACAGCTCGATCTCCGACGCTGAGAGAGACTCCAAGCCCCCGAGCAGCGGCACCAACGAGAGTGGGAACAAGGACAAGCGCCCCAAGAAGTCTGCAACCAAGGTGAGCTTCGCCTTTGACGACATCCCGATCGTTGTGTTTGACTGATAGCTGTTATCATAGCTAGCAGTGCGGCGATGCCTTGCAGCGTTGTGGTTTCGTTTGGATCGATGTCCAATCGTTTCGCAACAACTGTGGAGCCATCCTCTTCCTCTTCTTTCAGTTCTTGTCTTCCAAGCCCTCTTCCTCCGTCCTCTCCACGCTCCTTCTCCCCATGTCCACCTCGCCCTCCCCGCTTTCCCCTCCCCCTCCTTCCCTCCCAAGCAATCGAAACGTCCGCTCGCCCACAAAACGAGCCAGGAGAAGTCAAGTGGGCAACTCACGCAGAAAGACATTGCATATATGGGTATTCATAGCACTGCTTCTTCTTCCGCGGTATAAGCGCGCTCAGGTATCTGAGACCTGCCATGGCCGCTCTTCCGCCCCCCCCCCCCACCCCGCGCACGCGCGCGCGCTCCTGATCCTCCGGACACCCACGCACTCCTCATCCTCCTCTACATCCATCTCCCTTATGTCGTTCGCAGCCATTTTGGCTCACGCGCGCGTCGAGCGCGTCTCGTAGTCTGCATCTTCCTGTCTGTCCCGCTTCAGCTTCGATTGGTTGCGCTCGAGATGGCGGCCGACGGAGTTTCGCAGTGGGCCGTGGGTTGTGGATGCGCTGAGGGCGCCGATAGGGATGCCGCTTCTGCCGAAGAGATCTCTTCGAGCGTCGATGGAGGGGGGGCTCTTGCTGGGGCCTCGAGTGCGCAGCATGCCGAAGCGGCGAACGCAGCCCCCTCTGGGCCTGAGAGCGCCGCGGCGATTGCAGAGAGCTTCGAGTCCGCCATGGCGTCTGCGATCAAGCAGCTAACCGACCAAGGCAACCCGAAGTCGTGGGCGGACTCGAGTGATAGGCTGACCAAAGACGAGATTTTGTTGGCGGAGTTCTTCCTGCAGAACGTGCACCTTCAAGCGCAATCCTGCGAGCATCCAGTGGCGAACCAGGGGCAGGCGGAGGACATTTTGGACTGGGCCACGAAGATGTTGAAGTTCAAGGCTGCCATCGACGCGGGTGAACTCAAGACGGCATCTCCGTTGGGGCAGGATTTCACCAGGGCGGAGAGGGGCGACGCCTCCCTCCGCGCGAAGTACGCGAAGGTCGGGGGCAACAGGGGCGCCCAGGAAGCCTTTCGGCTGAAGTGGGCTGCGGCCGAGCTGAAGAACGAGAGGAAGCGCATCATCAAGCAGCAGACAGACTCGCGCAATACCTACGACAACATCGACGGGCACTACAGGACCTTCGGGCGCTCGGTCGTCGAGCAGGGCAACGATGGGGCGGCGTGCGCTGGTGCCCTCAACGTCGTCAAGTCTTGCTTGGCCGACCACAGGGCTGGGAAGACGTTCAATGGAAAACCGTGGGTGAAGTATGATGAACGTTCGAAGCGGGTGACGTACTTAGACCTTGATGAGTCGGTCGGGGTTGGGACCGAGAAAAAGTGCGAGCTCATCAATCGCCAGGGGCAGGCCGACCACTCTGACGAGGCGCCCCCCGAGCAACCACGGCGACCAAGCACTCCTGCCCAGGGGAAGCGCGGGAGCTCTGGGGGCAGCTCAAGTGCAAAGCCACCCAGGGAGCCGAAGGCCGCGGACATCGAACCTGCCGGGGCCGACGACGGGGAGGTGGAAAAGAAGAAGCGCAAGGAGCTCGAAGGTCTTGCAGGACGTCGACAAGGCGAAGAAGAATGCGAAGGTCGCCTGCCAGACCTGCGAGGATCCCATTGCGGTGATTACGAACGACCCCGACTGGGAGTGGGCCAACACCAAGACCACCCCCAAGAAGATCAGGCATGCGCGCCAGGAGATCGACGAGTTCAAGGAGTCGTCGGACTTCTGGAAAGCAGCCTTCCTGCAGGACAAATTCGCAGCCCTTGCGAAGGCCAACTACGACGACGATGCCATCATGAAGGAGTACAAGAAGACATCTGAGTTCGATGACCGCGTGAACGCCCTTGTGGGCCAGACCGAGCGCATCAAGAGGATGCACGCTGCGCAGCAGTCTTAAGCAGCGCAGTGCTAGCCTCACTCCTCATGTTCCTCCCCCTTCTCTTTTGCCACCCTACCTCATTCGGAGGTGTTTTACAGAAGACGCCTCTGGATTCCAATATAGATATTTCCTCTTCCCCCTCCTCCTCCTTGGACCTCCTCCTCCTCCTCCTCCTCCTCATCCTACAACGCGTCTGCTACACAACGCTCGCTCGGGTTCTTTCCTTTCCCCATCCTGTGCCGACTGCGGTAGGCCGCCAACGACGGGGTGCAGCTATCGGTCTCCAGTCACAAGGTGCGTGTACCTTGAGACGCGTGATAGGTGTCGTGGCCACGCGCAGATCCCGCCCCCAAGCAGACGCGACCGTGGAGTAGCACGGTCTCACCTCCAAAACCGCCCCCTCAGAGGTATCAGAGCCCCAGGGTGAATGTTGAACCAATGCGCGTATGCGATTTTGCGTGGTGTATTCGTGTTATCCGACCTTCGACCGAGAAATCCAGTGCCGATGCCCACTGAAAGCCTTGATTATGTTTTGACTATGTTTGATCAAATTGTGCCAAACGTAGTCTGACTATGTTTGCTGTTTTTAGCGAATGTTCCAGGGGTTCTCAAGCTTTCCTTGACTATGTACGGGCCGAACATAGTCTGACTATGTTTGACTACGTTTGACTATGTTTGATTTTCCTTGCTGGCACGTGGTTTTCTTCAATCTTGTGTCGCGTTGCCAGGTCTGCCCATGCATTTACACATGCAATGGGTGAAAACACAATCCGACGAATACGACGACGACGACGGCTAGAGCCCAAAAGATTATGGACTGTCTCTCGCAGCTCTGAACACACTCCTCGCTGTCCCACCCCCCTCCGCCCCGCCGAGGCCCGAGGGGGGGGGGGGGGGGGGGCTAGGCCAGAAACCAGCGTCAATATTTCTAAATTTTTTGACGCTCGATTCTGGGCTGTTCGCGGCCTTATCTACGCGCGCACTAAGAAGGCCCGTTAACAAACATGTACGTGTTTGTTCCACTTCTTTCTGCTTCGTCGTTCGGCGCGAGTCGCTAGGGCCTCTCCTCCCTTCGAGGGCCGCTCAGCCGCAAGGCGGGCAACCTGTTGGTTTTTGTTTCGGTGAGGGCCGAAGTTATCGGGGCGCGTTGATAGCCGCACTTCCGCGTCTCCAGAACCGCCTGGCGACGCGCCGATCCCTGTGGGGCGCGTCGGCGGCCGTGACTGTCTGATTCCTGCTGGGCGCGTCGATCCCCGCGGGGCGCGTCGGTAATCGCGCCTCGGCATCGCGTGGGGCGTTCGGTGTTGTCTGCGCTGTTTGGGGTCATTGAGACAGCGGCAAGGATGACGCAGAGGGGGTGGGGTGGGGTGGTGTGTGTGTGTGTGTGTGTGTGTGTGTGTGTGTGTGTGTGTGTGGGGGGCAGAGGATTCGGATGAGAGAGGGGAAGGGGGGGAGGGGGAGATAAGAAGGGAGAAGAGAAGGTCCACTACTTTGGCACCACCGTTACCACTGACACGCCAACATCGGCAACACCAGCGAACAGTGATGGTCTGTTAGGGCGATCGCAAGATGGAGACGCAGGGGGTGCCCTCGAGCCAAATGGCCAAACAATCAACGTGTTACTCAACTGGGGCACCCTAATAACATCTGGTGTTGCTGCTACGGCTACTTGGTTTAAGCTCATACAGCGCGTCGCCCAATAACGCCGGGATTGACCGCCGACTGTCCGTGCCCATTTCAGCTCGAGCTTGGCTCAAGCTCCGCTCGCATTGGTTCGCCCGTGGGACGCACGCGCCCCATGGGGGCGCGACGCGCCGATGCGATATGTTGATCTGGACGACCCAGTTGCCTTGAGTGAATTTTTAAGTGGTCTCAGTCATGACGACTGCGTGGGTATTTTCGCGCAGTATGTGGTTGAACTCAAGCGCGAGAGGGTGCTGTCGGCCAAGCCAGCGTGTGTTCTCTCATACTGGGCCCACGGCGCAGGTGTAGGCGGTCTGGCAGAAAAATTTGCGTTTGCACCTGGCAAGCAAAGCGGTCATCACAGTCGGCACTGGGACGCAGCGCTCAAGGAGGTAGAGGGGGACGAGCACTACTTTAATGTTAAAGTTCCTCTGGCACAGAGGTCAGATTGTTCCCGAGTGCTGGCCAATCTACCTGTGGTCCCTCCCCATGTCGGCATAGCCGAGGAGCTTCACACGCGACCAGACATCAAGCGACGATGCAACGATCCAGGAGTTTTTGGAGTCGCTGCCCAGGGCGTACCATGACCACCGGACGGTGCAAGCGCGCGGTTCGTCCGACCCTGTGCTTGCGTGATCTATGTATGTTGACGGTGTTCAGTTCTCACGCACAGACTCAGTGATTGGATTCTTTTGCTTCAACATCGCTTCGGGGATCAGGCATCTATGCGCCACCCTTCGCAAAAGCGAGTTGTGTTCGTGCGGGTGCAGAGGGTGGTGCAGTGTGTTCCCAATATTGGCAATGCTTCGGTGGTCGATCCTTGCGACGCTTCGCGGGGAATTCCCAAGCTCAATGCCCTGTGGATCAGACTGGGGCGACGACCACGAACTAGAGAAATCATTTTCTGGTCAGCGGCTTGGCTGGAAAGGCGTAGTTATATGTATGAAAGCTAATTGGTCCGAGAACGTCACCACCATGGGGATGCCATCTTGGGCATCTGTTGAGGATTGCTGTCCGCGCTGCCATTGCTCCCATCGCGATTGGGACCAATTCCAAGGCCTTTCACCTCATTCTGTTCCCTGAGCAGCGAAAACAATACAATAATACGATGATGCATGCACAGCTTGCGAATTCTTCAGATACGTTTCGGATGCAGCCTTCCCGACGCTCCGTGGCGCATTGTTTTTCGATCGCAGGGGCCGCGGTGGCAGGGGCCGCTGTCTGAGTGACAAGTATGGTCGCCTGAATCTCGTAAAAGGGGACCGCCTAGAACCACACTTGAGTATGCAAAATACTATGCAGTTCGACACGTTGCAAAAACCATTCCGTGTGAAGTTCTGGCGACAATCCAATGTGACGATGTGCAGATATCGAAACCCCTTTGATTTGTGCCGAATGCCACTTGGGTCCGCAGAATGTGGTTGTGGACTGGTTGCACTGCCTCAGCCTCGGAGTATTTCTGTATTTCATCAACTCCTCGTGCATTGGCTGATGTCGGAAAATATCATCGAAGTTGCTGGGGCAACCGCTGAGGAGAGACGTAGTGGCACGGTCCAGCGTTTCAAAGCGATATTGTTCGAGTGGTATTCGTCAGTGGAGAGACGCGGCTGTCCCCGCCATCGGGCTCAGAACATCGCACAAGGCATGTTTGGAGAGACCGAAGGTGGCTTGGTCTCGCTGCATGGGGCCGAAGGTAGCGACATTCTTGTATTTTGCGTGGAAGCTATATTGCCTCGATGCAGTCAGCTACGTAACTACAGATGGTGCAAGGTTTCGGGGGAACCACTTTGCGCGATGCTTGCGCTCATGCGGCGCAGCTACGGGGAATGGAACAGCGCCATGGCCCAGGATAGCTCCACCGGGCTTGAATCAATCACAACTTGCGGGGGAGGTGGCTCCTATGAAGACGGGGGGGACATGGGCCAACAGAGGGGGGGGAGTGACGGGGGCAGCGTGAAGAAGAGGCGTGGGATGAGGGGACGGAGGAGGAGGATAAGGAGACGGATGAGGAGGGGGGGAGGAGGAGGAGGAGGAAGGGGGATGAGGAGGATTTGTCTCATCATCGATCCCCAAGGGCATGACCATTCTCCAACATGCCCTAACACAGTTTAGAACATGAACGCATAACGGGAAAGCTGCAAACAAAAAAGGATGAGGTATAGGTGTAGGTGTGCTTATCGGAACGCTCGTCAGCAGGAGCTCGTGGATTCGTATATCCGACATTTGCAGATGATGAGGCGCCTTGGCCAGCCGTTCAAGCCTAAACGCCACCAGGCTTGTCACCTAGTAGCGAGTTCATTGTATTTTGGTGCTCCCACTCTTTGGGGCTGTTGGAACGACGAGTCCATCAATCGGCGCCTGAAGGCATGCGCGGCAGGAGCTCATCGCATGACGTGGCACCGCCGCATTCTCTCGACCTTCAGGGTCGCGTTCGGAGTTGCCCGCTTGAAGCGGGCGCGAGTGTGCAGATGGAAACGTCATCTCAGATCTTTGTTGTATCATTCTAAACGCTTCGCGTTGCACCTCGAGCGCCCCCTGGGCGTCTCGGGCGGAGAGTGGGTGGGTGTGGTGTTCCCTGCGGCGTCATTGGGGCCCTTGGGGCGCTTCGAGGCCATCTTGGTTGCCATAGTGGAGGCAATCTTGGGCGTCTGGGAAGTCCTTTGGGCCTTTCGGAGGTCCCCGTGGGGCCATCTCGGGGCCCGTTGGAACCATCTTGGATGCCTCTTGGGCGCTGTTTGGCCGATCTTGGGGCGCTTGTGGCCTAGGTTGCGAGGCCGAGCATGCGTGCGTGCAAACCGCGGTGCAATCGGGCGCAGCAATGCAACTTCCACTTCTTAACGTTCCGCGTATCCCCACCAGCCCATCCAGAAACGATCAGCAGGAGAGTTGGTGAATCAGGGGCGGCAGAACGCATTAAGTCGCGCAGCCGTTTTCGAGAACACAAGCATCACGCATAGCTTCCCGCATTTAAGTTTAAGATGGAAATCAATGCAGATTACGACGGTGCTTCGATGAGAGATGAGGGGTATTTCGATGACTCGTAATGACTGTTGCACCGATTCGTATCTTAAGCTCGCGTGCGTTCCGAAACTTGGAGGCATCTTGGGGCCCTCTTGGGATTCTCTTGGGCCCCTCTTGGGGCTCTTTCTTGGGGCTCTCCTGAAGTCCTCTTAGGGCCTTCTTGGAGCTCTTTTGGGGCGTCGTGGGACCCTCTTGGGGCTATTTTGGGGGGTCAGGGGGCCTTCTTGGGGCTCTTGGGAGTGGTTTGGGAGGCCTCTTGGTGCCGTCTTAGGCCGCATTGATCAACAGAAGGGGCGGCGTTAATTCTTGCCCCCCTCCCCCCACCCGGAGGCTCAAAAATGCCGTATTGGGGCCCTCTTGGCCCGCTCTTGGAGCGCTCTTGGGCGCTCTTGGGGCCGTCTTGCGGTTCTCTTGGGCCCCTCTTGGGGCTGTTTTGGGCCATCTCGAGGCATCAAGAGCCCGTCGGAGGCGAAAAAGCGAGAAGGCAAAACACATTGATGCCCCTTAGGTTGTTGTAGGATTTGGGCCCTGGAGGCCTCGGAGGGCACTTGAAACCGTCTTGGGGCCGTCTTGGGGCCTCTTGGACGAGTGTCGGAGGCTATCTTGACCCGTCGACCGCTATCTTGGGCCATCTCGGAGGCAATCTTGGAGTCTCTGGGGCCCTCCTGGAGCGATCTTGGGCCAGGAAAGACGCTCTGAGACGCCCCCCCCCCACCCCCCCCCCCCAGACGCAGGGGGGGGGGGGGTGAACCTCCCGAACAAGGAAAGGGAGGAGGTTGGAAAAAGGAAACGCGCTAGACCACCTGCGCCCAGAGGGCTGGTGGGATTCGCTGTCTGTGGGCACCGCAAGACCTGTGAGCGCAAACTGTTTGTGAGCGCAGGCCGTTGGGGAGCAAAGCGGCTTTGCGAATGGTATGCTGGCTGTGAGCGGGCGCCGCGGCGCGCGCGAACCCCCCCCCCGCAAGTGCGCCGCCGCCCGCGGACAAATGGGCGAAACGAAGCGCGACAACCCGTCATGCGCCGAACACGCAAGCGAGAGACAGCACCATAGCAACATCAAGTGACACCGTGTCGCCCGCAGAAGGCACAAGCAACATGTGGACGATGGGTGGGCAGAGGGAATGGCGTTCCCTCCGCTGTCGCTCAAGCGGGCGCTGCGCTCTCTGATGACCCATCTTTCTGCGCTGGATGCTTCGCCGCGCGATTGTAAGCCTGCGCGTGGCGCGCGGGGCATCTCGAGCGCAGTGTGTGTGTGTGTGTGTGTGTGTGTGTGTGCGGCTTCCGCCCAGCGCTGATTACGCTCGCTCGGTGTTCGGCGAACGCAGCCAGCGCGCGGGGAACGAAACCTTTTCGCGCGCTCGCGCGCTCCATTTCGCCCACCGAAACCACGCGCCAACGCGACAACATGAGGTTGCGCGACGTCGGCTCATTTTGAAAATGAGCCTTTGCGCAAAGCTTTTTTATTTTTTGAGCTTGGAGGACCTCAGGGTAGAAGCCGCCCACCCTGCAAAGACTGCTCCGGGACTCCCCGCCACGCCCTCACCGTGATCCCCACCAAGCTCCCACCACGCCTGATCGCTTGCCTCCTAGTACCTATGCGTCAGCTTTTAGACGCCACCCGCCCTGCAAAAACTGCTCCGGGACTCCTCACCACGCCTGACATCGCTGCCTCCTGGAACTCCTGTGCTTCAGTTCTTTGAAGCCACCCATCCTACAAAAACTGCTCCGGGACTCCCCACCACGCCTGTCGGGGACCCCCCACCACGCCTGACGCCGCCTGCCTCGTGGAACCCCTATACATCAGTTCTTAGAAGCCACCCACTTTGCAAAAGCTGCTCCAGGACCCCGCACCACGCCTGACACCGCCTGCATCCTGGAACTCCTATGCTTCAGTTTTTAGAAGCCACCCACCCTGCAATAGTGCTCCAAGACCCCCCACCACGCCTGACACCGCCTGCCTCTTGGAACACCTATGCATCAGTTCTGGGAGGCCACCCACCCTGCAAAAACTGCTCCGGGACCCCCTACCACGCCTGTCCGGGACCCCCCACCACGCCTGACAATGCCTGCCTCGTGGAACCCCTATGCATCAGTTCTTAGACGCCACCCACCCTGCAAAAACTACTCTGGGATCTCCCACCGCGCCTGACACCGCCTGCCTCCTGGAGCTCCTATGCATCAGTTCTTAGAGGCCACCCACCCTGCAAAAACTGCTCCGGGACACCCCGCCAGGTCTCCTCCGGGACCCCCAGCTCCCACCACGCCTGACACCGCTTGCTTCCTGGAGGTCCAGTGCATCAGTTCTAAGAAGCCACCCACCCTGCAAAAACTGCTCCGGGACCGCCCACCAGGCCCCCACCACGCCTGTCCGGGACCCCCCACCACGCCTGACACTGCCTGCCTCCTGGAACCCCTATGCATCAGTTTTTAGACGCCACCCACCCTGCAGCAAAAACTACTCTGGGATCTCCCACTACGCCTGACACCGCCTGCCTCCTGGAGCTCCTATGCATCAGTTCTTAGAGGCCACCCACCCTGCAAAAACTGCTCCAGGACACCCCGCCCGGCCTCCTCCGGGACCCCCAGCTCCCACCACGCCTGACACCGCTTGCCTCCTGGAGCTCCTGTGCATCAGTTCTAAGAAGCCACCCACCCTGCAAAAACTGCTCCGGGACCGCCCCCCAGCTCCCACCACGCCTGACACCGCCTGCTTCCTGGAACTCCTATGCATCAGATCTGAGAAGCCACCCACCCTGCAAAAACTGCTCCGAGATTCCCCACCACGCTCCCACCACGCCAGACACCGCCTGCCTCCTGGAACTCCTATGCATCAGTTCTTAGAAGCCACCCACCCTTGAAAAAAATACGCTACCGAGGAACCCCACATACTTAATTTAAATCTTATGTGTTTGCTTATGTATATAATACATATATATATATATATATATATATATGCACAATCCTGCGTTCTGGGCCCTCGTCGCGAATGTTCCCTGCTAGGCTTTGCGCCAGTGTCGTGGATAGCGGCCGAGCTGAGAGACCACCCCCTGCGCACCTCGTGTGGTGTCGAGAAAAGTGCCACGCCTGCTAGGCTTTGTCGAGAAAGTGCGACGCCTGCTAACCTTTGCGCCAGTGTCGTGGATAGCGGCCGAGCTGAGAGACCACCCCCTGCGCACCCCCTGTGGTGTCGAGAAAGTGCCACGCCTGCTAGCCTTTTGCGCCAGTGTCGTGGATAGGGACCGCGGTGAGAGACCACCCCCTGCGCACCCCCCGTTCTGTCGCGAAAGTGCCACGCCTGCTAGGCTTTGCGCCAGTGTCGTGGATAGCGGCCGAGCTGAGAGACCACCCCCCGCGCACCCCCTGTGGTGTCGAGAAAGTGCCACGCCTGCTAGGCTTTGCGACAGTGTCGTGGATAGCGGCCGAGCTGAGAGACCACCCCCTGCGCACCCCCTGTGGTGTCGAGAAAATGCTACGCCTACTAGGCTTTGCGCCAGTGTCGTGGCGGCCGAGCTGAGAGACCACCCCCTGCCCACCCACTTTGGTGTCGAGAAAGTGCCACGCCTGCTAGGCTTTGCGCCAGTGTCGTGGATAGCGGCAGGGGCGAGCTGAGAGCCCACCCCCCGGCCGCACCCCCCAGATATTGGTGTCGAGAATGTGATGTCTCAGCCACGCCTGCTAGGCTTTGCGACAGTGTCGTGGATAGCGGCCGCGCTGGGAGACCACCCCCTGCGCACTCCCTATGGTGTCCAACAAATGCCACGCCTGCTAGGTTTTTCGAGAGTGTCGTGGATAGCGGCCGCGCTGAGAGACCAACCCCCGCGCACCCCCCAATGGTGCCCAGAAAGTGCCATGCCTGCTAGGCTTTGTGACAGTGTCGCGGATAGCGGCCGCGCTGAGAGACCACCCCCTGCGCACTATTCCCCGTGTGGGGTCGATAAAGTGGCAAGCCTGCTATCGTTGCCGACAGTGTCGTTGGATTAGCGGCCGAACTGAAGAGACCACCCCCTGGCGCATTTCCCTGTGTGTTAGGAAAGTGCCACGCCCTGCTAGGCTCTGCGCCCGTTTCGTGGATAGCGAACCGAGCTGAGAGACCACCCCCTGCGCACCCCCTGTGGTGTCGAGAAAGTGCCACGCCTGCTAGGCTTTTGCGCCAGTGTCGTGGATAGCGGCCGAGCTGAGAGGCCGCCCCCTGCGCACCCCCTGTGGTGTCGAGAAAGTGCCACGCCTGCTAGGCTTTGCGCCAGTGTCGTGGATAGTGGCCGAGCTGAGAGACCACCCCCTGCGCACCCCCTGTGGTGTCGCGAAAGTGCCACGCCTGCTAGCCTTTGCGCCAGTGTCGTGGATAGCGACCGGCTCTAGAAAAAAAATAAAGAAAAAAAAAAAAAAAAAGAAAAAAAAAAGTAAAAGAAAAAAAAAAAAAAAAAAAAAAAGCAAAAGAAAAAAAAAAAAAAAAAAAAAAAAAAAAAAAAAAAAAAAAAAAAAAGAACCCACCCTGCCCACCCCTGTGGTGTCGAGAAAAGTTGCCAGGGGACGCATGCTAGAGCTTTGCGACAGTGTCCGTGGATAGCGACCGGGCCTGAGAGACCCACCCACTGCGCACACCCCCCTGTGTTGTCGAGAAAAGTGCCACGCCTGCAGGTTTGCGCCAGTGTCGTGGATAGCGGCCGCGGTGGGATGAGACCACCTCCTGCGCCACCCCGTGTGTGTCCGAGAACAGTGCCACGCCTGCTAGGCTTTGCGCCAGTGTCGTGGATAGCGGCCGAGCTGAGAGACCACCCCCTGCGCACCCCCTGTGGTGCCGAGAAAGTGCCACGCATGCTGGGCTTTGCGACCGTGTCGTGGATAGCGACCGAGCTGAGAGACCACCCCCTGCGCACCCCCTGTGGTGTCGAGAAAGTGCCACGCTTGCTAGGTTTGCGCCAATGTCGTGGATAGCGGCCGAGCTGAGAAACCACACCCTGCGCACCCCGTGTGGTGTCGAGAAAGTGCCACGCCTGCTAGGCTTTGCGCCAGTGTCGTGGATAGCGGCCGAGCTGAGAGACCACCCCCTGCGCACCCCCTGTGGTGTCGCGAAAGTGCCATGCCTGCTAGGTTTTGCGACAGTGTCGTGGATAGCGGCCGAGCTGAGAGACCACCCCCTGCGCACCCCCTGTGGTGTCGAGAAAGTGCCACGCCTGCTAGGCGTTGCGCCAGTGTCGTGGATAGCGGCCGAGCTGAGAGACCACCCCCTCCGCACCCCCTGTGGTGTCGAGAAAGTGCCACGGCTGCTAGGCTTTGCGCCAGTGTCGTGGATAGCGGCCGAGCTGAGAGACCACCCCCTGCGCACCCCCTGTTGTGTCGAGAAAGTGCCACGTCTGCTAGGCTTTGCGCCAGTGTCGTGGATAGCGGCCGAGCTGAGAGACCACCCCCTGCCCACCCCCTTTGGTGTCGAGAAAATGCCACGCCTGCTAGGCTTTGCGCCAGTGTCGTGGATAGGGACCGCGGTGAGAGACCACCCCCTGCGCACCCCCTGTGGTGTCGAGTAAGTGCCACGACTGCAGCCTTTTGCCCTCTCGCCTGGTGGATAGCGGCAGAGCTGAGAGACCCCCCTCGCACCCCCTGTTGTGTCGAGAAATGTGCCACGCCTGCTAACTTTGCGACAGTGTCGTGGATAGCGGACTGAGCTGGAGAGACCACACCTGCCCACCCCCTTTGGTGTCGAGAAAGTGCCACGCCTGCTAGGCTTTGCGCCAGTGTCGTGGATAGGGACCGTGGTGAGAGACCACCCCCTGCGCACCCCCTGTGGTGTCGAGAAAGCGCCACGCCTGCTAGGCTTTGCGCCAGTGTCGTGGATAGCGGCCGAGCTGAGAGACCACCCCCTGCGCACCCCCTGTGGTGTCGAGAAAGTGCCACGCCTGCTAGGCTTTGCGCCAGTGTCGTGGATAGCGGCCGAGCTGAGAGACCACCCCCTGCCCACCCCCGTTGGTGTCGAGATAGTGCCACGCCTGCTAGGCTTTGCGCCAGTGTCGTGGATAGCGGCCGAACTGAGAGACCAACCCCTGCGCACCCCCTGTGGTGTCGAGAAAGTGCCACGAGCTGTGCTGTGCTGTGCTGAGCTGAGCCGTGCTGGGCTGTGCTGAGCTGTGTGCTGAGCTGAGCTGAGCTGTGTGCTGTGCTGAGCTGAGCTGAGCTGAGCCGTGCTGTGCTGAGCTGTACGAAGAGTGAGGTGTGTGTCGCGGGTGCGGCGCGGCAGGGAAGAAAACCAGAACCCCACGAAGCATGTGGGGAACTATTCCGGGGCCCCCCACTAGGCTCCCACCACTGCCTGTATCCTTTCAACACGCCCGCTTTGCTCGCGTTCTTGCTTCCCGCCCCCTCGCCTTCCTGAGCACTCCGAGACTTTCGCCTCGCGCGATCTTCTTAGTTTTCATTGCGAAATCATGCGACCGGTCTGCCGCGCGCTTCCGGCCGCGCTCCTGGTCTGCGTCGCAGTTGTTGCAGCGCTGTGTCCCGTTCGGTCTCCGCGTCGTCCGCCGTGACAACCACGCGCTGAACCTCGCTCTCTCGAGGCAATTTTGACACTGCACGCGCTTCCAATATCCCCGCTGCGTTCTCGCTCCCTTCGCGCATTCTTCGCGCTTGCGATGCTTGTCGGCGACGTTCTTCCACGTCCGCCCAGAGAATGCGGCCTCCACCCTTTCCTGGCCGCGCGCCGTGCACGTCTTCGCCTCCTTCCGTTTGTCCCTGTCGGTCGCGGCCCGCTCGACGCACTCGATGCACTCTCGCGGCCTGGGCCTCTCTTCCCACATGGGGTCGGAATGCAAGTCCCGCGGCTTCTCCAGGCAACATCTCGAACACTTTTTCCGTTCCACCACTCCCGCCCGGCGCTTCTGCTCCTTGTTCTCTGTCCACTTGCACTTGTCGCACGCGCGCGCCTCGTCATCGAAGTCGCGCTTCGCAAAACGGGTGTCGAGTTTCGCTTCTTTGCAGCGGCCGCGCGTGAGGTGCTTCTTCAGCTCTTCGCACTCTGCGCACATCCCCTCTCTACAACGGCTGTTCCCTGCCAGCTCCCACTGATGCAGCGCGAGCGCTCTCTCTCTCTCTCTCTCTCTCTCTCTCTCCTCTCTCTCCTCTCTCTCTCTCTCTCTCTCTCTCCAGCACGTGGCTCGCCCGAACTAAAGGAGCAGCCAAATGCACTGCCTGGCAGCTGGCGCTCCTCTTGAACTACCTCTCGGGCGGGGATCACACCCAACAGCGACGATCCCGATCAAACACGTCGGCAGACCCCAGCCCCATCTGCCGCTACTGCGACGAGGAAGAGGAAACTCAGGAGCACACTGTCCGCGACTGCAAGTGCTGGGCCCGAGAAAGACCCCCTCTCACCACCCTCATCAGTGACGACCAGTGGGCCCGTCTTCCGCCGCACACAAGACACTGCGGGCTCTTCGACGAAGACCCAGCCCTCCTCGACCTGCAGGCCGACCTCGCGAGGGACCCGCTGCCACAGCCCATGCCGCGGCCCCCCCTGAGGGAGATCCTGCGGCTTCAGCCCAGGACTCCTACACCACCTACCTTGACCACGACACTGGTTGGACATGGGTCTACGCTGCCACGGACGGTGAATGCACCAACCAAGCCATCCCATTGCTAGCACGAGCGGGCTACGGCGTCTACTACGGCATCGACCACCGCATGAACTACAGTGCACGCGTTCACGGCCTAACGCAGAACGCCCAGGTTGCGGAGACCCTCGCCATTGTCCACCTTACGGCATGTGCCGAACGGCCCGTGCACGTTTTCGTGGACAACCAGGCGGTGGTCGATGGTTTCCAAAGCATCATCGACGGACATCCAGCGCCGCAGGGCACGCACGCGGAGCTCTGGGAAAAGATCCACAGATGTGTTATGGCCAAGCCCAACATGTTTCGCGTCGAAAAAATCGCCAGCCACCTGGGAGACCTGGGCATCGACCTTGGGCTCATCGGGCCCATTGCGGAGGAGTTCAACCGTCAGGCCGACGCCCTTGCCACAACGGCGGCACGCACTCACAACCTTCCTGACGACATTGTTGAGGCTGCCAAAACACGACATCGCCAAGCGACCGTGCTTCATGGGGTCGCTGTCGCTATCTACGAGCGCAGACACCGTACTCTGCCGCTCCCACACCGCAGGGCTGGGTTTACAGCTGCGGAACTCAGCAAAATGGAACCAAACCCCCTGCTGTCGGACCAGGCACCACCCGCGGCTGGACCATTCATCCCGCAGACCCGGATGAGCTCTGGGCCGAGGCCCAACGGGCGATGCTCGATGAACAGGAGGACGACCCGTTCGGCTTCGGCGGGGGATTGGACTTCTTGGACGACGGCCCAGCCAGCGCCAACCCTGCCCCGTCGGGCAACCTCTCGACGCCCACCGCGACTCCGCCACCGAGAGCGACATCGCACCCACATGATGATGTCGCTCACCGTCAAGACGCCGACGATGACCTGGTTGATCCCCTCGGACTGAGTGGCAGCATTGACGACGCCCCGCCGACACCCCACGCTGCCGACGATGCCGCCCCATCGAGACGCCACCCGACCACGCGGCCGACCTCCGAGCCCTCGCACGGCATCATGATTGGTCCTACCGTGCCACCCACTCCGTCCCCCCACCAGCGCCAGCCCGCGGGGGCGGCTCCAGCCCCCCGCAGGGCACCGAGCCAGTCAGGCCGTCGCACCCCGTCCACGCTTTCACTGTTGCTGGGCGCGAGGATGCGGCTCTTCCGACCTCACGGGGCGTGGCCCTAGCGGCTCCAGCCCTGGGACCGCGTGTTACCCTCCAGTCGCCTCTCAAGGGTGACGGCCGCCAGCACACGGAGCGCCGTACTGCGCTAGTCCACCACCTGGCCAGGCGCACCGATGACCTCGCCCCTGCCACGAGGCCCGCGGCCGCAGGCACTGAGCAGCCGCCCCTCACCGACCGCGAAACCGAGCTGTCCCAGTCTATGGCCGCTCTCCAGCAGAGGTGTGCTGCTCTCGCCGCCGACCTTGCCGCTGCTCAAGCCCGTCGAGGCCCTCTGCTCCAGCGCCTCCACCGCGCCGGGCGTGCCTTCGCCGAGCTGCTTACGCCCTCGCCCGATGGTGCTGCGCCGCCACTCACCATCCAAGCTATGCTGTCATCGCTCCGCGGCGCTCCGCCTGGTGCCCCGCGCTAATTTCCTCCTTTCTGCCTGCCCGTGTGTACGCGTGGCTCCGCGTCCACGGTGTCAGGGCGTGGGGGCGGGGGGTGCCCCGTCCCTGCGCGCCGCTTTGCGGCCAAGCGCCCAACTGGCGGTCTGCCAAGCCGCCTAGCCACGTGTCAGCACGTCGCCTTTCTTGTTGGGGCCTTCTTCGTCACGCGGTCTGACACGTGAGATCTTCACCGTCTGTCCGCCGTCTGTAGCGTCTGTCGCATTGCGCCGGGGGAGGGGGTTTGTTGCCCGCCCTCGTATCTTAAGGCTGCACCGCCGCAAATAGTGTTTGGCGAGTTGTCGCACCGCAGTGCGCCTCGCGGACGGACCCTGGTCCGCCTACTTGTCCGATCTCTCTCTCTCTCTCTCTCTCTCAACCAAGCGGCGCGATCCCTTGTCACCGACTTCTGCTATCTGCGTGACTTGCCAGCGAAGTCCCATGTTGGCCTGCAGGTCACTCTCGACCTTAGCCGCCTCGACCATACGGCCCCACGCCTTCTAGCCCCCACGCCTTACCCTCCTAACGACGGAGCTCATGAGGACCACGAACTTCAGGCATTAGGGACCCTCATCGCAGGACGATACCACGACCGCATGGAGCAGGCTGACACACGCGACGATGTGGAACGCATGTTCGCCCTGCAAACGAGGCCAGCCATGAGTACCATCTCACCCGTCTGCGCGACCTGCCACCTCCACCGCCAGACCACCCAAAAAAGAAGCCCCCCACCATGCACGGGCTCACACCCACGTTCGAGGAGCGACCCGCTGTCCCCCGCGCCTTTCCCACCTACGGAGCTTCCACGATACACATGAACCGCCTTCGCAAGCTCCATCGGCAACTTTGCGAGCTTCGCTTCATCGGACAGCACCATCATATCGACTGCCGTGCTATCCCGCCGTACCTGGCGCAGCGCATCGACTGCGCGTGGACCGCGGCCCGCCTTCTCTGCCACAAGCTGCGCCCCACGGCCCTCCTGGCCTTTCCCGAGGCCTGGACCCCCGACGTGCCAGCACCACGCGGAGAGCACCTGGACCGTCTGATCCAAAACCTTGACTCAGAGCTGGCGCGACGTGCAAACCGAGCCAAAGCTGAACGCATCAAGATTTGGGCTGAGGGTGTTCGCGAGCCAAGCGGGCGAAAGGCGGCCATATACGCACGGGCTGCCGACTGCTCGCCCACGGCGTATCTCCGCACGCCTACCACTCCCGACGATGCACAGCTCCACTGCGACACCACCGCCTTCAACCCTGACCAAACTTGCACGGACGATAGTGATGCCGACACCGACGCCGGCGGCTTCAGCCCCAGCGACGGTAGTTCGCTCGACACGGACAACGACGAAGGCCACACTCGTGACCCACCACCTGCCCAGGTTCCCGACGCCCTCCCCGCCAACGCCATTGTTGCCAACACCAAAGACATGCTTTAAGCTCATGGTCGACACCTGGGAGCCCATCTTGGGCAGGTACCGCGCTCGCGCAGGCCATGATGCCGAAGCTATGCCGACGTGGGCAGACTTCTACGACGAGTACCGACAAGAGCTGCCTACGCCATCACCAGCAGCCCCTTTCCACCTCACCGACGACCAACTCATCCACTTCATTCGCACCCGTTCACCGCGCCGCGCGGGGGGACTCGACGGCTGGACAACTAAGGAGGCTAAGGAGTTACCCGACGACATCCTTCGCCTCTTCGCCAGCGTCTTACGTGCTATGCAACGCACTGGCACCATCCCCGAGCCCCTCCTACACGTGCCAAACCCGTGCCTCCGAAAAGGCCGAGGGGAACTCCCGACGGACCAACGACTTCTCTCGGTTCTTTCCGTTTGGATGTACGCGTGGGAAGCGCCAGCCTACCGTAGCCTCACGACCTGGCGGCAAGGATGGACCCATGCCACGAGCTTCGGCGCGGTTCCCAAAGCCACCATTGGGGATGTCAGCACCTCTCTCGCCCTGCGCATCGAACACGCCAGGGCTTTACTCCTCCCCTTAGCTGGAGCTGCCCTTGACCGACAGAAGTGCTTCGACTACCTCGTCACGGACATCTGCCTTAACCTTGCGCTGCACGCGGGGTGCCCTCAAGACATCGTTACTGTCCGCCGAAATTTCTACAGACACCACAAACGCTACATCCGCAAGAACGGAGCGTACTCTAAGGACTTGGCCAGGACTAACGGTCACCTCCAGGGAAGCTCGTGGTCCCTGGACGACATCAAGCTGCTCATGTGCGTGTGACAAAGAGGCAGCATCGATACGTTCCTCGATCACTCAGCACTACCTTTGTTGACGACAGCAACTCCACTACCCACACCGCGTCTGAGCTGCAGAAATCTCTTGACGAAACCGCCAAGTTTGATCGATTCTCAGGTCAACGCATTGACCCTGGTAAAGTGGCAGGGTGGGCGCTCACCGACGAGCTTCACGCCGCCGTTACCCAGCTCACACTGGCGGAGCGCCCCCTACGTGTGGTCGATTCCTTCAAGCTCGTCGGGAGTTACATCAACGCAGAGGCAGCGCCGGCTCCAGCCGCGCTTAACCTCACGGCCACCGCAGACGCCCGTGTACAGAGGGCGACTATCCGCCTGCCGCGCATTGGCAAGCTCCCATCGCCGATGCTTATCAAGGCGCGGCACGCCCGTTCCCTGGCTGCCAGCGTCTGCACCACGGGCACCGACATTCAAGCACCATCAGGCCCAGCCAAAACTGCCTACAACCACGCCCTCAAGGCGGCTATCCGCCCCACGGGGAACAAGTGGGTCGAGTTCTGGACTCTCATGGCCGTGTGCGTCCCAGGACACGCCCTGGAGATCGACGCCATCACGCAGCGTGAAGCTTTCCTGTGCCTGCGGCGACAGGTTAACCGCGACGTTACACTCTGCGGGCTCGCCAGAGACCTCCAACACCACGTCCAGACCCTGTGTGGTGGATGACCCGTCGGACGACTCGTCCAGTCGCTCCAGCAGCTCCGATGGACCTGGCCCACATTTGGCATCATGTACGACGACTGGGGCTGCCAGATCAGCTGGCTGAATTTACCCCAAAACGCCTTCCTTCACATGCTGCGGGCCTCACAACGCAGGGCTTTTCTGCGGAGGATCAAGCCACGGCGACACGACCTTGGCTACCTAGCCTCTGTCAGACAGGGCCTTGACCTCTTCGCCAGCACGTGGCTCGCCCGAACTAAAGGAGCAGCCAAATGCACTGCCTGGCAGCTGCGCTCCTCCTGAACTACCTGTCGTGCTGGATCACCAACCCAACGCGACGTCGAATGCAAACACAGTCGGGCAGAACCCCAGCCCCATCTGTGCCTAGCTGCCGACGAGGAAAGTCTGTGACTCAGGAGCACACACTTCCGCGACTTGCAATGCTGGGCCCCGAGAAATACTCCCTCCTCACCCCCTCATCAGTGACGACGCATGGCCCGCACAGGCGAGCACACAGAACACTGCGGGCATGTGACTTGCGACCGAAAGACCCAGCCCTCCTCGACCCGCAGCCCGACCTCGCGAGGGACCCCGCTGCCACTGCCCATGCCCGCGGCCCCCCCCTGGGGAGATCCTGCGGCTTCAGGCCCAGGACCCTGCACCACCTACCTGACCACGACACTGGTTGGACATGGGTCTACGCTGCCACGGACGGTGCATGCACCAACCAAGCCATCCCATTGCTAGCACGAGCGGGCTACGGCGTCTACTACGGCATCGACCACCGCATGAACTACAGTGCACGCGTTCACGGCCTGACGCAGAACGCCCAGGTTGCGGGGACCCTCGCCATTGTCCACCTTGCGGCATGTGCCGAACGGCCCGTGCACGTTTTCGTGGACAACCAGGCGGTGGTCGATGGGTTCCAAAGCATCATCGACGGACATCCAGCGCCGCAGGGCACGCACGCGGAGCTCTGGGAAAAGATCCACCGATGTGTTATGGCCAAGCCCAACATGTTTCGCGTCGAAAAAATCGCCAGCCACCTGGGAGACCTGGCATCGACCTTGGGCTCATCGGGCCCATTGCGGAGGAGTTCAACCGTCAGGCCGACGCCCTTGCCACAACGGCGGCACGCACTCACAACCTTCCCGACGACATTGTTGAAGCTGCCAAAACACGACATCGCCAAGCGACCGTGCTTCATGGGGTCGCTGTCGCTATCTACGAGCGCAGACACCGTACTCTGCCGCTCCCACACCGCAGGGCTGGGTTTACAGCTGCGGAACTCAGCAAAATGGAACCGAACCCCCTGCTGTCGGACCAGGCACCACCCGCTGCTGGACCATTCATCCCGCAAGACCCGGATGAGCTCTGGGCCGAGGCCCAACGGGCGATGCTCGATGAACAGGAGGACGACCCGTTCGGCTTCGGCGGGGGATTGGACTTCTTGGACGACGGCCCAGCCAGCGCCAACCCTGCCCAGACGGGCAACCTCTCGACGCCCACCGCGACTCCGCCACCGAGAGTGTCATCGCACCCACATGATGATGTCGCTCACCGTCAAGACGCCGACGACGACCTGTACGATCCCCTCGGACTGAGTGGCAGCATAGACGACGCCCCGCCGACACCCCACGCTGCCGACGATGCCGCCCCATCGAGACGCCACCCGACCACGCGGCCGACCTCCGAGCCCTCACACGGCATCATGATTGGTCCCACCGTGCCACCCACTCCGTCCCCCCACCAGCGCCAGCCCGCGGGGGCGGCTCCAGCCCCCCCGCAGGGCACCGAGCCAGTCAGGCCGTCGCACCCCGTCCACGCTTTCACTGATGCTGGGCGCGAGGATGCGGCTCTTCCGACCTCACGGGGCGTGGCCCTAGCGGCTCCAGCCCTGGGACCGCGTGTTACCCTCCAGTCGCCTCTCAAGGGTGACGGCCGCCAGCGCACGGAGCGCCGTACTGCGCTAGTCCACCACCTGGCCAGGCGCACCGATGACCTCGTCCCTGCCACGAGGCCCGCGGCCGCAGGCACTGAGCAGCCGCCCCTCACCGACCGCGAAACCGAGCTGTCCCAGTCTATGGCCGCTCTTCAGCAGAGGTGCGCTGCTCTCGCCGCCGACCTTTCCGCTGCTCAAGCCCGTCAAGGCCCTCTGCTCCAGCGCCTCCACCGCGCCGGGCGTGCCTTCGCCGAGCTGCTTACGCCCTCGCCCGATGGTGCTGCGCCGCCACTCACCCTCCAAGCTATGCTGTCATCGCTCCGCGGCGCTCCGCCTGGTGCCCCGCGCTAATCTCCTCCTTTCTGCCTGCCGTGTGTACGCGCGGCCCCGCGTCCACGGTGTCAGGGCGTGGGGGCGGGGGGTGCCCCGTCCCTGCGCGCCGCGTTGCGGCCAAGCGCCCAACTGGCGGTCTGCCAAGCCGCCTAGCCACGTGTCAGCACGTCGCCTTCCTTGTTGGGGCCTTCTTCTTCACGCGGTCTGACACGTGAGATCTTCACCGTCTGTCCGCCGTCTGTAGCGTCTGTCGCATTGCGCCGGGGGAGGGGGTTTTGTTGCCCGCCCTCGTATCTTAAGGCTGCGCCGCCGCAAATAGTGTTTGGCGAGTTGTCGCACCGCAGTGCGCCTCGCGGACGGGCCCTGGTCCGCCTACTTGTCCGATCTCTCTCTCTCTCTCTCTCTCTCTCTCTCTCTCTCTCTCTCTCTCTCTCTCTCTCGTCTCTCTCTCTCTCTCTCTCTCTCTCTCTCTCTCTCTCTCTCTCTCTCTCTCTCTCTCTCTC
>CAUYUJ010017862.1:0-52500 GCA_963575745.1 Prorocentrum cordatum
AGGAGGAGGAGGAGGAGGAGGAGGAGGAGGAGGAGTTCTATTCTATTATATTATATCTCCTGGCGTGTGTACCTGCTGCGGGGCAAGGGCACGCTTCACACACAATTAGACCTCAGGAAATTTGCCATCGGATTTAGGTGGGAGGCCACGCATCAGACGAGACAAAACTTCCTTCCCAGCGTTCGTGGGAGGTTCACAACCATTCTTAAGGTCCCGAGGGACTTCGGCATAATGCCTCCCACAAACTTCACAATATAGCACACCTCGAAAACAAGCACGGTGGTGGGAGGGATGGACAAATTCAGCACATGATGATCAAGAGCAGATTCCCCGCCCCCACCCTCTCCCGTCGGTGGGCCTAGATCATCAGGAACACGGGCTGGGGCGCCTGCGGACGCAGCGCCTCGAAGGGACGGGGATCGAGGATGGAGCCGTTGAACTCGTTGCTGGACCACAGCACGAGGCTTGCACGGGTTAGGCCAGAATTCGGACAGCTGGCCTACCCGCTGGAAAGAGCGATGACAGAGAGAGCACTTGAGGATAGAGGGACGGACAAACACAGAATGACCTTGAGCACCCAATCGATTACACCGCTCTAGCAACGCAGGGATCTTCCTGGAACGTTCTCGGGAGACCCTTTCAGGATGTTCACGCTGGGACAAAAACAGGCATTCACGCTGCACAGACAACAGGCGGCAGAGGACAAGGCTAGCAATACCATCAGCGTGAAGGGTTCTCCTCACAAGTTCCTCGGGGATCTCACTTGCGTCCGCGGCTTTTCCAGCGAAAAAATCAGGGGACATTTTTAAACATCAGTTAAAACCATCTCCTGACATTGGGCCTGGGTGGAGTGTCCTTTAGCCCATCGAACGTCAATCGTTCCGCCTCGGGCCTTCATCACGTTATGGTAATGGGCCCACAAACCGAGAGAAGCTGATTTCCTCTTGGCCTTGAGGGTCTTGCGGGAGCCCTTGACGACAGACAGGTTATCGCAATACACATGAATAGCACCAGTAGAACGTTTTGCAAGCTCAATCAAGGCGAACAGTTCAGCTCGGCCAGCGCTCTGCACCTTCGTTGGCAAGGTACCGCTGGCCACTCCATCAAAAAGTCCATGGGCACCTAAATGGACGACAGCCCAGCCACACCTCCGCAGGCGCCAATCTTTATGATGCTTTCCCCCAGCACCGTCGATCCCCCAGACTCCTCCATGCACTTTAGCCCCATTCAAGAGGCGGCCCCAGGACCACGACAGGGTTCGGGGAGGGGGGGAGGTGGCCAACGGAATCAACCAGGGGGGGTAAACCACGCAACCAAACGGCACACCTGTCATGCTGGGAAAGGGCTTCGGACACAAGGCTGCTAGTTTTGCCAGTGGAGCTGTCCAGCAAATCGGCATTGCGAGGGCAGCCCCAAAAACGATGGGCCGCAGCTTCGGCCGCAGCACCACGCCTAGGGCAAATGCCTCTGGTGTAAGAGTCATCGCCCGACTGGGCAATGCGATCCTCGGTCCAAAAGCCACCCGTTAAAACATTCCGAAGCATGCATGCAGCTTCATGAGAGTTATCTTTTTCAAGCTTCCTCAAAAATCTCCGAACCACAGTAAACTCAACTCCTCGTTCCAAGCCTGATCCAAGGTAATGGGCAGAAGCAGCGGACCAGGGCATCTAGCCACAAACTCGCAGAAGCGCCTGCCACAGAGCATGAGGAAACTGACGGTCGGTAATCCTCAGCTCAGTGCCATCCTCCAGGCGCCAGAAAAGAGGGCTGATCGGGGCAATCCTGAGATCCATCAGGGCTGCCACAGTAGCTGCAATAGGGCCCCGAACCCGTTGCCAGCGATGCTTGGCACGTCCGAAGGCCTGTGCGATGGTAGCCCATGTCTGAGCCACTTGCATGCGCATCTGGTGATTCAAATCGCCCCAGACGTCGGCGAAAGCAATCAACTGCTCATAACGCAGCCTAAACTGGGGGTCATCCTTGGCAGAGCTCACTAGAGCCAAAACAGTAGTAGCGCAGGCACCAGGGGCCCAGCGGCCCGAACAAGTCGCCGCTTGCGCACGAAAGGGACGAATTTGAGCAGGAGACAGGCCCAGGACCTGGTGGCCCCAGGACCCCACAGCCAGGACACCAGGCTTAAACAACTTACGGGCGGACCCGACCAGCCGATGCAAAAACGGAACTTTCTTGGTCTTCTTGGAGGTCTGGGCACGTCGAAGCCGAAGCTAGGCAGTAAAACGCCTCTTACCTGCCGTAGTCATGACCCCCAAGTCGCGAGCAGCTTCAGCAAGCTTGATGGGCAAACCAGTACACTGAAAACGTAATTGGAACTCCTTTCCAAGCTCAAGACGACTACAGACCAAGGTAGATTTATCAGAAATAGTACAGTTCAGTTGTTGTAGTTCATGGGTAAGAAACATAGCAGCGGGGACCAGGTGATGCAACATATCCTCGGGGGATCCTTGCTGAGATTGGGTCAAATCGTCCACGTACCCCTTAATAGCCACAGGACGGAAATGCACGTGCATAGTGTCCAGCAGCTCATAAAGGTAAATCTTGACCCGGCTCATAGACTGCACGCAGCCGGCCAAAATTCTGGCGCAATGATGTCGGACACAAAGCCGCCGACATCCAACAGCCAAGGAGCAGCGTGGACGAGGATACTTAAGTATAGGAGGTGAACAGGGTACTCCATATGCATGGCGAATCCAACCAGGCGATGAGGATCAATCGAGTCAAAAAACCTTTTCAAGTCCCAATGGGCCCCCACTGAACACAGACCTTGAAACCGAGCGACCTCCTGGCCGACTTCACGCAACAGGGCCGCCTGCAGGGCACTAGAACCTTTCATCGCCGTGTCCCAAAAATTGGACCTTTCGGCGGTCCAGTCGTCCAAATGATGATTACGAGCTTTGCAGTAAATCCGATATAAGGTAGGGCATTTACAATTAGGGCGATCACATTCAACACTCTTGGGGAGCAACGCGATTAAACTCAAAAGCGTCTGGGCAGGCCACGTCAGGCCGAGTTCGCACTGATTGAGGGGAGTAGTGAACCCCATGGCAGCGCCCCTGGGCCTGTCCAAAACCGACCGCGGATGCCAGTGATCAACGCCAACAGCGGTAGTCGCAGAGAAACAGCGGGAAGCACGTTGAACGTCGCTGACCTCCAGAGGGTCAAGCAATTGAACAGCCTCAAGGGCATGGGGCCTAAGGGAGTCCAGCACGCAAGAGAGATTTTTTCGGGCCCCAGGGTCGAAGGCCCAAACTTCACGCCATCTTTGTTCTCGGTACTGGGGCAAATCAGCAGGGAGCTGACGAACATGGGTAGGGGTCACAAGCACCTCAGGGGGGCTCCCCAAGATCGTATTTCAACCGATCATGGACTCTCTCAGCGCCTCGTGGCAGAGCGCGAAGGAGCCAATTCTTCATGTTGGCTCTCGAGGTGGCCTTAGCTTCACGCCAGGCGGACGCTAGAGAAGCTGAGACAGCGGCCGATAGATCGTCCATCGCACCAATCTGGGTAGGCGGGCTACTAAGCTGAGCCTGCCACCAGTCGATGCCTCGAACGTCGTCGGCCAACAAAAATGCAGAAATCTTTTCGGCTAAGCCTCGGAGGACGCTAACTAAGGCAGGGGCCATGCACTTTGACTTGCGAGCGGTATAGAGGCGGTATTTCCAGAACTTCTGAGAAATATGAGTCCAGAAAGCTTTGTCCAATAGGGCCACGCCCCCTGATGTTATTCTTCCGAAACGTAGGGGAGTCGCCTCTATGTGTGCCAGGTAAATCATCAACCACAGCACAGGCACGGGAAGCATGGAGGCTCTCAGTAGCACGAGACCAGAGCAGATACGCAGACGAAATACTCGTGGAGAGGTGGTCGGCCACACGCGCAATCAAGGCATCTCCAAGAAATCCAGGGGCCCGAGGAGGACCAGGATCAGCAACACGCTCCAGAATGACTTCCCATAGAAGGTCGGGCCCAGGACAAACAGGAAATTGAGGTGGACGACATCTCTGCCACATGTCTTGTTCCAGAGCCCCATGCTTCAAAGTGACAGACAGACAGCAGCGGGTCCTAAAGGGGCTGGGGCCGAAAGAGTTCACATCAAACAGATACGCCGAATCATTAGAGGCAACCACATAATCAATCATAGACCCCCTGCCCTGTGCGCAAGTAGCTCCAACGTCAGACGGGGCAGAAACTCTTCCTCGAACAAGTTGAGGAAATCCACTGAGATCAAGATCTTGGGCAGGAATATTAAAGTCGCCCATCAAACACCAAGGGATAGATTGCGTACCCAAGAACTCTGAGACCGACCGAAGACGTTCGATATTTTCCCCACAGACACCCAGGTCCGAAATCCGGTATATCGCACCGACAGCGATAACAGCTCGCTGAGTTCTTAATTCCAAGAAAAAAACCAATTTGGGCCAGAACCCACATCCTGGAGGCCTTTCTCAGAGGCCAGGAAACGCCTAAACGCAAGCCCCTTGGACACAACAGCTCCTACTCCTCCATGCGTTCCCCCTCCAGGGGAGGGGGGAGCAGGGTAAAAATGCGGCCTCCAGCCGATCTGCGCTGCATTGCGCTTTGCCTTCTTCACAGCTTCATGCCGCAGGTGCGTCTCTACAAAGAAAAATCCATCGGAGATCGGCCTGAGCTCCTGGCAGAACTTCAGGGCGACCTCGTTCCATGATGTACGACCTCTGGACGAACTGCAGTGCCCGTGTTGTCGCCGATCCCGCTGGTGAGGAAGGGAGGCGCTAGGGGCACTGCGGGGGCCCATCTGGACCTGACGCAGGCCAGGGGGCTGGTGGTCCAAAAGGTCCGCCTGTTTGCATCTGTTGAAGAACACGTTCGAATGAAGCCGCTGCGCCTTCTCGAACGGTACGTGGCCTTTTGGCTGCCTTGATCTGGGATTGCTTCTGCATGAGTTTCTTCATCTTGTCCAAGTCTTCAGGGGTGAGTGCATTGTCGATGCTGCGCTTCTTGAGGGTATCGAGCTCCATTCTGGCATCATCATTTGTAGCCTCACCAGGAGCATCAGACATAGCATCATCATCAATCTGAGCTTGAAAGGCCTTGATCTGCTGCCAGAACTCGTAGCGCTGGAGGTGCTGAGTGCACCGGGCGCGGAGAGCAGCTTCATCCATACTCTGAAGGTTGGCAGGAACAGGAGGCACTTGCCCAGGTTCACGACCAGCAGGTGGCTCTCGATCACCACCGCCTGCAGGGGCAGCAGCGTGGACAGGAACAGCACGACCACCTGCACCCGCTTGTTCTGGTTGCCTAGCCTGGGCACGGGCAGCTTCAGCAGCTGCATCACGTTGAGCACGGACAGCCACTTCTCGTTCAGCTCGTTCATCGGCCAACATCTGCTTACGATGCTCCACTGGGTCGAAAGAATCCATCTCATCATACGCGGCACGGTGAGCAGCTGCGGCTTGCTCGAGCTGACCGACCGCCTCCGCGGGCAGAGCTTCAGCCTGCGCCAAAGCCTCCTTGTGCCGAACCACTGCAGCCAGCTTCTGTTCGACATCGTACAGAGCCAGCCGCTCAGCTTTAGAATCACGTTCAACGGCCATGGCGAGGGCAGTGCGACGCTTCGCCACCTTCTTATCCAGGTCGTTGTCCGACGAGGCGGGTACCTCAGGTGCGGAGGTGGTACAATACCACCAACACCGCGTAGAGCTTCAGCACGTTCAGGGAAAAGGGCAGCAAACCGCTCGAGTTCAGCATCGAACGAAGCTCCATCTCCTTTGACTTTAGACTTGCCACGACCATAGCCATGACCTTCATCAGTACCACGTACGCCACCGTCAGACAGAACATACTACTCGCCTTGACATTTAGAACAACAGGAATGGCCGTGAGACACATATTCCCAATGCCCGCACTTCGAGCACACGCGGTACGGTTTGTGCTGAACTTTGGAAACGCGGCCTCCATTGCGGCGAGGTTGCTGCTTGTCCCAGGGTGCATAGTACCAGGCCATCTCCCGAGCAGAAAGGGAAACAGCGGATTGCTCCAGCAGGAGCTCACAAAAGACGGAATGGTTCCAGGCTCGGCCAGAGCCAGGTGCGAGAAAGACTGAAGGAAACCTGCTGCAGGCGCAACAACTCGGGCCTGCCCCTCGGCAGCAGACAAGTACGAAGCCGCAGGGCGACGGTTTCGTACTTGAACCAAAATGGCTACGGAAGGAGGAGGAGGAGGAGGAGGAGGAGGAGGAGGAGGAGGAGGAGGAGGAGGAGGAGGAGGAGGGGAAGGAGGAGGAGGAGGAGGAGGAGGAGGAGGAGGAGAGGAGGGGGAGGGGGATGGGGGAGGAGGAGGAGGGGGAGGGGGGAGGAGGAGGAGGGGGAGGGGGAGGAGGAGGAGGAGGAGGAGGAGGAGGAGGAGGAGGAGGAGGAGGAGGAGGAGGAGGAGGAGGAGGAGGAGGAGAGGAGGGGGAGGAGGAGGGGAGGGGGAGGGGGAGGAGGAGGAGGAGGAGGAGGAGGAGGAGGAGGAGGAGGAGGAGGAGGAGGAGGAGGAGGAGGAGGAGGAGGAGGAGGAGGAGGAGGAGGAGGGGAGGAGGAGGAGGAGGAGGAGGAGGAGGAGGAGGAGGGGGGAAGCGAGAGGGAGAAGGCCTCCTCAGAAGGCCTCGCGGGGACTTCTCGGAGGCCCTCCCGCCTTCCCGAGAAGTGCCTGGCGTCCTGCGGGGGAAGGCTCGGAGCTCTTTCCGGAAGGCCGGAGGACTTCCGAGTCTTCTGACTTCGGTCACGCGAAACAGTTGGGCGATACACAAGAGTCCTAAAGGTGGGCCAGTTCAGGAGCTCTTTTGCGACCCCCAATGGGGCGTTCGCGGCCCCTCAATGGAGACCTCCGGGGCCCGAGAAGGGCACCTCCCTCGCCCCCCATGCATCGCCCCCCCAGTAATTCGCGCGCATCGAGCCTTCTGAGAAGCCCCGCCCCTTCTCGCTTCCCCCCCCCGCGCTCGCCGCCACCCCCTGCTCCCGTGCTTCGTCTGGCGTGCCCCTCCTCGCCCCCCCCCCCCGCCGTGGCCCGCCCCGAGAGGGCTCCCGCAGCTCGGGGGGGGCCCGTCGAGACGCCGGCAGCCCTTCCTGGCATGTTTGGCGTCTGTTAGCTCTCCGAGGGGGGGGGGAAGCGAGACGGAGAAGGCCTTCTCGGAAGGCGGCGGGCCTTCTCAGACGCCATCCGGCCTTCTGAGAAGTCTTCTGTGTCTTCGGGGAAGGCTTCGAAAACTTCTCAGAAGGCAGGGGGACTTCCGAGCTTTCTGAGGAGGTCCGCCCCTTCTCACGTTCCCCTTGGGGTCGCCGTCGACGTCGACTATCTCTCCCTCTCTCTCTCTCACACGTTCTAATATGCATCAATCGATCTACTTGCCAAAAAGCCCATGCACTGATGGAGTCCTTACTTCAGTTCTGGGGAACTGGGCCTGGCAGCCAGCCTGCCGGCTATTTAGCCGCCGTTGTCGCCCTGTCACCGTTTCGTCGCCGCCCGTCGTCTGGTGGCTATGTAGTCGCCGTCGCCGCCTCGTCGACGCCCGTACCTAGGCCTGTCTGTCGGTCTGGCGTCTATGTTGTTGCCGTCGCCTTCCCGTCGTTACCTAACTTGCACAACGTAGAGCGCGCTGCAAATATTGCACCACATGGATTGCACCACCGTTGATTGCACGACATAGAGCGCACGACATACATTACTCCAGCAGGTTAGACCACATATTTTGCAGAACATATGTTGCAACATCTGTATTGCACCAGTTAGGTTGCACCACGTCGATTGTCAATTGCACCGCATATATTGCGCACCACAGTGATTGCACCACATATATTGCACAACAGACGCTGCACCACATATGTTGCACCACCAACCTTGCGCAACACATATTGCACATCATAGATTGCTCAAAGTAGATTTGACCACACATATCGCCCAACATTGATGCATCCACAGAAAGTACACCGCATAGATCGCACCACCTATAGTGGGCAGCCTAGATTGCATCACCCTTATTGCTCCACATAGTGGGTCAACCATATCTGGTACTCCTAGATCGCACCACGCATTGCACACGCACATGTTGCAGACATCGTTTTTCAGCGCAGATGGCACAACATATATTGCAACATATATGTCACTGGATGTATTACTTCATACATACTGCACAGCATATGTTGCTAGAAACACACTGTTTGGAGCCCACGTAGACCAACGAATGGATGTATGTTTGTATGCATGCATGCATGTATGGATATACGCATGCCATTGATGTACTCATAGTTGTATGCGTGTAGGTAGGCATGTATACATGTATGCAGGTATATGTATATGTAGGTTAATGCACATACACTAGTCTGCAGTGGCGTTTCGCGTCATGCACCTTGGTCTTCAATGTTCGTCATGCAGGCGGAAGGGCAGGAAGGTAAAACTCCAGGTTCAGCGATAATGCCGTTCTAATAATGAGATTCGTTCTTCCTCAGGTTTCCCCTTCCCTGCGAATTTGTCCCCATCCTCCTTGGCTCTTTTTGCGGAAGCTCCTCCTTGGAGAGCCTCTTGGGCCTTCAGGAGGCCTTCTGGGTTTCTTCTGGGGGCCTCTGGGGGCTTCCCCGGGATACCCTGCTTCCTATCGCGGTATCCCTGAACATCGGGGTCACGATTTGGACTGCTTCGGGTGGGCGTCTCGGGGCCATCTTGGGCCGTCATAGGGCTCCCCTCGGGCCATCTTGGGGCCCTGTTGGGCCGTCTTGGGGCTTTCTTGGACTGCCTAGAAGCCCCTCCGGATAGTTCTGGGGCGATGTTCTGTCCTCCTGGGAGGTCTCGGACGCCCGGCAGACCGAGGAATCGAGCACTCCCAAACTCACACAAAAGCCACTGGAAATTACAGTTTTCTTGTCACCGCGGCTGGTGCCGCCCCGAGAAGCGGGTCTCGGCACGGACCCCGGGGGGTTACGTTGCGTCTTCGGGGGACCTCGCCTGTCCCCAAATCGGCCGCGAGCCCAGGAGGGAAGTGAGAAGGGGCGGGCCTTCTCAGAAGGACGGCTCGGAAGGCCCCTGGCCTTCTGAGAAGTTGTCTAAGCCTCTCCGAAGGCACAACAAAAATCTGAAAGAAGGCGCGAGGGCTTCTGAGAAGTCCCGCCGCCTTCTGAGAAAGCCTTCTCCTTCTCAGTTCCCTCCCTCGCTAGCCGCCGACCAAAATTGGTGTCTTCTCTTCTGCCCGACGCGGGCTCGATACGGACTCGACGCGGACTTGGCGTGGATTCGGCGCGGATCCGACGCGGATTCGGCACGGATCCGACGAGTCCGCGACATGGATTCGGCACCGACTCGACGCGGATAGGGCCGAGAGGGGGCAGACGAGGTGCCCCGAGGATGCAGCAACACAAAGGAGGGGGGGGGGGGGACTGTGACCGAGCTCCTGGCCAGGTTGGGGCTGGGCGGGCGGGAGAGCCGCCGCTGCCTCGGGCCTCAACGGGCCCTCCTCGGATTAGGCACGCGCATCGGGGCAAGCCCCTGTCTTTCATCCTTCCTCCTCGTCCCCCCTCTCTTCAACGTTGCGCAGGCTCGCTGCAACAGCATGCCTCCGCCCTCCTTCATTCCTTTTCCTTCTACATGACTCCCCCCTGTCCCACCCTGAGGCCAGTTTTTAGGGCGGGCCGGGCGTTTCGCCGGAGACTTCCTCACCATGTATGACTCTGCAGCTTAAGAGTGACAAAAGTTTCAGAGATGGAGGGCGGACCGTTTTCAACATGTGACTCTCGCCTAAGCGCCGCGCACATTCAGTTTTTAAACACGCAAGAGTTTCGCATATTGAGGGCGGGCCGTTTTCAAGATGTGGCTCTCGCTTTAGCGCCGCGCACATTCGTTTGATACAGTGCAAACGTTTCACGGATTGAGGACCGTTTCTATTCAAATTGTGGTTCTCGCTTCAGCGCCTTGCATACTTTTCAGCATTTGCAAGAGCTTCACGGATTGAGGGCGGTTCCTTTTCAAAATGTGGCTCTCGCCTAAGCGCCGAGCACATTCGTTTTAAAGATGTACAGGGGTTTCACGGTTGAGGGCGATTTCTTTTCAAAATGTGGTTCTCGCCTTAGCGTTGCGCACATCCGTGAAACAACTGCACAAGAGTTTGCGGATTCCCATGATCAGCGTACAAGAAACGGTGTTTTGGAAGGATTCAGGACTATGCGGGTACAACATTTATGTTGATTCGCGGTGTTGAAATCCCACAAATGGCTGTCTGGCTCGATTCTGGATCGTCAAGACGCAGCAGTCAGGTTGACCCGTGGCGTTACAGTCCAGAGAATAATGTTTTGGCATGTTTCAGGATCTTCGAACGGTTGTCTTTCAGCGAGGCAGCTTCCTCGATGTAAATGGGCCCTTGTAGGGGCGTATGAAGAGGAGGGATTTTGGAGGGAGGGTTAATTCCAACATCATTGATGACTCTTGGGTTTACACTGGTCCTCCTCCTCCCTTCTCCTCCTCCTCCTCCTCCTCCTCCTCCTCCTCCTCCTTTTCCTCCTTCTCCTCCCCCTCCTCTTCCTCCTCCTCCTCCTCCCTTCTCCTCCTCCTCCTTCTCCTTCTCCTCTTCCTCCTCCTCCTCCCTCCCTCCCTCCCTCACCCTCCTTCCTTCCTCCTCTCCTCACCGCACGCGGACTCAGAGTGCTCTGGGACACTCCCGGAGCGTTCCGGAGCGCGCTGGAAGGGCCGCGGCGCCCGACACATCCTCCACAATATCCAGCTCTCAGAGATCCCAGATTTATCCCAATCCAATTTTGTCCCCATCACGGGGGGACAAAGTCAGGAGCGAAACAAGGACGTACATGTACATGAATCCACGCTGGTTTCGAGAGCACGCATTGCACAAATGTTCGTATAACGCGGCGGGTCTCGCGAATCGAGGGGCCGTGTTCATGTACATAGCTGGGCGCGTACGTCCTTTGTGGGCTCCCTACAAAGGTTCTGATACCACTGCGCCCCAGACCTGACCAGGGGTGTTCCTGCCCTGAATTTCGAGGCGAATGCAGCCGTGGCAACGAGGGAAGGGTAGCAGGTGGCAGCAGTATCCGTATCCCCGGACACGCGACGCCCTTACTGAATATGTTTCGCTGAGCGCCCCCCAGAAGTCCCAACCCAATCCTTTCCCAGGGACCGGCTTTTAATTTTCGTCCTAAGCCGTTTTGGGGGGGACCCAAGGCCCTGTGAGGGCCTCCAGCCGAAAACGGAGAAACAAACATCCCTTCTTGTTGATTTCACGACGTGAGGATTCCTGAATCTCCACCTTCCACACTTTCCCACCAGCAGGTGGGTGGCTGCTTCAGTGATCTTCTCGAGGGACAAAGAGAAGGCAGAGACATGAACTTCTGGAGCTCCGCTTGGATCTGTTGGATCTGGGTTGGACCCCCTCCCTGGCGCGCAGAGCGTGCCATGGTGGTCCAGCGCCGATCCGAGAAACGCACACGGAGCTCTCGAAGTGTAGGTCTCTGCAGTTTTTCGCCTTGAAGCAGCCACCTTCTTGTCAGAAAGTATGGAAGATAGAGAGTCAAGGAAGAGGGACAACAAGTGCAGGGACATCAGCTTCCGGAGCTCCGCGTGGATTTCTCGGGCTCGGCGCCGGACCCCATGGCGGCGCCTGCGGCGCCGCATGCCTGGGTCTTCTCCCCTTCTGAGCCCCTGGCTTCGTCTTACAGTCGGGGCCCTGAAGAAGGAACCCTTTTCGTTGGGAAGGGGCTCCGTGTTCCTTGATAGTTTCACGGCTTGCCTCAGGTTTCCCCAAGGTTTTCGATGGGGAATCGAAGTTTAACTTATGGAAAAGGAGGGGCCTCGTTCCTTATTTAGGGTTCCTTAGGTCAACGCCCCGACTGTACCCGATCGGCGGATTGTGGGGCGCGTGGCGAAGCGCGAGGGGCGCAAGCTGTGGATCCGCGCCGAGCTTCGCGCGGTGGACGCGGAGGCGCCGGGTGGCGCGGGCGGCGCCCTGTACGCGGAGCTCTGATGCGATCGACATGCGTATGAGGAGGAGGAGGAGGAGGAGGAGGAGGAAGAGGAGGAGGCACCCATACCCTTAGCATTCCCTCGAGATTCGCCCCGAGATTCGGGTCAGAGCGCACCCGCGGGAGGGGTCCGGGGGAGTAGCGGCATCAGTACCATCTGGTTTCCCCCAAGAATTGGTGCGCCAGCCATCGGCTCAGTGGGTGTCTTGAGGTAGGTTCCAGGGCGCGAAGTGGCGCTCAACTGGGCTGGGCCCTCTCACATCACTGATACTGCATTCGTTGGTTTTCGGAGGAAAGGTGGTTTGATCTCAGGGCAGTTGTGTTTCATCTTGAGAGAAGGAAAAGGCCTTCGCAGAAGGCGGTGGGGCTTCTCAGAAGCCCTCCGGCCTTTCTGAGAAGTTGTCTGCCCAAACCCCCGACGTCATGATCTGTTACACTGTTCATTACGTCGACCCCCAGAGTTCTCGACCCATCCCCTGGGGCAGGTTTCTCATCCTGAGTCATTTTTTGACCGTCCCGCGGCCCAGCGAGGGCTCCCGGAGGCCGAACGAAACGACAAACCTTCCGTCGTGGTTTTTCGGGGGTGGACAGACCTCCTACCCTGACACGTCGATTAAGGAATTGGCCGTTTTCGGTTCGCGAGAGGGCGTCGCGGCCGTCATTTTTGCGGGTCCAGGTCCGTCGGTTTCGGTCCCAGGCCGTTTTCACCAAGGGGAGGTTTGCTACAGGGAGGTCTGTCCACCGCCGAGTTCTGTCATGGCCCGAGGGGGTCTGGGGTGTGTCTGTGGGGGAAGCCTCAGACATGTCAGAGGAAGGCCGGGGGGCTCCTCAGAGCCTTCCGGGACGGCCCGCCCCTCCGGACGGCCCCCCGACGGCCCGCCGCCGACGAGGACCGACAGCAGTGCCAGGCCCCTTTTGGCAGCGGGGGCCCGCAGCGGGCGGCGCTGCGGGCTTTGCCCATAGGGAAGACAGCGACCCAGACATCCGGCTGCCCCAGTTTTTTCGACCCCTCCTCCTCCCCCTCCTCCTCCTTGTCCTCCTCCTCCTCCTCCTCCTCGGGCTCGGGCTGCCGGCGTCGGTGTGTCGGCCGAACGCAGCCGCCCCGCCCCCCCGGAGGGGGGCGAGCTCGCCCCAGGGTGGGCGCGAGCAAGCTTAGGCTTGGGTCGGGCGTGGGGGGGGACCCCGCCACGCGCAGAGGGGGGTGGGGGGAGGGGGGAGGGTTTCTTAAAGGCACCCCTGCTTCTCAGAAGGCGCGGGCCTTATCTATAGATGTAAGGCCGGCGCCTTCTAAGAAGCAGCCTGCTTCTAAGAAGTCCTCCCCCCTCCCCCCACCCCCTTGTGCGCGCCGCCAATGGACCCCGGAGGTCTGGACCACTTCTCCAGGGCCGGTTTTTCGTCCCGAGTCGTTTTTTGTCGCGCCCGAGGCCATGCGAGGGCCCCCGGGGGCCGAAGACGGCCCCAAAGCCGCTGCTCCAGTTTTTTGGTAGGAGCGTCGGCTCTCTGGGAAAGGCCGCCTGCCCAGCAGCGGCCGCGGTGGGTTCTGGTCAGCGTCTGTTGTGGGGCGTCGTGCCCCTCATTTCCGTACCCGCTTCCGGCGTCCAGAGGAGCTGGACGGGCTGTCCATCGCGGGCGTCAAGCTCAAGTCCCGAGGAAGAGACCGCGGCAGGAGCATGACTCCTCGGAGGTCCGCGAGGGTTGTTTTGGATCTGCGCGGTGCCCCCCCACGGCGGCGGCGCGACAGGGAGGGGGGCCCATCTCAGGTCCAAGAAGACCGCGCGGGGGTCATGCGGATGCGGCTGTTTCTTCCTCTCGAGCCCGAGTCGGAGGATCCAGAGCTGCGCAACCGGCGGTGGACGACGCGCGACGGCATGTTATGCGCGTGACCATCGCTCCTTCTCCTCCTGCTCATCATCCCCTCTCCTGCTTCTCCTCCCCCTCCTTCCCGATCCTCCCCCTCTCCCTCCGCCCTGTCCCTCCTTCCCCTTCCACGGTCCCCCTCTCCCCTCGCACACTTTCCTTCCCCCTCACTATTTTCCGCCGTCTCCCCCCTCTCTCCCCCAAGCCTCGGTATCTTTGAACCAGTCCACATCCCATCCCCATCACCTTCGAGACCCCCACCAAATCACCATCCCAGTTGGGGATACACGCCTCAAAACCCGAAGGGAACGACCTATATCCCCATCTAGGGGGGTACATCGGCCAGTTGGGCCCAGGCCACGCCGCTGGGGATGGGGATCAGTTAAACGATACTCACAGCCTCTCCCCAACCCATATCCCCCTCCCTCTTCCTCATCGTCAGTGATCTCGGAGGCCTGGAGGTTGGCACCACCACCGATACCGGCGGTGTGCCTTCACCGAGGGAAGTTGATCCCGATCCTGATGGTGGTGATGGTAATCTTCGGGCTTCCTAGGTGGCAGAAGATTATCATTCAGTCGGGTCTGTCCCTCTACAGGAGGACTATTCAACAATACATAATCTAGGGACCAATGTTTGATCATTGTTTGAATATGTTTGAGCATTTTTTTTTCGTCCAAACTCCCTTTGCAGGGGGACATGCCCGACCTCAGATTCCCACCAGCGCCACAATCTAGGCTCATCCTTCTCAGGTGGACGCACCCCCATGTTTTGGTGTTGGTGCCCGCTTCCAAGCCTCCAGTTACTCTTGTTGTTGAATCGCTTCGTTCATTCCGGCGGTCCGTATTGTGCCATCGTTGGTGTTTGCCTGCTCGTTCGTGGCTTTTTGGGGCCACTTGGGAGCCGTTTTGGGGCCTCTTGGAGCCCTCGTGGGAGCCGTTTTGGGGCGGGGCTTCTTTTGGGGCCTCTTGGGGGCCTCGTGGGGCCTCGACGGGGCCTCCTGGGCTCTCTGGGGAGCCCCTTGGGGCGGAAGGCTCGAACTTGTGGTTCGTATTCCTCCTCCTGGGCCCCTCTTGGGGCCGTCTTGGGGCCCTCTTGGGCGATCTTGGGGCTCTTCTGCGGGCCTGTCGGGTTGTCATGGGGCGGTCTCGGGGGGCCTCTGGGGCCACCTTGGAGCGTCGAACGCCAGAAAACCAGAGAACGCGGAAAACATTGAAAAACACAAGCGAGCAAGCAAGCATGACCAAGCATCTGGAAGGACGCGTGAGAAAAAGACAAGAATACATCATTAGTGCCTCTCTTTGGGTGCCCTTGGTCCTCTTGGCGCGCTCTTGGGGCTTCTTTTGGGGCCTTTTGGGGCCGTCTTGGGGCCATCTTGGGTGTCTTGGAGCGCTCTTGGGCCGTGATTCCGATTCGTTGGCCCTTTTGGAGTTGCCTGGAGGGTCATGGTGTCGCACTTGGGGCGATCCGGAGGGCCCCGACAACCGCCCTCGGGAGTTCAGCATCCTTGAGCGGACCGTGGCAGGAGCTACTCCAGATTTCATAATAAAGGGAGGGGGGTCTCATTTCGGGGGGGGTCTCTTCCAGGCTATCTTGGAGGGCCTGGGGGGGTCTGGGGACGATGTTTTGGAGGGTTCTCCCACAGGGGGGGGGTCTGAAATGGCCTGTCTTGGAGGGTCCAGACCCCCTCCCTTTTATTACGAAATCTGGAGTAGCCAGGAGTCGGCCGGGGTATTTTCTAGTCTGGGGACCCCCCGGGGCCGCCCCGCGCGCGCGACCTCGATTATGCACATACTCTGTGAACCAGTTACTGGAGCTCTTAGCACGCCTCTGGCCCGTTTGGTCGGGGAGTGATGTTCTCCCTCATCCTTCTCCGCCAGCTCGGCCCCTGCCTGCTGCCAATATTCCTCCCTGCTCGTTCTCTCCCTCTCCTGCTGGTGGTGCTGCTGCTGCTCTCGTCGCCGTCGTCCTCGTTCGCCTGGCATTGGGCCCTCGCGGGTTGTCGTGTCTGAGCTCTCGGAAAAAAAAGAAGCGGGCAACAAGCTTGCACAGCAGTAGGACTGAACCAACAGACGTTTGTGTGTATGTATGTATGCATGCATGCATGCATGCATGCATGCATGTATGTATGTATGTATGTATGTATGCATACATTTACAACGTGCAATTATACACGATGTACGTCTGTGTACGACATTCAATGGCCTTGGGCACATTGCGCCATCGTGCCTGTGTTGTGGGTCTGAGGCCTGTTGGATTTTCGTTGGGATCTCGTTTTGCGGAATGCTTGGGTTTTCGATTCGTGTTCCCTTTTTCCGGGCCGTCTTGTGGCCTTTTGAGCAGTCTTTGGTCGCCTTGTGGCCTCATTGGACCGTCTTGGGGCCTCTTGGGGGCCTCTTCGGCCGTCTTGGGGCGGTTTGAGGGCCTCTTGGGAAGTCTGGGAGCGTCGGAAGCTCGGACACTGGATACGTAACCGATGTGACATCAATTGTGGCCTCTCGGGGCCCTCTTGGGGAGGCTCTTGGGGCGTCTCGAAGGCTTCTTCGGCCGTCTCGGGGCCATCTTGGGTGTCTTGGGAAGCGTTGGGGCCGTCTCCGAGGCCTCTTGCACCCTCTTGGGACCCTCTCAGGGCTGTCTTGGCCCGGTTTGGGGCCTCCCTTTGTTGGGGCACCGTCCCAGAGGCCTACGCGGAACACCTTGAGAGTGCCCGGCCGCGTCCAAGAGCGCCCGGGAATGTCGTGAGTGGGGCCCGTCAGAATTTTACAAACCTTCCAGAATTTCAGTATTCCTCAGAACTGCATTGTATATGTATGTATGTATGTGTATATATGAAACAAATAGATATATTGGTAGGGGTTCCCGGGGCCCCCAAAGCGCACTGATTTGTCTTCGGCCGTTTCGGGCCCTGCGGGGGGCGCCAAAAACCGTCAAAGGGGGCCGCGATACGTCCAAGAGGGCGCCAAGATGACCTACGAACGCTCCGAGAGCGCCAAAATGATCCAAAATTGCTCCACTTTGGCTTGAAGGCAGCCCAAGGGGGCTTCAAGACGGCCAAGATGCCCTCAAAAGGACTCCGACGAGGCACTCAGGAGGCGAAACAAATATGTTTTGATGATTTTCGTCGGTTTTTCGTGTTCTCGCTGTTTCGTGCTTCCGACGGTCCGAGACAGCCCAAGATGCTCCAGAAATCAGCTCAAGATTGCCCAAGAGGCACTCAAAGAGAGCGCCACGACGGCGAAGAGAGTCCCAAGACGGCCCAAGAGTGCCCCAAGAAGGCCCAAGAGGCGCCCAAGATCGCCCAAGAGGGCCCCAAGACGGCCCAAAGAGGGCCCAAGGGAGCGAACACGAACCGACAATCCGAGTCTTCCACTCCAAGAGGCCTCCAGAAGGCCCCAAGAGGCCCCCAACAGCGTCCAAGAGGCCCCCTAGAGGCCCTACGAGGCCCCAAAGGGGCCCCAACAGACGCCCCACGAGCACCCCAAACGGCCCCCAAGCGGCCTTCAAAACTGCCTTTGAGAGGCCCCCGGGAAGCCTTCCACGAATTCAAAACGACCTGCCAAGAAGCCTCGATGCCACAACCCAGGCACGGTGGCGGGATGGGCCGAAGGTCACTATCTGGAACGTGAACCGAGAACCCGAGATCTTCGCCCCAGGAGACCCCCTGAGGGGTTAAGAGGTCCCCAAGAAGCTTGGCGACAGGACACTGGTTGACCGGTCGATGAGAGCGCAGGAGGAGGAATAAGGAAGAGGCAGGAGAGAACAGAGAATGTTGACCTCGTTATTCATGATCGCCTTGTTGTCTCAATGCGGCCAATTCTCGACCAGCTAGAACATGAGCGCGCGCGAAGCGCGCGATGGTTCCAGTATCAATGTATGTACATAAACACATATCTCGATCTATATATTCATGTTTCAGTTAACATAAGTGTATGCGTACGTATGAATGTGTAGTGTGTGTGTATGCAGACACAGATGCATGCATGCATGCATGCATGCAATTATGCATGTATATATGCATGTGTATGTAAGCATATGTGTGTGGATGTAGGTGTGCGAATGTGTATATATGTATGTTTATATGTATGCGTGCATGTATGTGTGTATCTATGTATGTATATATGTATGTACATATGCATGCACGTATGTATGTGCATGTAAATACATATATATATATATATATGTATACATGTATGAATGCATTTATACGTATATGTACGCATGCATGTCTGTATGTAGGCATGCATTGTGGATGAGTGTAGTTTGGTACGTACGCATGTGCGTATGCGTATGCATGCATGCATGCATGCATGCACGGATGCATGTATGTATGTTTGCAGTTCTGTATGTGCGTATGGTGGTATGTATGTAGGTTCGTGTATGTACTACGCACACATACACATGTATATAAATGTATATAAATATATACACACGGTCGCCCCCCCTGTTCTGCGAACGGCGACTGCGAACGGCGAATGATATGATACCAGAGGGGGGGGGGAGTAGGGGGAGAGGAGTAGGCGGAGGAGACGGAGGAGGGTGTTTTTTCATTGTTTCCCCTTCCCCGCCCTCGGAGGCGGAGTTTTTTCCTTTTTCCCATGTGAAAACACATGTTTTTTCTTACACAAATTTGTTATTGTTTTTTTTTCTCCTTCTTTTTCGGGCCCCCCCCTGGGGCGGCAGGGAAACCCCGAGGGGCCGAACGGGAGAGCGAAAAACAGGAAAACATAAACAATATGAAACACACTTTTGATTTCACATGGGAAAAAAGGGAAACAACTCAGCCCCCGAGGGCGGGGAGGAGGACAAAAAGGAAAAACACACCCTCCTCCGTCTCCTCCGCCTAGTCGACTCCTTGACTCAACGTTCCCGCCCGGTTTCTGCCGAATTCCGTTCCTCTTTCTCCCGTTATCTCTCCTCTTTTCTCTTCCCCCTCTCTCTCTCTCTCTCTTGACCCTCTCTCTCTCTATCCCCCTCCCTCTCTTGACTCTCTCTCTCTCTCCTCTCCTCTCCCTTCCACTCTCTCTCCTCCTCCCTCTGTCCGTAGCCATTTTTGGCTCAAGTCCGTAGCGTTTCGCTCAGGACTTGACATTCTGGCGTGGGGGATAATTGCGGCCCCCGACCGCTCTCGCGTCTCCCCAGTGGCCTGCCCAGGCCTGGAGGCGCTGCTGCATACTGTGTACTGTACGCGGGGTTTCCCGCCTGTGGACAACACGATCTCTTTTTCGCAGAAGTTTACGGGCGGCCCATGGCGCCATCTCTCGGTTTTCATGGCGGAGCACCGCCGTCTGGGCATACGCAGAGACGCCAGGCATGGGCCAAGCCATGGTTTTGTAAGCATTGCTGGTCGCACCAGACTGGCGACAGGTGGTGGAATAGAGCGGACCTTGATCACTGTTCGCTCTGCAAGCAGCCCAAGGCGTCAGCATTCGCGGGGATCAAGCAACCTGCGGCTCCCTCGGTGTCGGCGACCAAGGCACAGGCGCAGCCAGACCCTAAGCTCACTTCCGAGCTCAAGCGGCTGCGCGAGGAAGTTGCTCAGCTACGGAAGAAGGATGTCGCTCCCAAGCCCGAGAATGATGCCATGGACGCCGACGCGGGCAAGGACAACGATGCAGAAGCTCGGAAGGAGCTCGGGGACGTCACGGAGAAGCTGCAGAAGGTTGCAGACTTCGTCGGCCCAGAGTTTGATGACTTGCGGGGGAAGTTGCGAGCACGTCAGACCCCCCTTCGGGGTCAGATCACTCGTGGCAAATCCCTGGACACGCGGCTCAAGGAAATGTCCTTTTCAGCACACGAAGTTGGTGAAAACAACGGGAGCGCCAGACAGAGATGGTCGAGGAGCTCAAGCAGGTGGTGGTCGAGGCGCAGCAGGCGGTGGACGATGCCGCCAAGGCGCTACAGGCCACGATCAACGAGATCACGGAGATGGAGGCCGAGAGGTGCCAGTTGGTGGCGGGCGCCCCCAAAGCCCCAGCGAAGTCCGACGGCGGCGCCGACGAGCTCAGGCAGCCCATGGCCAGCAACCTCTCTGTCGAGAAGTGCGGCGAGTTGCTCGAGGGTTTCGGCGGCAACGCGACGCTGGCGCAGAAGCTGTTCGAGTGTCTGTCGGGGGCGAAGGCGGCGGAGGAGCTGCACAGTGCGCAGCAGCGCCGTGCTGCCGAGGAAGCTCGGCAGCGGCAGCAGCTAGAGCAGCAGCAGCAGCAGCATCAGCAGCGCGAGGCTGGTCAGGCTGCGCAGGCGGCTGCTGCGGCGCGAGCTGCGCACTGGCAGAACTGGGGGCAGGCCATCCCGTCCGAGGCTGACTCCCCTGAGGTTCTGCGTGAGTTCCTCCGCTCAGTGGACCAGAAGGTGCCAGATGATGAAAGTGAATTGCGAGAGGGAGCCAAGAGGGCTGGAGCGATGCTGGCGTCGTTCGCGAAGCGGCTCAAGACGGCCTAGTCAGCTCTGGTCGTTGCAGGGTATGTTTTATGTTCTGATCTATTTTATCGGCATCATGGCGCGTATTGCTACAGTCAACGCTACATCTTTCAACCCCCTGGCTGAGATGTTCGAGGCAGATGCTCCTGTGCTGGGCGATGAGAAGCCTATCTTGTGTGTACAGGAACATCGTGTCACAGCAGAGAAGTTGGGGGCGCTTCAAAGCCGCATGGGTGGGGTGGGTTACCATGGAGCGTGGGCCCCAGCCAGGGAGACGGGCCAAGGGCACGGCGCCAGTGGTGGCGTGGCGGTGCTTGCGCCCAAGCGAGTGCGGGTGGCGGCAGGTCCCATGCTTGCTGACACCAAGGGCGTGCTGCTGGACGAGAGGATCGTAGCGGCGACAGTCCACGCGTGGTTCAAGAGTGGCTTCGTGGCGGTTTCGGCGCATCTTCACGCCAACGGGGAACTTGGGGCAGAAGAACATGCCGCGGCTCACAACGTTAGCTCAGTACTTGCTTCGCGTGAAAGCGCTTGGATATGCGTGGATAGTTGCAGCTGGTTATAACATGGATCGTGCTCTGTTGCAGCCGTGGGCGACTTCAATGGGTGGAGCGCTGGTGGCGCCGTCTGCGCCCACATGCATCCAGAGCACGCCAGGTACGACAATTGACTACTTCATGATGTCCGAAGGCTTTGCCATTCTGTCTGGGATGATTGAGGTTGTGGATGCGGCTACGCTCTGGCCTCGCAGGCCTGTGCTCATGCAGGTTCGCGCCGAGGACACTGTGCTGTGGTGCCGTGTTGCGGACCAACCTAAAGCTATTCCTGTCTTGGCTCGGCCTGGTTGTGGTCGGTATCCTCGTGACTGGCAGAAGTTTCATCAAGACGTTCAGCGCGCTGGGAATGCCGAGCAGATGGCTCACTTTTGGGACCTCACCATCCAGGGCATAGAGGCTGATCTGCTCGACCGACATGATGTTGTTGGGCCTCTCCGTCACGGCTATGAAGGCAGGGCTGGGGAGCATCAGGTTAGATGGAAAAAGCTTCGCGCGGTCCCTCAGCATCGACAGCCTCGTCCCTCTTGCGAGTATGCAGCGTGGAGTGCCGCGGCCAGGTGGGCCAGGCACTTGCGAAGTGTGCATATTGTGCTCGAGTCGTACACTCCCAATCTGGATTCGGACATCGACGTGCAGCCGAGGAGGATGCAGAGGGTCGCCAAGGTGTTGCTCGACACTGCGGCGTTCCTTGGCAGGATCCAGAGGCGCGACTGGGTGTACGCGCACCTCGACGAGTTGACGGCAGGTTTTTTTTTCAGGTCTGGGGTGGATGTGATAGGTGATCCGTCCACGCCCGATTTGCTTGAACGAGTTTTGACCATGGCCCAGGAAAAGGAAGCCGTTTTTCTGGCCAGCAAAGAGGAAGCCTGGAAATCCTGGGTCAGGGATGCCTTTTTGGATGGGGCCAAGGCTGCCCACCGATTTACCAGGGCTCGTGGAATCCAAGAGGTGCTCACCGAAGAGCATCGGATCCAACCTTTCGAGCTTGCCGACGACGCGTGTCGTGAATGGTCCCACATTTGGACCGCTCACTCTTGCGAAGACTTGCAGTTGCCGAGCGATTCGAAGGATTGGGCGAGTCTGCCGCCGATCGGGGTCGACGATTTGAGGAGGGCGATTTCGAGATTTCCCCCGAGGACGGCGGTGGGCTGCTGCACGATCCACCCTCGTTCGCTTCAGTACCTGTCGGATGCGGTGCTAGCTGTTTTTGCGTCGCTTCTGATGCAGTGCGAGAAGGCTCTTGTTTGGCCAAGCAAGCGATTAGTAAGCAGGCTTGTCCGGTTGCCAAAACCAGACGGCGGCCACATATTAATTGCTATCCTAGACACTATCTCACGAGTGTAGGGACGCATTAGACGTTCCGTGTCTGATGATTGGGAGGCGGGGAGTCGTACTCGGGAGTTTTGAGGGTCTGGGAGGGGGAGAAGCTCATCGGACTCAGCGTTCGATTTAAACCTTTCTGCTGAAGTTGCCCGCGCCAGAGGATGGCACTCAGTCACCCCATTGCTCGACATGGTGAAATGCTATGATATGATAAAGCTCTCGGTCCTGTTTCAGATTTTTCGGCAGGTTGGTTTCCCGCTCCGTCTCGGGTGGATGGTCATTCAGACCTACCTGGCCCCTCGGAGAATCGATGCGTTCGGCTCGCTTTCGGAGCCATTTGTGTCGTTCCAGGGGATTTCGGCTGGATGCTCGGCAGCGGCATCGATTATGTTGGCTGTGCTTCTGCAGCCAGTCAAGTTTGCAATTGAAAGATTTCCAGTCCAGGCTAGAACTTTAATGGATGATGTTTCGTTGCACTGGGCTGGGCCCGACCCTGAGAAAGGAACGGTGGTCCTTGCTGCGGCTCGGGAGTTATGCTCTCTTGTGCGTCCGATTGGCCTTCTTCTGCAACCCGACAAGTCAGGGTTTGTTGCCACCAGCCTGGCCGCTTCCATGCAAGTGGCAGTGTCGGCCAAGCTGATGGGCATGCGAGGCTATGAGCATATGCGAAACCTTGGTCACGATTTGTTTGGGCGGCGTGCTCTCCGAAAGGTGGAAGCCCAGATGCGAGTTGCGCTGGTCAGGAGGAAGCACCGCATCCAGGTGCTCAAGAAATCTGCTGGGACCAAGGTTGCTGGCTTGTGGCGTACAGGCCTCATGCCAAGTGGAGGCCACGGGGCCTCAGTTTCAGGTGTTAACAATAATACGCTCAGAACCCTCAGGGCCTTAGCTGGGAGCCTGATGGGAGCGGGTGGAGCGTCTCACGTCACGGGGTTCTTGTTCACGCATAAGGATCCCAGCTTTGACCCCATCGTTGATGCTACGATCCCGCTAGTGTTCAGGTATTGTCGCTGGGTCTGGGATCGTAGAGCGTCCGATTCTGATTTGAGAGTGGCTTGTTCGACTGCTCAGGCCCGTTTAAGAGATCGCCCCCATTGGAATCGCGTGCAGGGACCTGTCGGGGCGGTCATTTTATCTGTGAGGAGAGTTGGCTGGGATCTGATTTCGCACCATCAGCTCCGGACTGACCAGTGTGAACGTATCTCGCTTTTCACCGCCTGCCCCTGGGATGTCAAGCAGAGGTTGCGCGAGGGCACTAGCCGTGCCCAAGTGCGACAGATGTTGGAGGCTATTCCCGAGGCTGGCGGTGATGAACCTGTCTGGGGGCGAGCTCTCCGATTAGGGATTCTTGTTGTGAAGGGCCCCTCTAGGCAGGCGGCCTTGAGAGGCCTGATGAGCGGTAAGCTTTGGCCGCCAGCCAAGAAGCACAAACATGGCTACGCAGCCAGTCCTAAGTGCGAATTCGGCTGTGATGCGATTGGCTATTTCGGCCATCAGTGGTACGAATGCAAAAAAGTTTGGGGGCCTGGTCAGGGCCCAGAAGAGGCATCCATGTTCTCAGACGATGTGATTGAGCATGTAACATGGCTGCGGGACAAGGCTAAAGGACCCCCCCCCCCCCCCGACTTCGACACTCTTGAGTTGGCGTACGGTGTTTCTCTTCTCCCCCTTAGCATTGGGCCTGTCCCAGCCAGATATTCTCCCCAGGTTTGGGGTGCCACGAGCATGCCGTGGGGCTTTCAACTTTTTACGGATGGCTCTGGCCTTTCGAACGGTCTACCCGAAGCGTGTCGCTGCAGGTGGGCTGTTGTCGAGCTTAGTCCTGGGGGCTGGCCCATTCGGGCTTGTTCTGGGCCCCTCCCAGGGGCCATCCAAATTGTGCCCAGGGCCGAGAGGTACGCGATGTTGCAGGCGGTCCGCCTGGGCCCGAGAAGTGTGGAAATTGTAAGTGATCACCTCTCGGCGGTGCATGAAGCCACTGCTTGGTCAGCCGATCTAGCCGAAGGCAGCCAGAAGCATGCGTGCATCTGGCGCGAGATGTTTCAGGTGTGCCCAGCAGGAGCCCCGTCTGATGATAGGCCACGGGCTCGCTGGACTCCTGCCCACGGAGATCTCGACTCCCTCCTCTTTGGTGAGCGTTCTCCGAGCCTGGATCGATCCGTGGACACGGCGGTTTTCGATCATCTGGGCAATCTGTGGGCTGACTTTTTTTGCTAAGTTGGGAGCGAAGCGGCACGCTGTAGCCAGCATCGCCACCGACACTCTGAAAGCTCAGCTGAAAGACGTGAAAAAGACGTGCCGTTGTCTGGGCCAGGTCGCTCAGTTTGTTGCGTCTCAGGCCGAACCCCCTTCCATGTCCTCGAGGCCAGGCCGTAACCCCATGGCCGTGCCTCAGCTCTCTCTGCTCGCTCACGACTTGGAGGTGGCGGAGGGGGGGGGGGTGAGGTGTACGTGGTGCCATTGCTCTGGCAAGACTGCGCTCTCTCGCGCTAAGCTGGAGCAGCCTGGCAGAAAGTGCGAGCCGGCGCCGCTCCACTTATATCTGTCGGCGGTCAGGGCCGGGCGTCACAATGGCCTCCTTCCGAGGGCGCGCAGTGACGCGGTCCTTTCAGCGTGTCGTGAACTTGGGTTCACGTATGATGGCCTGCATGTACAGGCTCTCGAGACTTTCGAGTATCGGGGCCACTGTGTGCAGGCCACGGACAAGTTTCTGCTGTGCCGCCGCTGCGGTGCTCGAGTACCCATTGAGGCCCCAATTTGGAGGGGCTTCGTGGCGGACTGCCGAGGCCCTGCGGAGAGGGCTTCAGTGCAGTCCTGGCGCATTGATGCTGCTCTCGCGGGTCGCGAGGTTCGCTAGGTGTGGCGGGCCATGGTGGTAGGCGGCGGCTGGTGCCTGTGAGCCGCTTGTCACCACGGCCCGTGCCCTAGTGGCCCTCGGCCTGTGCGGTGGGCTGCGGGACCGTGACGGCGGGAATCCCGCGCCCCCCCCCCTTTTTCCTTGCCCGCCAGCCCTCATTCGAATCGGATGTTGCGCCTCGGCCTGTCCCTCTGTCCCTCGTCCTCCCTCTGTCTCTCTCCTCCCTCTCTTGACACTCTCTCTCTCTCTCTCCTCCTCCTCCTCCTCTCCTCTCCTCCCATTATATGTACCCCGCCCCGCCACAACAGGAATCGATATGTAAATCCGCTTCCCCCGTGTCCACCTCCGCCTCATACTCTTCCTCCTCCTCATCATATTTCTCTTCCTACTCCACACAATCCATGTGGAGGCCCCTCCACATAAGGGGTCGATATGTGAAGGGCCTCCCACATAAGGAATCAATGTGTACAGGCTCCTTCACATAAGGAACTCATCTATGAAGGCCCCTCCCACATAAGGGTTCAACATGTTGGATGCCCTTCCACACAAGATATCAATATGGAGGCCCCTTGCACATAAGGAATCAATATGCGGCGGTCCCTCCACAGACAAACTCAATGTGTGGAGGCCCCTCCACATAACGAATTTATATTCGAAGGCCCATCCACATAAGAAATCCATGTGGAGACCCCTTTGACCTAACAAATGAATATGTGGAAGTCCTTCTACAGACGAAATCAACATGTGGAGGTCCCCTCCACATAAGAAATCAATATGTGGAGGAATCCCCCCCCACAAGAGGAATCAGTATGCGCGAGGCACCTTGCACATAAGGAAAACATATGGGGAAGGCCCCTCCACAAACGGAAGCAATGTCATCTTTCTCCTCCTCATCTTTTTCCTCCTACTCCTTCTGCTCCTTCTTATCCTCAACCCCTGCGCCAGAGCGGGAGGAGGAGGGGGAGGAGCAGGAGGAGGAGGAGGAAAAGGAAATCGCCCGCCGCAAAAGAATTCAATTGGTGGAGGTCCCTCCACAGACGGAATCAACATGTGGACGCCCCTCAACTTAAGGAATCGATGATTTGAAGGCCCATCCACATGAGGAATCAATCTGTGCAGACCCCTTCCAACAGAAGGAATCAACAAGTGGGAGGACCCTCCACAAAAGAAATCAATATGGAGACCCCTTGCATATAGGGGATCAATATGTGGAGGTCCCTCCACAGACGGAATCAATATGTGGAGGTCCCTTCCACATAAGGAATCAATATGTGGAGGATCCCCCACAAAAGGAAACAAAATCATCTTTCTCCTCCTCATCTTTCTCCTCCTACTCGTTCTCCTCCTTCTTCTCCTCAACCCCTGCGCCGGAGTGAGAGAAGGAGGGGGAGGAGGAGCAGAAGGAGGAGGAGGAAAAGGAAATCGCCCGCCACAGAACGAATCAATCTGTGGAGGTCCCTCCACAGACGGAATCAATACGTGGAGGCCCCTCCACATAAGGAATCGACATGGAAAGGCCCATCCACATAAGGAATCCATATGTGCAGGCCCTTTCACAGAAGGAATCATTATGTGAAGGCCCCTTCCACATAAGGAATGAACAAGTTGGAGGCCCCTCCACATAAGAAATCAATATGGAGATCCTTGCTCATAAGGAATCAACATGTGGAGGTCCCTCCACAGACGGAATCAACATGTGGAGATCCCTTCCACATAAGGAAACAAAATGTGGAGGATCCCCCACAAGAGGAATCAGGCCCTTTCCACATAAGGATTCAACGAGTGGGAGGCCCCTCCACACAAGATATCATTATGGAAGCCTCTTGCACATATGGAATCATTATGTCGAGGTCCCTCCACAAATGGAATCAATATGTGGAGGCCCCTACACATAAGGAATCGATGCTTGAAAGCCCTTGGAAAGACGAACATATGCAGAGAAGTCGGATCAGAGATAAACGAGTAGAAGGAACGACAATGATAATGAAGAGTTGGAGGGACAATAAAGAGTAGAAGGAACGAGGGCGGTAAGGAAGCTTGCGAAGGGGAAGAAGATGACGAGGCCCTGCAACGGAGAAGGGTGGGAGGAAGGAGGAGGGACGAGGGGTGAGGGAGGAGGGAGGATCGGGAGGATAACGAACATAATCAAAAGGAGAAGGAACGAATCATATAAAGAAATGCAGCGGGAAGGAACGACACCGATGCGGACGGAGAGTGGGCAGCATACGAGGGGGAGGGCTGACAAAGACAGAAGTGGGAAGTATCGAAGACAAGGCAAATTGTATGATACCAGGGGGTGCGAGCATATATATATATATATATATATATATATATATGTATGTGTGTATGTACATGTCTGTGTACAAGTAAATGTGTATGCATGTGTATGTGAATGCATAGGGAAGTGGATCCGGGGGCCCCAGGGCCGCCACCTCGACCACAAATGGGTGTGCCGGGGGCCCCAGGGCGCTCCCGGGGCGCTGGGGCAGTCTAAGATCGCCCGAAGACGGCCCCAGACTGCCAGAAATTGCCCTTCGGACTGCCGAAACGACCAACGATGGTAGCGATGACCCCAGAATGAGCCTCAGACTCTACAAGAGGCCTCCCAGACGCCCCAAGAGGCCTCCAAGAGGCCTCCCAAGAGAGCTGGAAGAGGCAAACATCGCTGATTTGTGTTTGAAGGGTTTTCGAGTTCTCGCCTTTTCAGTTTCCCGACGCTCCACGACGGCCCACAATGTCTTGATGTCCGTTCCAACACGGCCTCCAACAGGGCCCCAAGACGTCCCAAGAGGGCCCCGAAACGGCGCCCGAGCCCGAGCCCCCCTCGCCAAGGATCGGGAGAGCGCGGCCCGCGCGGCGACCGCCCCAGCGACGTTCACGGGATTCCTTCAGGACCAGCTTTTTGTCGACAGATGCCGCACACATTCGTATATATATATGTATATATAAATATATTATTATATATTTACATATATATATACATCTATATATATATATATACAAATGTATATATATATATATATATATATATATATATATATATATATATATATATCGACACACGCGCACCTCGGTGGCGAAATCCGAACTCTACCCTCGCCGATCAACGTTTCAAGCTGCTCGACGGGCGGCGGGGTTAGGGGTCGGATCTCGTCGAGCACGTGGCGAAGTCCAACCCCGACCACCGCCTCCCATCGATTCAGGAGGATCGGTGGTCGCAGTGGGGACGCGCATCAAGATGCCATCTGCTTTTCATCAGGGTGCCCCAGGTTTCTTCGCTCCGCGTGCTGCGCGGCGACGTTCCGCGGCAGTGGAAGCAGCTGCTGCGCTCAGGGTGCTCTGGTCCCCCCCCCCGCGTGCATCTCGCGCGCGGGTTTTCGGTGCCGGGCTTCCTGCGCGGGCTTCTTGCGGCCACGTCCGCACTGCTGTGTGGGAGGGCTCGAATGTCGCCACCTACAGTCGAGCCGCACAGTAAGGACGAGCGATTTTCCCTTCGGCCCATCCTGGGCCGCTTTCGCTGGCCGCGCGCCCCCTTTCTCGAAAAGGCGTCGACATGGCCTTCAAGGCGCCAGGACGGCCCAAGAGTCTAAGACGGCCCCAAGAAGGGGCACAGGGGGGGTTAACGCGAACCGACAATCCGAACTTCCACCTCGCGAGGCTTCTGGAGGGCCCACGAGGCCCCCAAGGCCCACGCCCCCAAGAGGCTTCCCAGAGGCCCTAAGAGACATCCAGTTAGCCTCCCAAGAGCGCCCGAAGAGGCACGCATAGTTGATTTTCCGTAGGTTTTGAAGGAGTTTCGAGTTCTCGCCTTTTCAGTTTCCCGACGCTCCAAGACGGCCCAAGATGCCTCGATGTCCGCTCCAAGACTCTCAGAGGCCTCGAAGACAGCCACAAGACAGCCCAAGAGGACCCCAAGACGGCGCCAGAGACGCCCAAGATGGCCCGAGAGGGCCCCAACGTGACCCCAAGGGGGGGCCAAGAGGGGTAACACGAACCGAATATCCAACCCTTCACACCCCGAGAGGCTCTCAGGAGGTCCCAAGAGGCCCCAAACAGCCCCAAAGAGGCGCCCAATAAGCTCCCCAGTGGGCCGAAGAGGTTCCAAGAGGCCTCCCACGAAGGCTCCAAGAGGCCGGCATCATTGTCGTCCTTTAAGCGTTTGGTGATTTTTCGAGGTTTCGGCCTTTTGGCGTCCCGAGGCTCCAAGACGGCCCAAGATGCCTCCAACACTGCTCCAAGATAGCCGAAGAGGCCTCCATGCCTGAGGCGCGCAAGACGTCCCGAGAGGGCCCCAACACGACCCTAAGAGGGGCTCACGAAGGGCAACACGAGCCGAACATCCGAGCCTTCTCACCCCGAGAGGCTCCCAGGACGCCCCAAGAGTTCCCCAATCTGATCCAAGAGGCCCCAAGAAGCTCCCAGGAGGGCCGAAGAGGTCCCACGAGGCCTCCCAAGAAGGCCCTGAGAGGCACACATTAGTGTTTACCATAGGGTGTTAACGGATTTCAAATGTTCTGCCTTTTGACATCCCGACGCTCCAAGACGGCCCAAGAGGCCTCCACTACCGCTCCAAGATAGAAGAAGAAGCCTCCAAGAGGGCCCCAAGACGGCCCACGAGAGGCTCAGGACGGTGCCTGAGGCGCGCAGGATTGACCGAGAGGGCCCCAACACGGCCCGAAGAGAGGCCCAATAAGGGAAACGCGAACCCAACAGCAGAGCCTTCTCCCCAAAAGGCCCACAGGAGACCCCAAGAGGCCCCCAAGTGGTCCGACGAGGCTCCTCCAAAGACTCCCAAGTGGCCCCCAAAGGCCCAGGAGACGCAAAAGAGGCCCCAAGATAGCCCAACAGTGCCCTCGATGCGTCAAAACTGCCTCCAGGAGGCCCCCGGGAGGCTTCCACATTGCCTCAATGTGGCCACAGGTGGCCTCAAATCGGGCCTCCACGAAGCCAACACGGCCGATACGGCTTCAGATTGCAGGACATCGCATTCCGACTGCCCGGAGAACCCCGACGATGCCCCCAAGAGACCCCAAGCAGCCCCAAGACGCCCCCCCAGGAAGCACCCAAGAGCCAACAGCCAATTGAGGAAGCACGGAGAACCCTCCCGAAGCCCCTCAGGTGCCCCAAGAGGCCCGCAGGAGGCACGACTCTGTCACTCGCCTGTGCTTGATAGCGCTGTCCCAGATCCTCCAGCGCCACCACGAAGCGCGCGATGGTTTTTGTGAGCGTTATATATATAATACATATATATATATGTATATACAAGTGTGGACCTATGGGTTAAATCCACGGTGCTGCGTGAGTCGAGGTTTGCCGACGCGCGTTTCTGTCTCCGTCGCGGAAGTGCCAGCAGGCTGCGGTGTGCGATCGACAACCAGGGTGGAATGGATGGTCTTCGCCGCGTCAGGCCCTCTGGGGGGTCCTCCTGGGGCTTTTTATGGGGCGCGTGAGACCCTCTGGGGCCGTCTCGACAGCATCTAGGGCCGTCTTGGGGTCCTCGTGGGCAGGCTCGGGGCCCTCTTGGCCTGTCTTGGAGGCCTCTTGGGAGCTTGTTGGGCCGTCTTGGGGTCCTCATTGCTGTCTATTGGGTCGTCTTGGGGGCCGCTTGGGGCCCCTCCGGGGCTGTCTTGTGGCTTTCTGGGGCTCCTCTTGGACCGTCTCGGGGCGATCCTGGAGGCAGGCTTCTTGGGCCGTCTTGGGGGTCCATCCGGTTAAGTGCGCGAGAATCTCAGAATCCGTAGGAAATCTACGGAATATCTGCGATGTTGCCCTCTTGGGGCCCTCTAGGGTGTCCCCTCGGAGCCGCCCTGGGGCGTCTTGGTGGCCTACGGGGTCGTCTTCGGAGCATCTTAGGCCGCGTGAGGGCGGTCTTGGGCCATCTCGTCGCCTCGGGGCCTCCTTGGGCCGTCTCGGGGCTCTTCTGGGGAGCTCCAGTGCCGTTTCGGGGCCCTCCGGGCGCCCTGCGGTGCCGTTTTGGAGTCTCCGGGGGGCTCGGGGAACTGGGGGCCCACGCCAACCCGCAAAGTTCCTTACTGATTTATTTGAATGGATCTACACAAAGTGGCCTTTGGCCCATCTCGCAACCGTTCCTGGGTTGTGGGTTAGAGGCCTCTTGGATGTTCGTTAGGATATTTTGCGAGGCCTCTCGGGGGCCTCTTGGAGGTAGTTTTGATGCCTCTTCGGTGCCGTTTGGGGGCCTCTTTTGGGGCCTCTTGGGGGCCTCTAGTGAGCCTCTCGGGAGCCTCTTGGGCTCTCTTGGGGTCCTCTTGGGGTCTCCTGGGGGCATCTTGGGGAAGAAGGCTCGAAGTGTCGGTTTGTGTTTCCCCTCTTGAGCTCATCTTGGGGCCGTCTTTGACTACTTCGGGCGATCTTGGGCGCATCTTGGGTCGTTTTGGGGCCCTCTTGGACCGTTTCGGTACCCTCTTGGGGGCCTCTCTGGCCGTTTTGGGGCAGTCTTGGGGACCTCTGGGGCCATCTTGGAGTGTCGGAAGCCCGAAAACGCGACAGCGCGAAAAACATAGAAAAGCAGAAGGAACATCAATGAATTGTACCTCTTTGGGCTCTCTTGGAGGTCCTCTTGGAGCGCTATTGGGGCCTCTTGGGCCGTTTTGGGCCATCTAGGGGCGTTGTTGCGCTCTTGGGCTGTCTTGGAGGCCTCTTCGACCTTCCTGGGCGCTTCTTGGGCCCCTCGGGGCCCGTCTTGGGGGCCCCTGGCCGCTGGAAAAGTCACGCGAGGCAGCCCAGGAGCGCGCGGGGGCGCCCGGGAAGTGTTGTCGGCGACACCCATCCATATTTACGCTGTATGTGCGTCGCCCACCCAGGGGTGACGCGCGCACCGAGAAATCGTATAGTATACGCGTCGCGGTGGGCGCTTTCTGGCGACACCGCTCGGATGGGTGTACTACATGTTCGGGTCGGACGCGCGCCTCCAAGGCGGACATATAGTACTAGTATGTCTCTGTGCGTCCCATGTTGCGTTGCCTTGGCGCTTCTGGGAACATCGTGCGGGGGCGGATAGGAATCGTCAGCGCATATTGGGACGTCGGAGTTATCCGAGTGGCTTCCAGTTCATCCCGCCACCGTGCCTGGGTTGTGGGTCTGAGGCCTCTTGTATATGCGTTGGGGTGTCGTGTGAGGCCTTTCGGGGGCCTCTTGGAGGCGGTTTGGGCGCCTCTTTGGGACCTCTTGGGGCCTCGTAGGGTATCTTTTGGAGGCCTCCTGGAGGCCACTTGGGTGCGTCTTGGGTGCCTCTTGGGGCCTCTCGGGGCCTCTTGGCGGCCGCTTGGGGCCTCCTGGGGGCTTTTGCGGAGACAAATATCGAATGTTCGGTCCGTGCCCCCCTGCTTGGTTCCCTCTTGGGCCGTCTGGAGCGCTTCTTGGGCCATCATGGAGCACTGGAGCCTTATGGTGCCGTCTTGGGGCCCTCTTGGAAGCGTGTCGGGTTGTCTTGGGGTTGTCTGCGAGTTTCTCGAGCCGTCTTGGAGCGTCGGAAAGCCGACAATGCGAGAAGTCCACAAATATCAAACAACCTTTGTATACAATCAGTCAGCGATTTTGGTCTCTCGGGGCTTTCTCGGGAAGCCTCTTGGAGCGATCTTGGGGCCTCCTTCGGCCTTCTGGGGCCGCGTTGGAACCATCCTCGGGCGCCTTGGGGCACTCTTTGCCTCGGCAATGCGAAGATGGCGTAATTGGCAGAAAGGTTTATGGCCTCGGGGGCGCGAATCTTGTGTAACTTGCGTGTGTTTGTTGCCTCGGGGACGCGAGCGCAATTTACCAAGGATTGTGGCCTCGGGGGCGCAACCATCGTGTAATTTACGATGGTTTGTGGCCTCGGGGACGCGAATATGGTGCAATTTGCACGAAAATATGGCCTCGTGGGCGCGGATCCTATAAATGTCGATGTGTCCGACGGCCCCCATGAATTCAGAGAGCGCGATCCGAGCGCGGTAACCCGGTGGTTTGGGGCTCCCCCCCTTCGCGCAGATTTGAACAGTTTACAATCGGAATCAGAAAGCAGGATAATAACATTGGATACTTGCAACTGCAACTTGCGCAGGGGCAACAACCTCGTCCTACAGCCTTGTGGCCCCACAAGGGGGCCGGCGGATGTGCCGCGCATTACGTTTTGCGGCACCGTTGCAGCAATCCAGAACGTTTTTCAGCCATGTTGGCTTCTGGAGCAGCCAACGGGCGCCCAGGTTGACGAACTACCTGTTTGGCTCGGGATCAATCGCAGCTACCAGACCACGATAGATCAGTGCGCTACGGGGTTGCGGGATTCGCATGGAACTTGCATCAGGCAATTTACCCAACTTCTTGGGCGACCACCCCGACTTGCTAAAACCTTTCCCACGGTGAAAACTGCAACGGTCGCCATGAACGCGCACAGGTATGCAATGGGGTTTTCACTAGCAATACGCGCGCCCCCTGGAATCGCCATTCGTCTATGCTGTTCGCATGGCGAGGACGCTATTGGAATCGCCGGTCGACCATTTTGCCAAGCGGGAACGCGCCCCGGTCCATGTCACAAATAGTGTTGGCTTCGACCTCGATGCCGGAGACATTCCCCTGGCACCGACCAGCTCCGTCATGCGCTCACCACCTTGCGGTCTTGGCTGCCCAGCGCGCGTGGATATCATCCGACATGATTCACCGCGCCACGCGCGGGACCCACGAACCTGCCGATGGTTCGACGTTGACCCGATATAGTTGGAGTGCGAAGGCTGGCAAGAGTAACGCGGGCCGAACAGGCAGGACATTCGCTAATTCCTGGGGGGTGCATGTTTGCAACGCCATTCGAACTGCCTGCCTACCCGTCTCAACCACAGGCGGGGGCGCCGGACCTGCTAGGCAACGCCTGCGCCCGCACGTCCATTCGACATGCGGTCTTCACCTGTGTGAATGGGGCATCCGAGCCCTCGACCACAACCTAGCGCCGACGTCGCCCGCGGCGCCGGAAGTCACGGCGAGACACGCGGTGTCCACGCGGAAGGAGGAGCTGTGGTGAGCTCCGAGTATCATTTGCGAGTCGTTTGGCGACCCGGACGCACGGGGCGCGGGTGGCGCCGCGAGCGCAGCCTGCGGCTGACGCTGCCGCAGAAACGCGCATGACAAAGCTGCCCGACTGGGCCTGATTCGGTGTCCAGGCCATTTTGCAGACCCTCCGACGTTCCGAAACGGATACGGTCCAGAAAGAGTTCCGAAAGCTACACCCGCGTTGGCACCTCGTTCAGGAGCCCGAAACGAGGCTAAGACTGTCCAGGGTGGGCCTCGTCGCTGACGGGCCCGACCTCACCGCAGGCGTGCGCGGCCCCAACCGAGAATGTCGCGCACGGGACACGCCCGACAACGCAGCGATGCCATCGGTCGCCTTGCCTGGAAACTTCAACGAAGAATGCGAATGCGACTTCTTCTGCTTCTTCTAGAAGGCGCATATCGTCGTTGTAGTAGACCGTTGCATCAGGTTCGCGGCTGGCCAGGACATTCCTAACATGACCGCGAACTCGGCGCTCTACACGCTCCACTTTGTTTTGTTTTTTTGGGGGATATTCGGAGGACGAAGGCGCTCTTCACAACGACGCAGCCAAATAACTTCTTCATCACGGCGACGCCGAAGTCCGTGTATGAGCGGGCGGATAGCATGTTACGTCCGTAGAGTCGAGAAACGGGATTCTCAGACACACCGCGCGCTCGATGGAGGAAGACTTGACACGACGAAACGTTTCGCAAAACTTCCCCGGGAACGTGGAACAGACGAGGGAAGTCTTCCCTCGTTTGTTGCATGCAGCTATGTTTGTGACAAACGCCTCCGCCTTTCGAGCGGCGTGTCTCCGTGCCAGGCTCTACATTGCCGGCAGCCGGCATGCCTGCCAGATTTGCCGACATTTGACGACGATCAAGACATGGCAACGTCTGATCGCTCACGAGAGCAGCGGATGCGCGAGATCAATTTGGAAGTCACCATTCATGCTGCCGAAGTTGCCAAAACGAGCAGGGCGTTCGCTACGCACCAAGACGACGCCACCATGCCAAGTGCTCTACCGCGATGACGACCTGGTAGATTACCACCGACCCACCACAACGCATGACGACTGGGAACGGCCCCATACCCAGTGGCATGCAATGACTCCGAATGGGGCCAAGCAATCGCGCGGGTCGGCAATCGTGAATTGGCCGCTCAGCATCCAGATCTACGACACTCTTCGTACATCGAAGTGTTGATGGTTCGTAAGCTTGGTTCTGACAAGACAGCGCTTTGCACTGTCCTTGCGTTTGTCGCGAGCCTCCGCGCAGGGAGAGCTGCGGTGACTTTCGGATGCATACCGACCAAGCAAGGGGACTTGCGAATGACCATTGCGATGGTCACAGTTCGACTGACTAAGAGCACGCGCCGACTGCCAGCTGTCAATTACGCCGACAGCTGCACTAATAGTCCGCTGCGACAGCGATTTGCGATGTGGCGCTTGGGCTTCACTACTGTGCTGATGTGTGCAGAAGGCCAGGGGCGCTTCGCTCAGTCGACTGCGATGGTCCTCGCCGCCTCCCCAGCAAGTCACCCACCCGAGCCACGTCCCCCCACCACAGGGGAAATGCAAGGTGTGCGGCTTTCAACGGTGTCGCTGTGGGCGACGATTCTGTCAGAAATTTTCGGCCTCTGTAGCGAGAGCTTCGAATGGCAAATCAACCGGTAGCGGTACGTGGTGAGAGCGTGCCAGGCCACAGAAGGATTACAGTGACCAGTCCGTTTCCTTGCCGCCTCTGCCCCTTTCCGCGTTGGATGTGGGGGAGGGGGCCTGTGGAAAAAGAGGGTGGGATTTGCCAGCCAGCATGTTTTTATTGCTGGCGTCGCCTTCGCGTGGGGGGCAGCGCGTGGGTTTGGGGCAAAACATTGTCGCATGTTGGGTTCTGTGAACCGGGAATGGTAAGCCATTGCTTTGCGCCGCCATGGTCGGGTATCGCGAGGCAGGCACGGGGCCTGACGCTCACCGTCCGCTGCGCAGCGCGGTGGCCGGCCCAGCGCGGGGCCCCGCACCCTGGAAGCCACGGCTGGCACCTGTGCGAAGGCACCCCGAGGCCTCAAAGGAGGCACCCCGTTAGTTTTTGTTGTGCCCCAATCTCCCTTGAACGCGGTGTCCAAGGATGAACCCCATCTAAGGCACCCCGAGGCCTCAAAGGAGACACCCCGTTAGTTTTTTTGTTGTGCCCCAATCTCCTTTGAACGCGGTGTCCAAGGATGAACCCCAACTAAGGCACCCCGAGGCCTCAAAAGAGACACCCCGTTAGTTTTTGTTGTGCCCCAATCTCCCTTGAACGCGGTGTCCAAGGATGAACCCCAACTAAGGCACCCCGAGGCCTCAAAAGAGACACCCCGTTAGTTTTTGTTGTGCCCTAAATCTCCCTTGAACGCGGTGTCCAAGGATGAACCCCAACTAAGGCCACCCCGAGGCCTGCAAAGGAACACCCTGTTATTTTTGTTGTGCCCCAATCTCCCTATGAAACGGGTGTCCAAGATGAACCCCACACGTGCACCCCGAGCCCTCAAAAAAGCAAGACCCCGTAGTTTGTGTGTGGCCCCAATTCTCCCTTTGCACGCGCGTCAAGGATGAACCCCAACGAAGGCACTCCGAGGCCGCAACGGAGCCACCCGTTAGTTTTTGTTGTGCCTCAATCTCCCTTGAACGCGGTGTCCAAGGATGAACCCCAACTAAGGCACCCCGAGGCCTCAAAGGAGACACCCCGTTAGTTGTTGTTGTGCCCCAATCTCCCTTGAACGCGGTGTCCAAGGATGAACCCCAACTAAGGCACCCCGAGGCCTCAAAAGGAGACACCCCGTTAGTTTTTGTTTTGCCCCAAACTCCCTTGAACGCGGTGTCCAAGGATGAACCCCAACTAAGGCACCCCGAGGCCTCAAAGGAGACACCCCGTTAGTTTTTGTTGTGCCCCAATCTCCCTTGAACGCGTTGTCCAAGGATGAACCCCAACTAAGGCACCCCGAGGCCTCAAAGGAGACACCCCGTTGGTTTTTGTTGTGCCCCAATCTCCCTTGAACGCGGTTGTCCAGGATGAAACCCCAACTAAGGCTCGGTAACCGCTTTCTCAATCTTGGAGACCCCGTCGACGATGTTGTCTTCCGATCTCCTTGAACGCGGTGTCCAAGGATGAACCCCAACTAAGGCACCCCGAGGCCTCAAAGGAGACACCCTGTTAGTTTTTGTTGTGCCCCAATCTCCCTTGAACGGGGTGTCCAAGGATGAACCCCAACTAAGGCACCCCGAGGCCTCAAAGGAGACACCCCGTTAGTTTTTGTTGTGCCCCAATCTCCCTTTGAACGCGGCGTCCAAGGATGAACCCCAACTAAGGCACCCCGAGGCCTCAACGGAGACACCCCGTTAGTTTTTGTTGTGCCTCAATCTCCCTTGAACGCGGTGTCCAAGGATGAACCCCAACTAAGGCACCCCGAGGCCTCAAAGGAGACACCCCGTTAGTTGTTGTTGTGCCCCAATCTCCCTTGAACGCGGTGTCCAAGGATGAACCCCAACTAAGGCACCCCGAGGCCTCAAAGGAGACACCCCGTTAGTTTTTGTTGTGCCCCAATCTCCCTTGAACGCGTTGTCCAAGGATGAACCCCAACTAAGGCACCCCGAGGCCTCAAAGGAGACACCCCGTTAGTTTTTGTTGTGCGCCAATCTGCTTTGAACGCGGTGTCCAAGGATGAACCCCAACTAAGGCACCCCGAGGCCTCAAAGGAGGCACCCCGTTAGATTTTGTTGTGCCCCAATCTCCCTTGAACGCGGTGTCCAAGGACGAACCCCAACCAAGGCACCCCGAGGCGTCAAATGAGACACCCCGTTAGTTTTTGTTGTGCCCCAATCTCCCTTGAACGCGGTGTCCAAGGATGAACCCCAACTAAGGCACCCCGAGGCCTCAAAGGAGACACCCCGTTAGTTGTTGTTGTGCCCCAATCTCCCTTGAACGCGGTGTCCAAGGATGAACCCCAACTAAGGCACCCCGAGGCCTCATAGGAGACGCCCCGTTAGTTTTTGTTGTGCCCCAATCTCCCTTGAACGCGGTGTCCAAGGATGAACCCCAACTAAGGCACCCCGAGGCCTCAAAAGAGACACCCCGTTATTTTTTGTTGTGCCCCAATCTCCCTTGAACGCTGTGTCCAAGGATGAACCCCAACTAAGGCACCCCGAGGCCTCAAAGGAGACACCCCGTTAGTTTTTGTTGTGCCCCAATCTCCCTTGAACGCGTTGTCCAAGGATGAACCCCAACTACGGCACCCCGAGGCCTCAAAGGAGACACCCCGTTGGTTTTTGTTGTGCCCCAATCTCCCTTGAACGCGGTGTCCAAGGATGAACCCCAACTAAGGCACCCCGAGGCCTCAAATGAGACACCCCGTTAGTTTTTGTTGTGCCCCAATCTCCTGTGAACGCGGTTGTCCAAGGATGAACACCAACTAAGGCACCCCGAAAGAGGCTCAAAAGAGACACCAAGTGTCCCTTTGTTGTTGCCCCAATCTCCCTTGAACGCGGTGCATGTCCAAGGATGAACCCCAACTAAGGGCACCCCGAGGCTCAAAGGAGACACCCGTTAGTTTTTGTTTGTGCCCCAATCTCCCTTGAACGCGTTGTCCAAGGATGAACCCCAACTAAGGCACCCCGAGGCCTCAAAGGAGACACCCCGTTAGTTTTTGTTGTGCGCCAATCTGCTTTGAACGCGGTGTCCAAGGATGAACCCCAACTAAGGCACCCCGAGGCCTCAAAGGAGGCACCCCGTTAGATTTTGTTGTGCCCCAATCTCCCTTGAACGCGGTGTCCAAGGACGAACCCCAACCAAGGCACCCCGAGGCGTCAAATGAGACACCCCGTTAGTTTTTGTTGTGCCCCAATCTCCCTTGAACGCGTTGTCCAAGGATGAACCCCAACTAAGGCACCCCGAGGCCTCAAAGGAGACACCCCGTTAGTTTTTTGTTGTGCCCCAATCTCCCTTGAACGCGGTGTCCAAGGATGAACCCCAACTAAGGCACCCCGAGGCCTCAAAGGAGACACCCCGTTAGTTTTTGTTGTGCCCCAATCTCCCTTGAACGCGGTGTCCAAGGATGAACCACCAACATAAGGCACCCCAGGCGTCAAAGGAGAACAACCCCGTTAGTTTTTTGTGGTGCCCCAATCTCCCTTGAACGCGGTTTGTCCACGGACGAACCCAACTAAGCACCCCGAGGCCTCAAAGGAGGCACCCCGTTAGTTTTTGTTGTGCCCCAATCTCCCTTGAACGCGGTGTCCAAGGATGAACCCCAACTAAGGCACCCCGAGGCCTCAAAGGAGTCACCCCGTTAGTTTTTGTTGTGCCCCAATCTCCCTTGAGCGCGGTGTCCAAGGATGAACCCCAACTAAGGCACCCCGAGGCCTCAAAGGAGACACCCCGTTAGTTGTTGTTGTGCCCAAATCTCCCTTGAACGCGGTGTCCAAGGATGAACCCCAACTAAGGCACCCCGAGGCCTCAAAGGAGACACCCCGTTAGTTTTTGTTGGTTGCCCCAAATCTCCATGAACGCGTGTCCAAGGATGAACCGAACTAAGGCGCCCGAGCCAAAGGAGACACCCCGTTAGTTTTTGTTGTGCCCCAATCTCCCTTGAACGCGTTGTCCAAGGATGAACCCCAACTAAGGCACCCCGAGGCCTCAAAAGGAAGACCCCCCGTTAGTTTTTGTTGTGCCCCTAATCTCCCTTGAACGCGGTGTCCCCAAAGGATGAACCCCAACTAAGGCACCCCGAGGCCTCAAAAAGAGACACCCCGTTAGTTTTTGTTGTGCCCCAATCTCCCTTGAACGCGGTGTCCAAGGATGAACCCCAACTAAGGCACCCCGAGGCCTCAAAGGAGACACCCGGTTAGTTTTTGTTGTGCCCCAATCTCCCTTGAACGCGGTGTCCAAGGATGAACCCCAACTACGGCACCCCGAGGCCTCAAAGGAGACACCCCGTTGGTTTTTGTTGTGCCCCAATCTCCCTTGAACGCGGTGTCCAAGGATGAACCCCAACTAAGGCACCCCAAGGCCTCAAAGGAGACACCCCGTTGGTTTTGGTGCCCCAATCTCCCTTGAACGCGGTGTCCAAGGATGAACCCCAACTAAGGCACCCCGAGGCCTCAAAGGAGACACCCCGTTAGTTGTTTTGTGCCCCAATCTCCCTTGAACGCGTTGTCCAAGGATTAAGGCACCCCGAGGCCTCAAAGGAGACACCCCGTTAGTTTTTGTTGTGCCCCAATCTCCCTTGAACGCGGTGTCCAAGGATGAACCCCAACTAAGGCACCCCGAGGCCTCAAAGGAGACACCCCGTTGGTTGTTGTTGTGCCCCAATCTCCCTTGAACGCGGTGTCCAAGGATGACCCCCAACGAAGGCGCTCGAGTCGCCACTCGCGAAGGCAAGCGCTTCCTAATCAGTGGGATGGTCCCCGCCTCCTGTGGCCCCCCTCTCCTGCTCGCCTTCCTCCTCCTCCCCCCCCCTTCCCCCTGCCTCCCCCCACTACCACTTCCTGCCCTCTCCTCTTCTCTCCTCTCTTTGTTTGTACCTCTCCCTCGACATCCTCCCCATCCTCCTTTTCTGGCCTCTCTTCCTCCCCTCCCCCCTCGTCCCTCCCCTCTCCTTTCCTCCTGCTCCCCGTGGTTCCTTCCCCCCCCCCTGTTCCTCCACAGTTCTCTCCATGCATTTGGGGCCCGCTGCCCAGCAGGCACGTGCTTGGACACCTATGAAGACCACGACGCAGGCGGGGAACAGCCCAGGAGGAGGAGGAGGAGGCGACGGAGGAGGAGGAGAAGGAGGAGACGGAAACGGAGATGGAGGAGGAGGGAGGAGGAGGAGGAGGAGGAGGGTGAGGAGGAGGAGGAGGAGGAGGAGGAGGAGAAGGAAGAGGCGGAAGAGGAGGATGAGGAGGAGGAGGAGGAGGAGGAGGAGGAGGATATGGAGGAGGCGGAGGAGGAGGAGGAGGAGAAGGAAGAGCAGGAGGAGGAGGAGGAGAAGGACGGAGGGTCATAGTTCCGGTCTTTACACGTGTTCCGTATTGGTTTTGCCTTTGTCGCTTGCCGTTTTGCCGCCACTGCCTGCCGTTCTCGCACACCGTGGCCCGAGCGCTGCAGTTGATGACGTTGGGCTCGACGTTCCGCCCCTCCGCTGGCAACCGCTGCTCGCCTGTTCCGATTTGCTGCCGCTGCGAGCCGTCTCGCCAGCGGCGCCCGCTGCTTTCTGCCACCACTGCCTGGCTGTGGCGCACGCGGTGGCCCGAGCGTTGTAGCTAATCATCGGGGGTGGACAGACCTGCTACCCTGACACGTCGATTAAGGAATTGGCCGTTTTCGGTTCGCGAGAGGGCGTCGCGGCCGTCATATTTGCGGGAACAGGTCCGTCGGTGTCGGTCCCAGGCCGTTTTCACTACAGGTTGGTTTCCTAGAGGGAGCTTTGTCCACCGCCGAAATGACGTCTGCCTCACTGTCGCTGCTGCCCGATTCTGGGTGCAGCCGTCCGAATACACTTCCACCACCACGCCTGCGGGTCGGTCCGTCTCTCTCACTTCGCGCGGAGATCACGCAAGTGGCCCGGCAGGGATGGGCGTGCACCACCATGAGCGGGACGTGGGCTCCCCAGTGCGCGGGCCGGGGAGGTGGAGCTCAGGGCTGGACCGAAACGTTGCTTGGAAGAGTTCGTGGGCCGTTTCCGTTTCGACTCCGTTTTGCGATAAAAAGGCGGACTGGAGGCACGAGCGAGAGACAACGAAACCAGAACGAAAACGATAAGCACCGTTCGGTTCAGCCCTGGTGGAGCTCCTTGTATGGCGGGCCAGGGAGGCGAGAAGCGGGAGGGCGGCGCGGAGAGAAACAGCGAGGCCAGCGCGAGGCTGCACGCGCGGCCATTGCCTGGCCCCAGGCCTGTGTGTAGTTGATGACGTTGGGTTCCGGCCTCCTTATTGGCTCTGGGGGGCATCGGGGGCGGCAAAGAGGGGGGTGATGACTAGGGGTGGATATCATGGCGGGGACCATGATATTTCCCCAGATTTCATGACGCCTCTTCTTATTTCATTACGTCCCTGGCCACCCCGCTGGGCCGCGCACATGCCGCCGGTCATGATTTGCACCCCCCCCTCTTGGACACCCCCCTCTTGGCCGCCCCCGAGGGCAGGGCCACTCCTTCCTTGAGTCTGTCGTCCCGAGCTCCTCCCCCTTCCCGAGGAGAATGGCTGCGGAGGAGGAGGAGGAGGAGGAGGAGGAGGAGGAACGATGTGGAGGGGGAGAGACGGCACCGAGCAGTGGGAGGGGGAACCCCTCAGGCCATCTAGAGGCCGCAGCCCCCAACGCCACCGCCCCCGAACTTCTCCTCTCTTCACTCGGTCCTCCTGCTCCTCCTTCGCCCTCCTCCTCCTCCTCCACTCTGTCCTCCTGCTCCTCCCCCCTCTCTCCTTCCTCAGTGTTCCTCACAGCTATGGTCTGGAAGGAGGAGACGGCTAAGGAATGCGATCGTGAGGCAGAGGGGGGTTAGTGAGGGGTGGATGAGAAAAGGGGAACTTGCGGTACTGACGCTACTTATGTTGATGATGATGTTAATGCCTCCGCTGCTGATGATGATGACGATGCTGATGCAGCTAATGATGATGATGGTGGTTATGATGATGACGACGATGATGATGCTGATGATGATGAGGATTATGATTATGACGATGGTGGTTGTTATGATGGTCACGGCGACGATGCTGATGATAACGATGTTGACGAGGGCGATACTCATGATGGTGACCATTCTGACGATGATAAAGACGATGATGCTGATGCTGATGCTGACGCTGTTGACGATGGTGATGACGGCGATGCTGATTCTGATGATGTGGATGACGATGGCGATGCGGACGATGATGACGACGACCATGATGATGCTTATGATGCTGATTCGGATTCTGATGATGCAGATGATGCCGATGATTATGATGGTGATGCTGATGATGGTGATGCTGATGATGCTGATGATGGTGGTCGTGGTAGTGCTGATTGTGATGGTGATGGTGATGATGCTGATGCTGATGATGAGTATGATGCTGATGAGGATGATGCTGACCATGCTGATCATGATGATCATGGTGACGATTATGATGCTGACGATGGTAAGGATGCTGTTGATGATGTTGACGATGTTGATGCTGCTGACGCTGGTGGTAAATGATGGTGATGATGCGGAAGGTGATGAGGACGATTATCATGTGGAGGAGGTGAAAGAGGGGGCGGAGGAGGAGGAGGAAACTAAGGAGGAGGAAGAGGAGGAGGAACAGGCGAAGGAGGAGGAGGAGAAGGAGGAGGAGGAGGCCGAGGAGGAGGAGGAGGAGGAGAATGAGGAGGATGAGGATGAGGTGGAGGAGGAGGAGGAGGGGGTGGAGGAGGAGGAGGAGGAGGAGGAGGAGGAGGAGGATGCGAGCAGCCCAGACATGCGATGTCCCCGGTCTTTCCATAGTGTGGGGTCCCCGGAAGTTCCGACCCTTTCCCCGGGGCTAGCTTCTCGTCCGAAGTCGTTTCTGTGGACGGTCCCGCGGCCAGGTGAGGGCCCCCAGAGGCCGAAGAGGGCCAGCAGCTTCCCGGCCCGACCCTTCCAGGACGCGAGCACGATAGGGCCCGTGGCTCCGCCCGTGGGCACCCCGAGCCGGGCCGGGCCGGGCCGGGCCTCCGCCCGACGCCCCAGAGCGGCGCGCGGCGCCTGCCGCGCGCGCGCACCGCGCGCGGGCGACGGCGCCCCAGCCATCTCGGCGTGCTGCGTGGACTTCGAGCGGCGGCAGGTGCTGAGCGCTTCGGACGACGGGCACGTCAACCTCTGGCGCCCGTGCGGGGGCAGGGGTGGGGGCGGGGGGGACGGGCGGAGGACGAGGATGGGGGAGGAGGGGGACGAGGCGGAGGAGGGAGGGAGGAGGGAGCAGGAGGAGGAGGAGGGGGACGAGGGGGACGAGGCGGAGGAGGGAGGGAGGCGGGAGCAGGAGGAGGAGGAGGGGAGGAGGGGAGGAGGAGGGGGGGAGGGTCGTCGGGAACGGTGGCATAATGGAGAAGCCGTGCTCGATGCAGGCCAACAGCTCGCACTATTCCTTCAGAGGAAGAAGAGATGAGGCCGATGAGGGTGCGCCGCGCCTCCTGCTCTGTCTCCGCGAACAGGGCCAGCCCTAGTCCCATTGAGGGCTGGTGGGGCAGGGCGGGCGCGGATGGTAAGACGCTCTGCACGCTGCTCTCGCGCTGCATCCCTGATCGCGGCGGTCCGCGCTCGCTGTGCGTCGGTGAGGGGGAGGGGAGGTGGAGGAGGAGGAGGAGAAGGAGGAGGAAGAGGAGGATGAGGAGGAGGACGAGGAGGAGGAAGAGGAGGAGGAAGGGGGATGGGGGAGGGGTCGGGCGAAGCAGGGGCGGAGGAGGAAGAGGGAGGGACGTCACCGAAAGCGCCCACCGGCGACAGCTCGCGCGCGGGCAGTGTGTGTGTCTGTGTGTGTGTGTGTGCGTGGTGGGCACTCGTGCGAGGGCAGCGCGCGCGGCGCGCCGTCGCGCACGTCAGCTCGGCGCCATCTCTCGTCGAGTGGCGGCAGGGCAGCGCGCGGCCAGTGAGTGCACCACGCGCGTCGATGGCACTGCCAAGGCGCGCGGCGGCGTCATGCCACCCTTCGCTGCCGCTCCGGAAGGCGGCCCGCTCACTGGCAGCCTCGGTCTCGGGAGTCTCGGGGGAGGTGCCTCGCGGGAGAGGCCTCGTCTTCCCCCGATGCGTCAGGATCTGAGTCAAGAAACCAGCCCATCGGCCTGTCAAGAGTGGCGGGATCAACATCGGAAGGCCTAGTGCTCGCACTGGTCGAACGGTAGAGTGGCGGCGCACGGAGCCGAGGCTGTCACAACGATGGGATGCCACCTTTCAGAGGTGGGGGCTTTGAGGGCCCAAGTCGCAGGAGCCGGGTGCTCTCACCAAGCCCCAGTCCCCGCTCTAAGATGCTCAGCCATGAGGCGAGCCAAAGCGAAACAACAACACTGCCTACCCGAAGCTGCCCCTCTATCCTCTCGGTGGCCAGTGGAACTCCCCAAGCATGTTCAGATGACCTCGAGGTGGCACGAGGGGGCCCACGCTCGTGACACCTCGAGACGGACCAGGCTTGCACAGGAGGGACCCCTCAGTGCTGGTATCCCCGTGTGCCCGAGTATGCTCAGCCCATTACAGCACATGTATGTATTCATATACATATGCATACACATATCTTACAATACATGCATTTATACATATGTATATATATATGTATATATATATATATATATATATATATATGTATATTGTAGTGGCCTCCGGCCAGTGCCGCCGATCCGGGGCGCTCCGGGTGCCTGTGGAAATGAACGACGACGAGGAAGACGAAAACGACGACGAACACGAATACGTCTACGACGACGACGACGACGAGAGCGACGACGACAACGACCACGACGACGACGACGACGACAACGACCACGACGACGACGACGACGACGACGACGACGACGGCGATGACGACGACGACGACGACGACGACGACGACGACGACGACGACGACGACGCGACGACAACGACGACGACGACGACGACGACGACGACGCGACGACGACTACGACGACGACGACGTACGAACGAACCGACGACGACGACGAACAGACTGACGACGCACGACGACACGACGACGTACGACGACGACGACCGACTACGGGGGGCAGCTTGGTTTGCATGGGGGGTGGGTCTGCTCTGCAGGGGGGGTCCGCTCGGCAGAGGGAGGGGCTGCATGGGGAGAGGGGGGGTCCGCTCTGCAGGGCGGGGGGGGGCTGCAGGAGGGGGGGTCTGCTCTGCAAGGGGGGGGTGCAGGGGAGGGGGGGGGGGACCCTCCTGTGCGGGAGGCGGAGCGAGCTGCACGGGAGGGGGTCCGCTCTGCAGGGGGAAGGGGGTGGCTGAGCTGCAGGGGGGGAGGTGTCCGCTCTGCAGGGTGACGGGGTGCAGGAGGGGAGGTCTGCTCTGCAGGGGGGAGGGGGCAGAGGAGGGGAGGGGGGTTCGTTCTGCAGGGGGAGAGCTGCAGGGGGGAGGTCCGCTCTGCAGGGGGGGGTCCGCTCTGCAGGGGAGGGGGTGCAGGGAGGGGGGGGGAGGGTCTGCTCTGCAGGGGGGGGGGCTACGGGTAGAGGGGGTGCACGGGAGGGGGGGGGGTCCCGCTCTGCAAAAAGGTTAGGGGGGCAGCAGGGCAGCTTCAGAGCTTAGGGGGGAGCACTGCTCGGCAGAGGGGGGGGGGGGTGTGACTAGGGGTGCATGAAAAGGGGAGGGGGGGCTCTGCAAGGGGGGTAGGGACCCGCCCACTGGGGGGTGGGGGTGCGAAGCACTGAATTATGTGTAAAGAGCACCCCCCCCGGCGCCGCAGAGCGGAGCTAGAGCGCACGGCGAGCCCACTCTCCTCAGAAATCACACACCTGATCAGGGGGGGGCTCATGGGGAGGTCCCGCTCTTCAGGGTGGGGGTCTAGCCTCTGCAAGGGTAGGGGGGTGCTAGGGGAAGGGGGGGATCTTTCCGTCCTCAGCCCTTCAGGGGGTTGGGGGTCAGCAGCAGGGGGGGTCCCGCTCCTGCAGGGGGGGGGGGGGGGGGGGGGGGGGCAGCTGTCAGAAAACGGTGGAGGGGGGGGGGGCTCTGTGCAAAGGGGGGGGGGGGGGGGGTATGTTGGGGTGGGATTGGTGATTGTGGGGTGGGTAGGGGGGGTGGGGTAGGTGGGTCCGCTCTGGAGGGGAGGGGGTGCGAAGCACTGAATTAGGTCGGAAATGAGGTCCCCCTTATAGATCTGTCCTTCGTAAGGTCACCGCTGATGCCGTCGATGGCGAGATCAGCGGTCGAAGTGAACGCTTCGGCTTCCGAGGATGACGCCAGTCCCTCTAGCTGCCACTGGAGGTCGCATTCGCGGCGCTGGCCGCCGAACAGATTCAGAGTGCAGCAAATTGGGCGACGAAGCTAACTTGCAAGCATCAGAGTGGCAACTTCTACATCATCCTGATTGCGATATGGGTAGACTGGGGTGTCCCAAGACTTGTCCGATGTAGCTTGAGGCTCAGGCTCGAAGACCCCAAGGAACTCGGATACGGAGGCGGGGTCCTGGCAACAGACCGGTTCGAGCAGCACCTCCTTAGCCTGAGAATCGGACAAGGATTGCAGAAGCACACGCAACGCATTAGGGGCAGACCCGTCCGATCTATGGGCAGTGACATTGATACTGGACAATGGGCTGCAGAAACACGCGCAACTCTTCTGGTGGTGGCAGTGGTACTGATGATGGTGATGATGATGGTGGCACTCATGATGAGGATGAGGAGGCGGAGGAAGAAGAGGTGGGAGGAGGCCAGAGGATGCGATGGGGAGGAATGCAGTTCTCATCGTTCACCCGTTGCCTCTCTCCCTCAGCGCCATAGGCACATGGGGGACCTTCAGCGGATATGCAAGATGAGGGCGCACACGGACAGGGTGACCAAGATGCAGGCTCGCCGCGATCTTGTCGTATGGTCCTTTTTCCCTCTCTCTCTCTTGCTATGCTCGTAGAGGCATGACATTCGACGCACACAGAACCACAGCGTTTAGGGCTGCTGTTTACCCGCCAACCTCCGTTGCCCCCATATCTCCACACCAACCACCGCCGATGCCGAGCTCCCCCATGCGTATCCAGAGCAGCACAAGTCGGTCCGAAAGCCCCCATGCCCCGTCCTTCACCCCCCCGACTTCTGCCCGACAACGCCAGGCTTGGATCCCAGACCCCCGGAGGCCCAAAATCAAGAAACACCTTCCGTCACGATTTTTTCATCGCTCGAGGGGGCCTGGGTCCGTCGGCCCCCGAGGTTGGGAGAGGGAGGGCGGGCCCGGCCCCCGCCGAGCGACCATCCCGGACGCCCCGTCGGCCCTCGTCTGGGCCGGGTGGCCCCGGGCGCGGCTGCTGGACGCCTGGAGGCGCGCGGCGGGAGGGGAGGCACGGGCAGGGGCCCGGGGGCCGCACTCGGCGAGGCCCGGGCAGACGGCGGGGTGCTTCGCTGGCGGCCAGTGGGCACAGCGGGAGTCCCAGACCCCCTCGAGGAGTGACAAAAGTCATGGCGGAGGGTTTCTCTCGATTGTCGACCTCGGGGGGCCCTCACAGGGCCTCGGGAGCGTCAACAAAACGACTCAGGATGCAAAGCCGGTCATGGGGAAGGAGTCGGAGCCTCTGAGGGTCGACGTAACAAACAATCATTACGTCGGGGGTCTGGGGAGCGCGTCTCACGGTCGCTTGGTTTCTTTATCTTCTGGCGCGCAGCGGGTCATTATTCCCCCCCCCCCCCTGGTAACGGTTATCGATCGTTCAGGGGTGGACCTGAACGGTGTTTTGGCGATTTCGTGGGCTGTTTTCGGTTCGATGTCGTTTTGCATGCAGCAAAGGCGAATTCAAGACAAAACGAGGGAAAACGAAAACACAGCGAAAACGAAAAACACTGTTTAGGTCCAGCCCTGCGATCGTACGCAGGGGGGGGTGCTGGACCACCCCCTGCGTACGATCGCAGGGCAATCGGCTCCGATCAATCGGTCGCGATGCAAACTGGTCTCATCAATGCCCTGCAGAGCCGACCGGCCCTGGGGGAGGATGGCCGCGTCAGGACGACACGATGGCCGAGAGAGAGGAGAAAGAGAGAGAGAGAGAGGGAGAGGAGGAGGGGTTAACATGAGCCCGTTGCGATGCTTTGCTCCCGTCGGCGTCGTCTTGCTGTCCCTCCTCCTCCCCCGCCTTGTGCAACGCAGCCTGGGCGTGCACTTGTTCAGCTCGAAGTTCCCATTCCAGACCGTGCCCCGTGCCCCTCATGGTGGCCGAGCTCTGTTCGTTCGGATCCCGACCGACTGACGGCGATACCAGTGCCGAGCTTGACAGAGCTCGGCCTATCGAATCTCTTCCTTTCCCGCGGATGTCAACATGCGGTTGCGAGGTCTGCCCAGCACACGCATGCGCTTGTCAGCCGTCGAACCTCGCCGCCCACAAAGCCGTGACCGCTCAGGAGGACGAGGAGGAGGACACGGGGTAGAGTATTGAACATAAGCACGAAGGTGATGATAAGGGGCAGGGGGAGGGAGGGAGAAGGAGGAGGGAGGAGGAGGACGCGCAGGAGGAGGAGGAGGAGGAGGAGGAGGAGGAGGAGGAGGAGGAGAGAGGAGGAGGCGGTGGGGGGAGAGGAGGAAGGAGGAGGAGTAGGAGGAGAGGGGAGGAGGAGGGGAGGCCCCAACCCAGGCATACATCACGAGGGGCCAATGGTCTCTGGCTCTGCCGACCAGTCGGCGCTGGTCTGGGACATGGCTCCCGAAGCCTCCCTCCTGGAACCGCGCGCTAGGGGCGGCGGCGGGAGGGGTGTGGTCAAGGAGGCGGAGGGGGGCATCCCAGGGGAGGAGGAGGGAGGAGGAGGAGGTGGGTAAGGAGGAGGAGGAGAGGAGGAGGAGGAGGAGGAGGAGGAGAGGAGGGGGAAGGGAGGGGGATGAGGAGAGGCGGGGGAGGAGGAAGAGGTTGGCATGCTGACGGTGCTGATCGTGATAGTTAGTGATGATGGTGGTGGTGATGGTGGTGATGGTGTCGGCGGCATTGGGTAGTGATGCTGACGGGGAAGGGGGGATAATGACGTTGATGATGCGGAGGAGGAGGAGGAGGAGGAGGAGGAGGAGGAGGAGGAGGAGGAGGAGGAGGAGGGGGAGTTGGATAAGGAGGAGGAAGAACGGAATGCTTAGGAGGAGGACGACGAGAAAGATGATGACGAGGAGCAGCAGGAGGCGGAGGAGGAGGACGAGGAGGAGCAGGAGGAGGATGAGGAGATCAATGATGAACAGCATGGCGGGGATGAGGAGGTTTCGGGGGCGTGGGGAAGGCGGAGGAGGATGGGGAGGAGGAGGAGGCGGAGGAGGAGGAAGAGGAGGAGGAGGAGCAGGAGGACGAGATTGAACGTCGAGGCCCTCAGAAGGGACACCTGGCTGGATCAATCTGCAATCTGCCATATACTGTGCAACTCAGCTTGCGCACGAGCTATCGGCGACTCGTCACTGTTACCCCCCAGTGCACTGACAGCTTCCAGTATCAGCATCAGTTCCTGCGCCAGCATGCGATCATTCGTCTCACTTCACCGTGTCTGATGCTGACCCAGCATGCGATCCTAATCAGGTGCTCTATCACTTGCGTTTTTTTTTCAGCAGCAGCCGAAGCATTGTACAGGGCAGCGCAAGCTTTTAACAAGCCAGCGCCTGTACAGACCTACACCACCGAATACCACCTGCTGCCGTGCAGTGCTCCGCTCACTCGACAGTTGGGATATTTCTCCTCATGCGTATGTTTCGGATCATATTGGCCCCATTCCAACTCCACTTACAGCGTGCGCCGTTACTCTGTGAACGTGCGTGCCAAACTCCATTTCTTGCACTCTATCGCATTCATGGTCTACTGTTTGGCTGGTGCTGCTGCCCGTTGCGTCATTACCTGTTGACACCGAGACTACACCACCAATGTCTGGTATTTGCCTATTTGAGCGCTGATGCTACAGCGAGTTGAGCAACAGCTCGGGCGTCAAAAACGAATAACTGAGGAAGATCCGAACTCCGCCTTCCTCCTCCTGTTATACTTCCTCCCACCTGCTCTATCCGCATCCTTCCTCCTTTCAGCTCCATCTGCCTCCGACCTGTTCTGCCCTCGACCCCTCCTCCTTTGCCTCCTGTTGCCCCCCCCCCCCTGCTGACATTCCTCCTGTCCCCCATCACCCATCCCAGACGTCCGATGCCGTGCTTTCGTTCGCATCGTGGCTTCCCACTGGTCTGGACCCCTTCCTGTCGGAGGTGGATAGACCTCCTACCCTGACACTTCGATTAAGGAATTGGCCGTTTTCGGTTCGCGAGAAGGCGTCGCGGCCGTCATTTTTGCGGGTTCAGGTCCGTCGGTTTCGGTCCCAGGCCGTTTTCACTAAGGGGAGGTTTACTAAAGGGAGGTTTATCCACCGCCGATCTTGGGTCCCGGCTTTTCATCCCGAGCCGTTCTCTGACAGTCCCAAGCGGCCCCTGGATGGCCGAAAAGTGGAGGCCTTCCGCCGTGATCTTTTTGCTGCGCGGCACGCGAGGGTGGGGAAGTATCCTCCTCCTCCTCCTCCTCCTCCTCCTCCTCCTCCTTCCCCTTCTCCTCCTCCTCCTCCTCCTCCTCCTCCTCCTCCTCCTCCTCCTCCTCCTCCTCCTCCTCCTCTCATCTCCTTATCATCTCATCTCCTTCTCCTTCCTCCTTCCTCCTCCTTCTCCCCCTCCGTTTTTCTTCCCTCATCCTCATCCTCATCCTCATCCTCTCTCCTACTCTTCCTCCTTCGTCCTCCTGCTCTTTTCCTTCTCTCTCCTCCTCCTCCGTTCTTCTCCCTCCTCTTCTTGCTCCTCCTCCTCCTCCTCTCACCTCCTCCTCCTCCTCGTCCTCCTGCTCCTCGTTCTCCTCCTCATCCTCATCCTCATCCTCATCATCACTCCTCCTCTTTCTCCTCCGTCCTCCTGCTGTTTTCGTCCTCTCTCCTCCTCCGGCCTCCTCCTCCTCCTCCGTTCTTCTCTTCCTCCACCTCCTCCGTCCTCCTCTTCCTCCTCCTCCTCTTCCTCCTCCCTCCTCCTCCTCTTCCATCCTCCATTTTGGCTCAAGCGATCGCATGCCCGTCGCCTCGGCCGTCCCCGCGATGGCCGCCGCGCGAGGGGCTAGAGGGGCTCTCTCGGTCTCGGACGGCGCCGCCCTCGTTGCTGCCGCTGTCCGTGCCGCGGTGCTGGCCAAAGTACCGCGGCGCACGGTCGCTGCCGTGGCGCGCTCGGCTGTGTCGGCGGTGGCGTTCGCCGCTGAGGCACCGCCTGCGGCGCAGCCTGGTGGCGATGGCGCCGCGAATGCTGGCAAGCAGGACCCGCCTCCCCTGACGGCGGCAAAGGTTGAGCGACGTCGCCGTCGGCGCCGTCGCCTCGCGGAGCGGCGCGCTGCGGCGCGCGCTGGGCGGCCTGATGCAGCTGATGGGGATCGTGGAGTGCGTGCTGTTGTCGGGAAAGCTCATGGCGATGCGGCCGCATCCGACGTGAGCTTGGACGACGACTCCTGGGCCGACGGCGTGTCGCGGCCCGCTCCGCTGGCGGCTGCCGCCGGTGGTTCGGGCGCTGACTGCCCCGGCCCTTCCGCTGCCGCTGGGCCCGCGATGCTCTCGGACGCGGTGGTTGGGCCTTCGCGGCCCTTGGTGGAGGATCTCAGCACGCTCTCGCGCGAGCAGCTTGTCGCGGCGACGCTCGCGCACTTCGAGGCGACTGGCCTGTCCACCGATGGCTTCTCTTCGGCGGTCTTCGAGCAGTTGTCGGACGAGCTCCTGCGCACGCAGCTCGCCATGCTCAGGGCCGAGCTTTGAGAGGCTGGCCTGCCTGGGCCCCGCTGTCACCTTGTGGTTGGGCCGCTGCTTGCATGCCCCAGGTGCGCAGTGGGTGT
>CAUYUJ010017862.1:57500-62399 GCA_963575745.1 Prorocentrum cordatum
TGAGCATCCCGGGGGGGATGATGAGGGGAAGGAAGAGGAGGATGGGGTGAGGGCGTGTACCAGAGTTAACCCAGGATGCGTCCGCGATGCTGCAGTACATCCTCCCGCCCAGACCCCCTCTGTAAGTCCCAACCAATGTGTTCCGTGGGGGGAGGCGTTCTCTTGACCGACGAGTGCCCATTTCGCCTGCCACTCAGGCGGGATACCGTGTTCGCAAGCAAGGATCTACCCTTATCCTCCTAGCTCGAAGGATGCAGAGATGTAGGATGAGTAAGTTCAAGGTCGTGCCAAGCGATAGCCCCGTTTCGAAGAGGATCTGCCATCCATCCGTTAACGTGTGATCATGGCCGTGCATATTTGACGGAAGTCCTCTCCCCCGCGGCCGCCCTCTCTGCCTTCTCTCCACTCTTGCATGCTGGCCAATTCGCTTTTCGGTGCCCCCGTCTGGCTCTATCGCTGGTGCAGCCAGCTCTGCCTCGCCGCTGACGAACATAATTGTTTCGCGTAGTTCTCAAGGGATACTCCCACTCTGAGGAGGGGCCGCCCTCCATCCATAGAACACTGCTGCACCTCCTGGACTTGCGGGCCTCGATCTGTGAGGAGGTCGCCAGCGCGGGTCGCACGTTGCAGACAAACAGTGGCCTCATTACCATAAGCTGGTTGAGAGCTGCTAGAACCAGTTTGCGGGGCGCTGAGGCGAAAGCCGCACTGTGAACATGACCAGCGTCTATTCCTTCCTGTAGCTCTTGGGTTCTTCTGAAACGAATATGCGCTGCGCTAACGAGAGCCGCAGTTATCGACCGGCTCTCCATCCTTGTAGACGCTTTTTTGCTTACAACAACGAAGGTCGGCTCTGGCCAGAGCCGCATCTTGAAAACGATCCGCCCTCCATCTATGTAAATTTTGGAGTTGCTTGTTAGTTTCAGGACCGTAGTTCAATACAAGTAGGTCGCTCTGGTCAGAGCCACATCTTGGAAACGACACGCCCTTCATTCATCTAAGTTTTGGAGTTGATTCTTAGCTTCGGGGTCGTAGTTCACAGGGAACCCTCAAGCAGAACACTTGGCCTGGCCTGCGGACATGCCGGCTCGTACGACATGGAGACATATTTACAAGGAAGAGGAATGGGGAAGGAGACGGACAAGGAGGCGAAGAAGACGAGGAGGCGGATGGGTTTGAGGGGTGATGGGGGATGGTGGGGGTGGGAGATCAAAAGGGGGGGTGGGAATGGAAATGGGGGAAGGGACAGAAGAGGACAGCAGTAGGGGCCGAAAGAGAAGGAAAAGGGAGACGAGTGCGTGCCGCCGATGTCCAGCCACCCCATGGTTGTCCAACGAAGGGGTGTTAAAGACAGCACTCCTCTCCTGAGAAGAGGAGTATGGTGGGTGCGCGTGCGGGGTGGATGGCTTTCGATGTCTCAGAGCTCTAATGCGGTAAGGATGGCTTCGGCGGGGGCGCTGGGGGATCGGCCCTCCCGTCTAACCCCCCCCCCACCCTTTCGCCCCCCCAAATGTCATCCCTCCCCCCTCCTGTCTCCTCCTGCCTTCATCTTCCCTCTCCCCTCCTTCCTGCCTTCTTGCTTCCCGCCCCTCCCTCCCTTCCTTCCTCCTCTCTCCCTCCTGCTTCTCCCCTTCTCCTGCGTGGCGACGACGATGACAATGACGCCGACGACCACGACGTCCACGACCATGGCCACGACGACTGCGACGACGACGACGAGGACGACGACGGCCACGGCCACGACCACGACCACGGCTACGACGACCCCGATGGCCACGACGGTACCGACGACCACGACCACGACGACAACGACGACGGCCACGGCGGCCACGACGGCCACGACCATTGCCACGATGACCGCGACGACGACGACGCTGACGGGCACGGCGGCGACGCCGACGACGACGCCGCCCAGCCGGCGCGCGGCGACGGCCTCCGACGACGGCACGGTCCGCCTATGGGGTCTCGACGACCTGGCGTGCACGGCCGTGCTCGAAGGCCCCCCCTCCGCGCCGGGGCCTGGGCTGGGATCGGCCGTGCGTGGCTGAGGGCTTTCCTCCGTTGTCCTTCCATGGTTTTTCAGTCCTCCCTCTTTCCTCCTCTTCGTCCTTCTCCTCCTCCGACTCCTCCTGTTCCTCCTCCTCCTCCTCCTCCTCCTCCTCCTCCTCCTCCTCCTCCTCCTCCTCCCTCCTCCTCCCTCGTCCCCCTCCTCCTCCTACTCACAGTTGCACAATCTGAATACTACTGTCCTCTCTCCTCCGGTGGCGTCCAGGGTGTCGGGCCCTCCTAAGCGTACTCGTTTTTGACAGGATTCCCAGGAGTTGGGTTTCTGGTTTTTCGCTAGGGCTTTTCCCAACCTTCCCGTGGTGTTGGGTGCTCGTTTTGAAGAGACGGTCCCCGCGTTCCTTCCTTCCTCCCCCCCCTCCCCCCTACTCTTCCCTCCCTGCGCTTCACCCACCCATTTCAGCGCTTCGTGGCGCCATAGGGAGCTCCACCGAAGCCCCCAGTGCCACCGTCTGCATGCGTCCCGGAACATCCAATTTGGTATTTTCACCCACTCGGTACAGCGTTTCGTGGTCCAAGAGGGAGCTCCACCGAAGTCCCCAGTGCCACCGTCCGCATGCGTCCCGGAACATCCAATTTGGCATTTTCGTCCACCCAGTACACCGATTCGCTGCCCAAGAGGGGGCTACACCGAAGCCCCCAATGCCACCGTCCGCATCCCACACACCCAGCCTGGCATTTTCACGTGCCAAGCACAACGTTCCGTGGCCCCTCTCCACCGAAGCCCACAGTGCCACCGTCCGAATGCGTCCCGGAACATCCAATTTGGCATTTTTTTCCCACCCAGCACAGCGCTTCGTGGCCCAAGAGGGAGCTCCACCGAAGCCCCCAGTGCCACCGTCCACATGCGTCCCGGAACATCCAGTTTGGCATTTTCACCCACCCAGTACAGCGCTTCGTGGCGCCGAAGGGAGCTCCGCCGAAGCCCACAGTGCCACCGTCTGCATGCGTCCCGAAGCACCCAATTTGGCATTTTCACCCACCCAGCACAGCGTTTCGTGGCCCCAGAGGGAGCTCCACCGAAGCCCCCAGTGCCACCGTCCGCATGCGTCCCGAATCACCCAATTTGGCATTTTCACCTACCCAGTACAGCATTTCGGGGCCGCCTGTGGCTGGTCCAGATGGACGACGTCAAGATTCAGGTCCTGACTGGCAGGCTGAGTGATGGGCAGACGGAGTACACTAACGTCCTCACAGAGATTGCCATCGGTGTCCCTGCCTTGACAGGGAACGTCCTCCACATCTCCGCGACAGGCGTTACATGGCGTAAAGCTAACGGATCGGAGGAGTCCATCCTCTGTGACTTGGACACCGAGTTGCCGAGCGAGCTCGTCGAGGCAAAACGGGACAACTCGGGGGATGTTGACCTGCCCGATCGCGAGGACGCCGAGGTGAATGTGGTGCACGTGAGGCTACCACAGTCGGTTGACCTAGAGGTCTATCAATGGCCTGATTCCGCTGGCCGCTTCACCGACGTCAAGATCCTTACGCCTTTAGAAAGCACTTCTTCTGGCATTTGCGCGGATAGCACATTGTCAGGAGTAGGGGTATCCATATCCGCAAGCATTTTGCCTGCGTCTAATCACAGCTGGAGCTGCGCAACAAAGACGTCTGAAGTTCCTTGGCCTTACGGGGCGGGTGATCGTGTGGCATTTGAAGCACAGCTTACCAGCTACGGCGCCAGAGACAATTCAAGAACTTGTGGATTCTGCAGGCAAGATTTCGCTAACTTTATTGGGGATCTTGCCAAGCAGCTGAAGGCATTGAACGGACAGGAGTGTTTTCAAGGGGTGCTATACGGAGTGGCATTTGGCTCTAGGTATGAATCGATGTTAGATACAACCGACGGTGCGATAGCTCATCGGTTCCCCAGATTCACCAGCGATGTTTTTTAAATGTTGTTACTTCTGCTGCTGGCTTCGTCGGGGACGCAGCGTACCGTACTGCTGGAGCATCTACAGATATTCCTTCAAATCGCACTTCTAAGAATGGTCCCAATATGTGAAAGAGCGTGTTCTACCGCTGCTGGCGGAAAACCGGGGGGGGTCACTACCGGTTCGAACCCCTCCCCCCCCCCCCTCCGGAAAACCGAGAGGGGGTCACTACCGGTTCGAACCCCCCCCCCTCATCCCCCCCCAAAATGAAAGGGGGGGGGTCACTACCGGTTCGAACCCCCCCCCCCCCCTCGAAAACCGAGTGGGGGTGCGGACAGTGGTGGGGACGGTGTTGGTGGGGACAGTGGTGAGGGGACAGCGGGACAGTGGTGGGGACAGTGGGGGGACAGTGGGACAGTGGTGGGGACGGTAGTGGTGGGGACAGTGGTGGGGACAATGGTGGGAACAGGGGGGACAGTGGACAGTGGTGGGAACGGTGGTGGTGGGGACAGTGGTGTGGGGACAGTGGGAATGAGGTGGAAACACTGGGACAGTGGAGGGTGCAATGGTGGTGGGGACACTGGTAAAGGCGTCGGCGAGGACGGCGGTGGGACAATGGGACAGAGGTACAGTGGGGACAGTGGTGGGGACAGTGGGAACAGTGGTGGGAACAGTGGGACAGCTCAGTGGGACAGCGGAGGAGTCAGTGGGACAGTGGGGACAGTGGGGATAGGCAGTGGTTGGGTCCGTGGAGACAGTGGGGAGAGTGGAGCCGTGGTGGGAACAGTTGTGGGAACAGTGGGGACAGTGCGACAGTGGTGGGGGCATTGGTGGGGACAATAGGGACGGTGGTGGAACCAGCGGGGACAGTGGTGGTGAGGACAGTGGTGCTGGGAACAACCTTGGGGGATGTGATGCGAGCGGTGGTAGGGGCCGGGAGTCGTTTGCTGGCGGTGCGTGG
>CAUYUJ010017862.1:62499-79999 GCA_963575745.1 Prorocentrum cordatum
GGATTTTCGGAGGGGGGGGGGAGACCCCCGGGCTCCGGAGGAAAAGGTTGGCAATTTTCCACAGTAAAGCGGCGGTGGATCACGCTCTCTCCAATATGTTGATCCCTGTGGCGACGAGCATTTTGCCATAACAGAGCATGCGGAGGAATACAGCGTTATTCAAGATGCATGGAGGTTTTGGTATCTTCGCATTTGCAGAGCCCCCTTACTGGCAGGATGCGAAAATTCAGGATTTCGCATTTGTTCATGATTTCGAAGGTGCAGTAAACTATTACAAGATGTTCTTGGAGAGTTTGCAAAACACTGGCGCCTGTGTCTTTTTTCAGTCCTTGGCGGACGAACAGCGTTGGTTCAAGAACCATTGCGCAACAGTCTCGGCTCCAGAGTTACGAACACAGCCGATCACGACGAGGTCAGGAAACAATGCAGTCATTATCGACGATTTGGTACACACAACAATCGTATTTTTCTGGACAGCGGCATGATTGACAGCGCACTTATTGCGTGGGATATGAGTTATGAAAGGTGCCGCGGTTTCAATACCAAGATTACGGGTACCTTACGTGTACCTGTGGAAATCGTGATCCAATCAGTTTCCCAGAAGTTCTCCGCGCAGTGAGCGTTTATGAACCACGACCGGTGAGTCCAAATGGTGTGCAGCACAAGGATCGGTTGTTCGTTGGAGTCGATAGGGACCTCAAGGGGCACCTCGTCGTCGCGGCTGGAACGGCTCGAAAAGTTGGCGCGAGTGCGGGTGGGAGTCCGTGAGAAGCAGAATTAGATTTGGGTCCCAGGGTCGAACAATTATGTTGGCTAGCCTTTGCAAGGCGCCCTCCCGCAAATGTCGCGAGGTGCTACACTGTGTTTATCCTCAGGGAAGCCGCCCGACAGTGGGGTGGAGGAGCTCCTACCACGATCCTTCCGTGTCGCTTAGTAGGTATGCGCCCCATCGGTCGGGGACGCCGGCCCCCCCAGAATCTGCGGTGATCCCAGGCGTGGCAGTGGGTAGTAAATCGTTTTCGGTTTCAGGTGTTGCCACCTCTCACGAGCAGTGCATGGCCGCTCTCGTGGAGAGAACTCGTATCAAAAGAAGCCGCCAGAGGCAACTCACCCTGTGTGTTGCACAGGTATTTCTTGTGCTGTGCACTCCCATTCGGGCAGTCCGTGTCGTTCCGTTCCTCCCTCCACTCTCGTCCTTCCTCCCTCCTCTCTCCTCTCTCCTCCCTCCTCCTTCCTCATCCTACCTCTCTCCTCCCTCCTCCTCTCTCCTCCCTCCTCCCTCCTCCCTCCTCCTTCCTCCTCCCTGTTTCCTTCTCCCTCCTCCCTCCTCCTCCAGCTTCTAGGCTCGTGACGCCGATCTCCCCTCGAGACGCTGCCAGCGCCCCTCCTCCTCCTCGTTCTCCTCATCCTCCTCCTCCTCTTCCTCCTCTTCCTCCGCATCCCTCTTCCCCGCCTGCCTCCTCTTCCGCATCCCTCTTACCCTTTTTCCTTCCTCCTTACTCCTCCGTCCTCGTCCCCCCTCCCTCCCTCCTTCCTCTCTCCTCGTCCTCCCTCTTCCTCCTCTTTCTGCCTCCTTCCTCCTGCGTCCTTCTCCCTCCTCCTCCCGCCGCATCTTCCTCCCCTTCTGTCCTCCCTCCTCCTCCCTCCTGCTCCTCCTCCTCTTCCAGTCTCTTACTGTCCATTCGAAATCGCAGCGTGCACTCGCTGCTTGTTGTTTTGACCGGCACCCGCTGTCCAGTTAGGTTATGGGTCAAGCAGTTGCTCGGAGCAGGAGTGCTATCCTTACCCGAATCCAAGGCACATCAAATATATAGTTCTCCTCCTCCTCATCTTCCGTCCGCATCCATCCTCATTCCTTCCTCACACTTCCTCCCTTGTAGATCGATCCTCCCTTCCGCACCCTCGGACGTGTCGGAAAGAGCGGCTCGGGCGTGTCGCCTGAGATTTACATCACCGTTTATGATCGTGACGTTTCGAAGGTGCAGTTCCACGAAGGAGGATCGGGTGGTTTGTGCTCGAAATGCCGTTCTCGCAACAGCGCCGCGCACATACGTCTCAAATGCCTTCATCATGTCCAAGGATTTCACCAAAGGAAAAAAAACAATCGGTGGATGGTTTTCGCTGAGGAGATCGACCGGGAACCCGGGAGCCCGGGAACCCAGAACCCACCGAAATCGGCCCGGAACCAATAACCGGGAACCCGGGAACCCGGAAACGGAAACCCGGGAACCCAGCCTGTTACCAAAATCGGCGGGATTGTTTTGCCAATTCTTCCAACTTCCGCTAGGACCCCTTCAGTGCATGCACTGATTGGGGAATGAAGGATGGAGGACCGCGTTTTTGTTTACTGGCTCTCGCTTCAGCGCCGCGCACATTCGTTCAACAATATGTGCAACCGTTTGAAGAATCGAGGGCGGTTCTTTTTCAACCTGTCCCTCTTCCTCCAGAGCTGTGCACCGTCGTCTTTAACGCTTGCGACCGTTTCAAAGGCTGGTATGGTTGAAGTCCAAGGAATGTTTCCTTGGTGCGACTTAGGACTGCCAGTACTCAACAGACACGTTTGATCGCGGTTGTGTAGTCCCAGGAAACGGTGGTCTGCTACGATTTAGGGCTGTCAGGACGCAGCAATAACGCTGATCCTCGGCGTTAAATTCCCAGGAATGATGTCTGGGCACGCCCGAGGATTTTCAGACGGTTGTTTTCTAATGGGCACCTTCCCGCCACGGAAATAATTTATTCCAAGGACTTATAAGAGGGAGATTGGAGGAACGTTTCATTGCAACATCGTTGATGCCTCTTTTGTATAGCCGAACCAAAGTATAATGTGTCTGTGCATCCTCGTGGAGGGTACCTTCGGATGTTCTGTGTGTGTGTTGGTCGATTCATGGTCTCATGTTCTTGATGGAAGTTCTTCTGTCCAAGGTCTTGAAGTTCTTTTAGGGGGGGGGACCTGTGAAGAGGGAGCTTGGGGGGAGGGCTTGTTGCAACATCCTTGACGGTATACACAGGTCCCTCCTCTCTGCTCCTCCCCCCATCCCTCCTTGTTCCTCCTTCCATCCATCCCGCCTCCTGCTCCTCCGCATCCCTTCTCCCTCCTTCCTCCTTCCCCCCCCGCCTCCCTCCTCCTCCGCATCCCTCCTCCGCCCTTCTCCCTCTTGCCGTCTTCATCCTGCCTCCTCCCTCGTCCTCCCTTCTCCCTACCTCCTCCTCTACCCTCCTTCTCCTCCTCTACCCTCCTTCTCCTCCTGTTCATCCTCCTCCTCCTTCTTCCCTTCTCCCTCCTCCTCCCTCCTCCTCCCTCCTCCTGCTCCCCTTCCTCCTCCTTCCTTGTCCTACCTATTTCTCCTCCGTCCCCCTCTGCCGCCAGTGGCGGTACGCGAGGCGGGAGGCGCTGGTTGCACCTGGAGCGCAGTCTGCTCTTGAACGAACTCCCCCCTGTCCCCCTCCCTCCCTCGTCCTCCTCCCCCTCTTGATCACACTCCCTCCTCCCTCCTCGTTCCTCCCTCCCTCCCTCCCTCCCTCTTCCTCCCTCTTCCTCCTCCCTCCGCCCTCCTCCCCCCCCACGTCTTCCCGCCCGCGTCGGCGCCGCGCCCTCCGCCCTCCCGCGCCATCTCCGGTGGGCTGCCGCCTGCTGCCGGCGCGGAGGGTCGAGACCTCGGGGCCAGACGAGCTCGGGGGGCCTCCCTCGGCCCTGGCGCCCCGAGGCGGCGGAGGAGGAGGTGCAGCAGGAGGAGGAAGCCCAGACCCCCTCGAGCAATGAAAAAATCGTGACGGGAGGTTTTCCGTAACTTTCGGCCTCCGGGGGCCCTCGCCGGGCCTCGGGAGCGTCAAAAAACGACTCAGGACGAGAAACCAGTCATGGGGAAAGGGTCGGGTCCTCTGGGGGTCGACGTAATGAAAAAAACATTACGTCGGGGGTCTGGGAGGGGGGGAGGAGCAACGGGGCCGAGGTAGGAGCGGTGCTAGGCGCATCCGTGTCACTGTCCGACGGACGTGTCTGTATCCGGTGCTCCCGGGACAGTCCTCGTCGCCACGCCTGGGCGCGCTCCGAGCGTGTCTTGTGGTGTGGGATCCCCCCCCCCAGGACCACTCGGGATGGCAGGCTGGGCCATGGGGGAGGCCCTGGCTGTCTGTCGAGGGCCCGGCTCCGCCAGGCCAGCTCGTTCTCTCCCTCCTGTCACGGGGAGGCACCGGCAGCTGCCGCCAGCTGCCGCTCTACTCCTGCTCCCCACTCTTTTCCTCGCACCATGATTTCTCTCCTCGTTCTTCTTGCTCCTCCTCCTCCTCCTCCTCCTCCTCCTCCTTCAATTTCCCTAGTCCCCGATTCTCCTTCTCCTCCCTCCTCCTCCTCCTTCCTTCCCTCTCGTCCCTCCTCTGTCTCCCCCTCCACTCCACAACCATTCAACTCGAACACCACTCTTCCCTCTCGAGGTTCTCTGCATGCGGGGTCCCGCTCCTCCCGCGCAGTTCTTCTCGGCTCAAGAGTCTTGCACAACGCACGGGGATAGGGAGCTCCCGTCGTTATTTCCCTGCACGGCGAGTGCACGACACCGCCGAGAGCCAACATACAACCTCGGAGACTTGGAGAGAGTAAGGAGGCGCTCCCTGGTTGAATGGCCGAAATGACATAAGCATGACAGCTCGGATCTCCGAGCTTTTCTGTTTGTGTCACTCTTCGCTCTCCTGGCAACAGCAGCGACGGTGCCTGCTTGGGCTTCGGGGTCTCCTGGGGTTCGCACGGTCGGGCCGAGGCACAAGGTCGAGGTCGGCTCGGGGGGGGTAGCCCTGAGGTTGTCCGTGCCTGGTGGACGTTCTTGTGCATCCCGGGGGAAGGGTGCCCTCTGGTGATCTTGTGGATTGGCTTGCTCTGGCCGGGCGAGGGTCTCATGTTCTTGAAGGATGTGCTTCTGTCCTGGGTCCGACCGTGGAGTCGGGGCGCTGAACAAGGAACCCTTTTCGTTGGGGAGGGGCTCCGTGTTCCTCAATTGTTTCGCAGCTTGCCTTAGGTTGTCCGTAGGTCTTCGATGGGGAATCGAAGTTGAACTTATGGAGAAAAAGGGGGACCTCGTTCCTTATTTCGGGCTCCTTAGGTCAACGCCCCGACTGTACTGGAGGCCTCGAGAGGGTGCCTCGTTGCCTCCCCTGGGGCTGTTTTTGGGGGGGCCTCCCGCGGGCCGCAGCGGGGCTGCCTGCTGGCCTTCTTTTAGAGGGGGGGGGGGGGGGGGCACCGAGGCGCCCTCCCGGGGCGCCTCCGGGGGCTCCCTGGGTGCCTCTGCGGCCTCCTGGGCGTCCTCCTGGGCACCTCTTGGGCGTCCTCCTGGGGCGCCGAGGCGTCCTCCTGGGCGCCTCTGGGGGCTCCCTGGGCGCCTCTGCGGCCTCTCGGTGGTCTCGGGGGCCATCCTGGCACAGGAGGGCCCGCGGGGCCGACTCGGCTCCCCCCCCCTCCCCGGGGCCGAAGAAGGCACTCGGGCACGTCCGGTGCCGTGCTCTTCTGGTGCGCTCGGCTGCACGAGCCATGCGACAGCAGAGGCTCGGGTCGGGCGGCGTTCGCCTCCTGCACCGCCCAGCAGCCTCGCTCGGGGAGCGCGCTCGAGCTTGAGCCGAAGTGGCTCGCGGGGCCAGGTTTAAGACGGGCCTGTCCCTCTACAGGGGGAATAATCAAAAGTAGATCAAAAATAGTCTGGGGACTACGTTTGGGGTATTTTGGCGCATCTTTTGAGCATTTGTTGGGTATTTTTTGTTTTTCTTCCCAAATCCCCCTGTGGGGGGACAGGCCCGACCTAAGGCCAGGTCAGTTTCCCCGTCCCGGGCCAGAAACATGAAAGCCCAGTTTCGGGCAAAGTTGGGGAGAAGTCGTCTTCGGAGGCTTTTCCTCCTCCTCCTCCTCCTCCTCCTCCGCCTCCTCCTCCGCCTCCTCCTCTCGTCTTTTCTCCTCTGAAGCTCAGCTTCGGGAAGAGTCGCGCGGCCGGCCCCCGGACGCCGCGCGAGCTCAGCCGCACGAGCCGAGGCTCTGGGCCCTCGTGAGGCGTCTGCAGCACAGACCTGGCATCGCTCGGACGTGTGTGTTCTTTTTCTCGGCGAGGACCCTTGAGGACCATCCTGGACCATCGAGCAACAAAAACACGCACGAAACCGAACAATGCATGAGAAATGGACGTCCGAGCGACGGCAAGCAGAGGAGCGAAGGGATCTGCCGAGGAGCACCGAGTGGCCGAGCGCATTGCTCTGAGGGGCCGATCTTCCACCGCCACTGGCATAGGTAGGTAATTAGGAGGAGGAGCAGGAGGAGGAGGAGGAGGAGGAGGAGGAGGAGGGGGAGGAGGACCCCCCAATCCTCCCTTTTCCCCTGTCCTACCTATGCTCCTCCGCGCCGACTCTCGCAGAAGAAGAAACAGCATAAGCATACACTTTTGGCGCTCCGCGCGTAGTTCTTGGATCCGTGCTGGGCGCTGGGCCCCCCCGGCTCCGGCGGCGCCCATGGCTCGCTCCGCGCGCCAGAGAGGGGGGTCCAGCGCAGACCCAATCCCCGCGGAGAGCCAAAACGTATATGTATACGGCGTGGACACACGTGGACAAGGAGGAGCGTCTGTCGTGTCGCCGTGGCTGCGATCGCGCGATGCAGATTCACATTGCACGGGTCAGCGGTGAATAGCGGCAATCATTTCGTTTGCGGCAGGTGGTGGATTATGTTGCGATGCAGTGCGTAATTCCATACTCGCGCTTGGGGGTACATGGTGGCTTGGTGCACAAGAGCATCCCCTGGACGCGTTCTGGAAGATACCTCCAGTGGCCATGCCAGCAACCTACCTGGAGTCTGTTCGTGGGTTATTGAGGATCTTTGTGCAGTTTCGATGGGATCTTCGCAGACGATTTCTCGCCCCTCTTTCCGAATTCCGCCAGGAAAATGGTTCTGCCCAGGAAAGAGGAAATTCGGGGATGCACACCCAGGCGGCTGCCCCGACTCACTACTATCTGGGATGGGCGCCCCCCTTAGTCTATCCTTGGGTGGTGCCCAAAAATTTCTGGTCCAGTCGAAATCCCCACGATTGGAGTGGCCATGCCGCGCGGATTCCTCGGATCCGCGATGGAGCCCGCTGGCGGCGCCTACGGCGCCGCCCTTGGCGCGCTCCGCGCGGCAGGGACCTCCGAGTTTGTATGTTTATGTCGTTGTCGGTTCTAGTTGTTTATCGAGAGAGAGAGAGAGAGAGAGAGAGAGAGAACAAACCACACCCACACTCACCAGGCTGATTTTTACATTTTTCCGGAACGGTTTCGGACTTAGTCGGCACGCCCCCACGGCGACGATTGCGAATCGCGATGAGTCCAGTTTCACACATCGTTTTCATAAACCGTCTTCATTTTTATTAAACAGTTTTCGGCGTGTTTTATTGACGCGAACGCGAACGATATAACCATCCGTGGGGCCGTGTGGTTTCGGGGGTGCCCAGGGGCTTCTCGAAGGCCGTCGCGGAGCCCCTGATGGGGGCGTTTTGGGGCATCCGAGAGCTAGCGGCCTGCCAGCATGGGGGATCAGCCTCCTCCCTCCTGTACGTCCCTCCCTTCAGCGGCGACTGGGACTTCTCAGAAGGCCTTCTCAGAAGGCGCTGGGACTTCTCAGAAGCCTTCGCGCTGCTTGAAGAGTGTTCTGTGTTTTCGGGGGAGGCTTAGACAATTTCCTCAGATCAGGCGATCGCAAACATGGAACAAGAGGGCTTGAATTAGCGACAGGTCCCGTTTCCATTGAAAATCGCGGATTTCTGCCGCCGAACAAGGCGGCACCGGCCGCATTTTGGGGAGCGCACATCCCCCGATCAATGGATTTGGCGACCGCGCACCAAATCCATGGATCGCTAATCCATGTTGCGCGCCCCCGAGGCATGCTGTGGCGCTGGCAGGCGTGCTTTGGTGCGGAGTAGGAGGAGGAGGAGGAGGAGGAGGAGGAGGAGGAGGAGGAGGAGGAGGAGGAGGAGGAGAGCGCGTCGTGGTAGACGCTCTTTCCCTTGGAGCCCTCCAGGTGGATGCTGGTGGCGTAGGGGGCCCGTCGCAGCCAGCACGCACCCCCGTGCGTGCCGTTGTCCGAGCGTCCCGTAGTCGACGCATCAGTCTAGGTCCCTTCAGACCTCCAACCAAAATTGCGTCGGCGTCTGTCCTGCCTCTGGCACTATACTTTCGGCAAGTGATGTTCAGCCAAACCCATGAGGTCGTAGGGCGCTGGCTCGGTATACTTATTGACCTCGTTGCCATAGCTAACACATTCCCGAAGAAGATGGAGACGTAACTGCGCTGGCTGAACTGAATTCGTACTCGTGGATGTCCGTGTTCTCGGTTACCCTCCTGGCGTCTTCGACCTCGCCGCTGCCGCCGCCGTTGACGTAGGAGGTGCCCCTGCCGTTGGTGTGGCCGTTGAGGACGCCGGCCTTGAAGCCGGAGTGGCCTTGGCAGAGTCCGCTGCCGCTTCCCTGGCCTTGATGGCCGCCGTGCGCTGGATGTAGGCGTCGACGTTTTTGGGGTCGCTGAAGTCGATGGCGCCGCCTCCTGGGGCAGCTCCTTCGCCTCCATCGGCGCCTGCAGCAGTTGCAGGGTCTGGTGCTCCAGCTGCAACTCCTGCGTCACTGTCGGCTTTGCGCCTCTTAGCTGTGGTGGCCTTCTCGCGGAGCTCCCTGAGCGTGCTGGCCGCATTCTGCGCCTTCTGGCCGATATCCGCCGCGGTCTTGTGCGCCTGCTGCGCCTGCTGCGCGTGGGCTAGCGCCTCCTCGTAGGCCGCATTCTGCTCTGGGGTGAGGAGCTCCACGTCCTCGGTGCTGAGCTCGGGGAAGTTGAAAGCCTGGTCGCCAGCGGGCTTGGCCTCCTCTGGCGCGTTGCCGCCGCTGGCTGCCCCCATCGCCGCCGAGGTGAGACTGGTGAGGCGGTTGACCTCCGCCTGTGCCTCAGCGCAGGCACGAGCGTTCTCCTCCAGCTTCTCCAAGAGCTCCTTCCCGTGCTTGGCGTTGGCCACCAGCTGGTTCTTGAGCTTCTCCTGGTAATTAGCTGTTGAGGCGTTGGAGCGTGGCGGCGTGCTGCTCCAACAAGATCTCGGGCACCTTGGGAGGTGGAGGCTTGGCAGCCTCGGCCAGCTCGGGACAAACCAGCTCCATGGCCTTGACTGCGTCCATCTGCTCGGCCGCGAGCGCCTGCTTGTACTTTGGGAGCAACTGCTCGGGTAGGCTGGAGCTGGCGGCAGCCTCGATGGCGAAAGAAACCTCCTTCTTGGCAGACTGTTTGGGCGACGGGACTCGGCAAGTGCGGCAAGAATCCCACCCTGGAGTTCCAGCGCGATTGCAATACACCCAAGACCCAGGACACGAACGGCACACAAAATACGCTTGCCGACGCTTGTCGTGCGTAGATGGGGCCCTGGAGCCATCTCTGCTCTCAGCCCGCGCACTCCCGCTGCGACCCATCAAAATCACAAAACGGTTCAACACTCGACTTTCGCCGCCTGAGAGGGCGCCCCTCAAGCCGTGGGTGCGCGTAGCGGGCACGCTGGTGTCCGCCCACGCACGGTACGACGCGCGAGTGCCGTGCGGGCAGGGGACCCGTTCCCAAGACGCCCCCTCGTGCCGCAAATGGCTTGAGAGGGGGAGGAGGACGAGGAGGAGGAGGAGGAGAAAGAGGAGAAAGAGGAGAAGGAGGCGGAGGAGGGGGAGGGGGCGGAGTAGGAGGGGCGGAGGAGGAGAGGGGGAGGAGGAGGAGGAGGAGGAGGAAGAGGAGGAGGAGGAGGAGGTGGAGGAGGGGGCGGAGTAGGAGGGGGCGGAGGAGGGGGGGAGGAGGAGGAGGAGGAGGAGGAGGAGGAGGAGGAGGAGGAGGAAGAGGAGGAGGAGGGGGAGGGGGAGAGGAGGAGGAGGAGGAGGAGGCGGAGGGGGGCGGAGGAGGAGGAGGCGGAGGGGGCGGAGGGAGGAGGAGGAGGATGAGGAGGAGGAGGAGGAGGCGGAGGGGGCGGAGGAGGGCGGAGGAGGGGGAGGAGGAGGAGGAGCAGGGGGAGGAGGAGGAGGAGGAGGAGGAGGAGGGGGAGGTGGTGGGGAAGGAGGAGGAGGAATAGGAAGAATAAGAAGACGAAAACTAAGCACAATCATACTGGTAATAGTAATAATAACAGTAATATTACTAGTAGTGATAATACGAATAATACTAATAATATTAGTAGTCGTACGAATAATAATAATAATCGGAGGTGAGGTAGGGGGTGAGAGCCCCCCTACCGGGAAATCGATTTCGGTTTCGTGTTCGTGCGTGCCGTGCGGGCGAGGCGAAGCTGCGTGGGCGGGCGAGAGAAAGTCTCCTGTGGCTGAGGCGCGGCCGGACCAAATGTCTCCCTTCCGGGCGGCCGGGGGCCCGCGGTGTCCCGCCGGTGTCCCGCTGGTGTCCCGTGTGGCTGAGGCGCGGCCGGACCAAATGTCTCCCTTCCGGGCGGCCGGGGGCCCGCGGTGTCCCGCCGGTGTCCCGCTGGTGTCCCGATGATGATGATGATGTTGATGATGATGGTGAGTTCGGTAGTTAGACCGAATGTGAGATCGATTGTGAGATCGTTTGTGATATCGATAGTGAGACCGATTGTGAGATCGATAATGAGATCGATAGTGAGTTCGATAGTGAGATCGATAGTGAGACCGAATGTGAGATCGATTGTGATATCGATTGTGATATCGATAGTGAGACTGAACGAGAGATCGATAATGACTTCGATAGTGAGTTCGATATTGAGATCGATTGTGAGATCGGTTGTGATATCGATAGTGAGATCGATAGTGAGACCGAATGTGATACCGATTGTGAGATCGATTGTGAGATCGATTGTGACATCGGTTGAATGAAATCGATAGTGGTATCGATAGTGAGATCGATAGTTATACCGAATGTGAGATCGATTGTGATATCGATTGTGATATCGATAGTGAGATCGATAGTGAGACCGAATGCGAGATCGATAGTGAGATCGATAGTGGGATCGATTGTGAGATCGATCGCCAGATCGATTGTGAGATCGATCGAATGAGATCGACAATGGGATCGATAGTGAGATCGATAGTGAGATCGATCGAGTGCGACGGTGGTCCCTCCCCCCCTCACCTCCTTATCACCCGAAGGGTGGTCTATGCGGTAATATTAATAATAATAATGCTAATCATAATAATAATAATAATAATAATAATACTATTACTAATACTAGTACTACTAATATTAATAAGAATTGTAATAATACTCACACTACGAACAATACTAATACTAACACGAATAACAACACACACATACTCATAAACAGACGGAGACTACTAACAATAATAAGACGGATACGAATACTGAGACTAACCACTAATACGAATAATAAAACGAATACTAATAATAATACTGTTAATGCGAATACTAGTAAGAAGAACAATAAGAGGAGGAGGAGGAGGAGGAGGAGGAGGAGAAGGAGGAGAAGGAGGAGAAGGAGGAGGGGGAGGGGGCGGAGGAGGGGGAGGAGGAGGAGGAGGAGGAGGAGGAGGAGGAGGGAGGAGGAGGAGGGGGCGGAGGAGGAGGGGGCGGAGGAGGAGGGGGAGGAGGAGGAGGAGGGGGTGGAGGGAGGAGGAGGAGGGGGCGGAGGAGGGTGCGGAGGAGGAAGAGGAGGGGGAGGAGGAGGCGCCCTCTATCAGATGGCCAGGAAATTCCGAGCCTTCTGGGAAGGCCCTCCTCTTACCCCCCCCGGGCCCGCCGCCGATCCCACCCTCCAGTCGGTATTGTTTAATCGACCCCTAACCTTAAGTCGGGCCTGTCCCTCTACACGGGGAATTTTCATTAGTTTTACAAACATGATCTGGGTACTATTTGTTGAGCATGTGTTGGCTATGTTGGGGTATATCTGGGTACTATTTGTTGAGCATTTGTTCGCTATGTTGGGGTATGTTTGGGGTAGTTTGCATTTGTCGCTTAAAATCTACCTGTAGGGGGACATGCCCGACCTAACCCTAACCCAAAATCCCCATCCCCATCCAGACCCCCACCATCCCGGCCTCAGTGGGGTGTATACCCCTCGAAGCCGAAAGGAAGCAGCTTGTCTTCCCATCTGGGGGGAGAAGTCGGCTATCGGGGCCCAGGCCACGTCGTCGGAGGAAGGTGTCGGTTGAACGATGCTCATCCAAACCTTCTTTTCCTCCTCCTTCTCCTCGTACATTCCATCTTTTGCCCCTGTGAACATTTCCTCCTTCTCCTCCTCCTCCTGCCTGTCGCACCCCGAGACGGGTCGGCAGTGCGGGCCCGACGTTTCGCCGGATATGCATGTCAGATGTGAAGCTCACAATTTTCACCGGTTTCACGGATGGAGGGCGGGTTCAGAATGTGATTATCGATTTAGCGCCGCGCACAATCGCCTTACAGTTTGAAAGGGTTTCACGGATGGACGGCGGGTCGTTTTCGAAATGTGGTTTTCGCCTCAGTGCCGCGGACATTCGTCTTCCCGCCATTAAACGGACACGCACCTTTCAAGGAGCGTATGGTGAGAGAGCTTGGAGGGACGGACGGTTTATAGCAAGTCGTTGATGAGTTGCGGGTTTACATTGGTATTCCTCCTCCTCTTCTTCTTCCTCTTCCTCCCCCCTTATTCCTTCTCCTCCACTCCTCTCTCGTTCCTGCTCCCTTTCCCCCCCTCCTTCCCTCCTCGTCCTCCTCCCTCATCTATCCCTACTGCTCCCCCCTTTCTTCCAAGGGGGGAAAGAGGAGTCGAACGTGCCCGTACACAACGCCCCACCGGAGGCCACGCGGACAGCGTGACCACGGTCCGCGGCAGATTCGACAGGAACATGTTGATCAGTGGGTCTGCTACTCGGCTTCGCAGCTGCCACTGTCCGCCTTGTCTGCTCTTCCGATTGGGCCTGCGGCGGCCTTCGCTGCCTAGAAATCAGGTCAATTCCCTTGTGCCTGCGCTGCCTACGTTGTGCGCCACGAGGAGACGAGCAAGGAGGGAGGGAGAGAGGAACATGGACAAAAGAGAGGGAGGATGGAGAATGAAACCAGGGATCAGGACATGTTCTGGATGAGGGAGGGGAGGGGGAGGGGGAGGAGGAGGAGGAGGAGAGGAGGAGGAGGAGGAGGAGGAGGAGGAGGAGGAGGAGGGCCGAGATGCGGAGGAAAGGGAGGGAGAGGGGAGGAAGGCGGGCAGCGTCTGTGGACTCTTTTGGGAGCCCTTCGGGTCATCTTGGGCCTCTCGTTCTCCTCCTCCCACTCGTCCCCCTCCTCCTCCTCCTCCACCTCTTTCTCGTCCTCCTCCTCCTCCTTCTCCTCCTCCTCCTCCTCCTCTGGACCTGTCAGGCCACCCTTGAGGCCATCGAAGAAGAGAGGGGGTTGCGCCGATCATCGGCGCCCCTGGAGCTCGAAAGGTCGCTTCTTGGGGCCCCCTTGGGCCGCTCTGGGTCGTGGCAGGCCTCTCCAGGACCCCTCTCGGGGCTATCTGGGTGGATCTTTGGGCCTGGGCCCATCGGAAGCGAGAAGGCGAGACGGCGCAAGTCCAGGAAACACTGTGGTTGTGAGGGAGTTGGGCCATCGGATGTCCTCTTTGGGCGCTCCGTGGCTGCTTGGATCTGTCTTAAGTTGGCTTGGTGGCCTCGTGGAGACACTGGAAGTCATATTGCGCCATCTTGCAGTCGGGCCACTGAAGAAGGAACCCTTTTCGTTGGGGAGGGGCTCAGTGTTCCTCAAGTGTTTCTCAGCTTTTCTTGGGTTGTCCTCAGGTCTTGCATGGGAAATCGAAGCTTAACTTACGGACACAAGGGACCTCGTTCCTTATTTAGGGTTTCTGACGACAGCGTTTCGCTTTTATTGGAAGAAGAAACTCCTTCAACTACAGATGCACATATGCCCATCGGGCTTCTGGGATCAATGCAGGATCTCGCGCAGTTTCGCATCGCCTGCACGACCGACGCGAGCCGAAGCCGAGGTCGGTTCCCCGGCGGGGGAGGGCCGCTTCGTTGGAGTTCTGCCTCACCCCTCGCCGATGCTTCTCTCCCGTGCTGCAGATCCGCGGACTACACCATGAAGTTGTGGAGCTTGGAGTCGCTCGAGTGCGAGGAGAGAGAACCAACTAACGACATCAACATACGGTAGGTTCATGCGGCGATGGCGCGCTGGCGACGCCGGCGAAGGCGTTCAAGGTTGCAATCTGCCACGCGGAAGCACCAAGGGGCACGGCGACGCCATTGCACCCGACGAAATTCAACCTTGAACGATCGGGACCGCGATCGATTCAAGGTTGGGCGATCTAAGGGGTGTCAAACATCTTTGCGCGCGCTGACGCCGCACGAACATACCGTACACTTTCTGATGACGACGCGGGTTTTTCGGATTGGCGTTGGGCCCGCGGGCATCCGCGCGGCAAGGCTTAGGTTTTCGATTCTGCACAGGAGACGTTCTATGGACACTCCGACAGCGTCGTGTCGCTCTTCGCCTAGCTCGCGTAGGACCCGGCGCGTGGGGGGGGAGGCGGCCGTTCGGGCCGTCGTTCCCAGTCCGAGGAGGGGGAAGATGAGGAGTAGGACTAGAAGGAGGAGGAGCAGGAGCAGGAGCAGGGTCAAGGAGCAGGAAGAGAGGGACGAGCTGGGTGCGCTCGCGGCATATCCTTCATACTACCCCTTCCACCCATCCACTCCCATTGAGCTCACTATCCCCTATCCGCTCACGGGTGTCCCATCTTATTTGGGTTCCACAAATGACCCCATCGTGTGATGCGCAATCAGAAAAATGAGTTGTGCACACTGGAGGGGGAGGAGGCTCGTGGCCGATGAGCAGGAGGATGAGCAGGAGGAAGTGGAATCTGTGGAAGGAGGGGGAGGAGGAGCAGCACCATAAGAGGAGCGGGAAGAGCAGGAGGACCAGGAGAAGGCAGATGTGGCGAGAGCAGTGGGCGGCAATGACGAGGAAGGCGTCGAATCCAGAATAGGGCCCGCGCAGAGGGCGAGAGCGACTTGCAGAACTGGCGGAGCAGAGCGCCCCATGCTGAAAAGTGGCCGTCGCCGCAGCAGGAAGCCCAAGGTTTGAAGACGAGAGCGTTCTGTATTGAGAAAGGCTGTGTCCGTTTCGAGAGCCAGCCCGGGACATTCTCGCGTGTAGAAAACCGTACGCGGCTGAAGCAGGAGGGGAAGGGGAGGAGACGGAACAGCAGGGAGGACGAATGGATGTTGGAGGAGAAAGGAGTATGAGGGAGGATGGGGGCGAGGGGCAGGAGAAGGAAGAGAAGGGATGGAGAATGGCTGGGAGGAAGAGAACGCGTGGTGATGTGGGGGCCTTGGGAACTGCTTCGCCGCTGCGAGACCCCGCCCCCGCAGCGCGGGCACGCGCAGCGGGCAGTTGTCCCACTGCCGTGTCCTCAATCAGGACGGGGTCACGCCTGCCCTTTGCACGACTCGCAGCGCTTGTGTTTGCACGGCCGAACCAGACCAGACATAGAGGGACAGTTAGCCCGATGTTCCGGGTGGTGATGATGAGGTGGGTCAGAATGAGGATGTTGATTTTGATGGTGATGGTGATAGCGATGGTGATGTTGATGGTGATAATGATGATGTTGCTGATGAAGCTGATGATCATGACGATGCTGATGGCTATGCTACTGATGATGGCATGGCGATGCTGAGAGATGATGATGATGATGATGATGATGATGATGATGATGATGATGATGATGATGATGATGATGATGATGATGATGATGATGATGATGATGATGAGTATGATGATGATGATGATGATGATGATGATGCTGATGCTGATGCTGATGATGATGATGATGATGATGATGATGATGATGATGATGCTGATGCTGATGCTGATGCTGATGCTGATGCTGATGCTGATGCTGATGATGATGATGATGATGATGATGTTGATGATGATGCTGAAGATGATGCTGAAGATGATGGTGGCTGGTGGGGGCGATGATGCCGATGGTGACGGTAAGTACGATACTAATCACGATTGTGTTGGGGATTGTGACGATGATGATGGTGTCGCTGACCAAAATCAATGTGATGGTAAAGGCAAGGTGTTGGTGATGGTGATGCTGATGATCGCGTTGCTCACGATGACGATGGGGACAATGGGCATGGTCCCAGAGCATGGCGTGCTGTGCGTCGGGCGGTGCACGGAGTTGCTTTTGATGGCAATGGTGGTGGTGATGGTGATGGTGATGACGATGGCGACGACGACGACAAAGGCGACGATGACGACGATGAATGACGGCGGTATGGACGATGATCGTGACGATGCTGATGACGCTTGTGATCGTGTTGGTGATGATCTTGATGCGGATAAAGGCGACGTTGTTGATTATGGTAGATATGCAAATCCGCATGGTGATGGTGATGATGATTGTTAAGATGATAATGATGATGCTGATGATGCTGGTTATGATGATGATGCTGATGCTGATGATCATGTTGCTGCTTCCGCGTGTGATGGTGATGGCGATGCTGAAAAACGATGATGGCTGGTGGTGGTGATGCTTATGATTATGATGGTCATGGCTGGTGGTGATGATGCGGATGATGAGGCTGATGATGATGCGGTTGCGGTTGGTGATGATGATGGTGATGCTGCTGATGATGATGATGATGCTGATGCTGATGCTGATGCTGATGCCGATGCTGCTGCTGCTGCTGATGATGATGATGATGAGTATGATGATGATGATGATGATGATGATGATGATGATGATGATGATGATGATGATGATGATGATGATGATGATGATGAGGCTGCTGCTGCTGCTGCTGTTGCTGCTGTTGCTGCTGATAACAAAGGCGCGGCGGGCAGCGCGCGCAGCGCCCCGAGGCTCGCCCAGATGCGCCAACGCGCCGGGACACTCACTGCGCAACGCCTGGCGCTCCTTCCGCCCTCCGGTGCCGCGCGTCGCCAAGCTTCCTTGGGGCCGCGTGCCCCGCGGATGCGTTCAGATTTTTGGTTGAACTATAGGTTTTCGGTCGTTTTTGTTGGTTTCCGTTGGTTTTCAATGGTTTTCCAGTTTCGGGGCGCCTTCCATCAGCTGCGCCTCGCCGAGAGCGCGTTCTGGGGGTGTTCGGATCGTCCCGAACGGCCGCCGGGCAGCCGAGTTGCGAACCGAAAGCCGACGGCAACGACGGCGGTGACGACGGTGATCAGTGGAGGGCGAGTTGAGACAAGCCCGCGGCTGGACGCAGCGCTGAAAACTGGTGCGTGTGGACCGCAGGAGAGGTCCAAGGGACCGGTTTTGAACTCCCACTGTCTTAAACCGCCCTGCTCCGATACGCGGCCGCGCGGCTTCGATCTTTGCGGGGCAACCGCGAAACGACCTCCCGTATTCGCGGGGTCGCGGCCGGCCCGCGACGCCCAGGGAGTTTGCCCGCGAAACGCCACGTCCTGGCTACAGGCGCACCAAATACTGTTTTAAGAGTTTGTATTTGCCTCTACGAGATGTTATTGTGCTATTTCTGGCTGTCATAACCCTGTTCTGCGACATCGG
>CAUYUJ010017862.1:83402-95902 GCA_963575745.1 Prorocentrum cordatum
AGCAGGAGGAGGAGGAGGAGGTGGAGGAGGAGGAAAAGGAGGGGGAGGAGGTGGAGACAGAGAAATAGGAGGAGGACGAGGACGAGGAGGCGGAGGAGGAGGAGGAGCAAGAGGAGGAGTGGGAGGAGGTCGGGGAGTCTCCCACCCCCGCGCCTCTGCCGCAGGACCCCATTCGCCGGGGCGCCAGCGCCGCGCCGCTCTCCCTCGCTCCGCGCATCTCGCCCTTCGCCTGCCCCGTCAGTGTCGTCGCGCCTCCTCCCCAGCCCATCAATCCTCCCACTCCTCTCTTCCCGTTCCTTCCACCTCCCCTCCCCTCCTCCCTACCCCCCTCCCCTCCCTCCTCCCTCTCCCACACCCCTCCCCTCCTTCTCCCTTCCCCTCCCTCCGTCCCCTCCCTCCCTCCCTTCCTCTCTCTCCCCTGGTTCTCCTGCCTCCCCCTCGACCCCCCTCCACCCGCCACCCTGCTCACCTCTCCCTTCGTGGTCCTTGGCCCGTATCGGAACCCTCTCTCGCTCCCTCTTCGCCGTCTTCCTCGCGCTCGCGCGCGGGATGCCGCTGCCCGAAGAGCCTGAGTGAGGCGGGAGCGCCGCCTCCCCCCCCCCCCCCTCCGCGCCCTGCTGCTGCTGCTGCGTAGTCGTCGTCCGCCTCCTCGTCGTCGTCCCTGTCCTCGTTTCGAAGAGAAGAGAATTCGGCATAAGTATCCGTCGGTCGGAAGAAGCGGGTAGAACCGTGCAGTAGGCAGGCGTCTGAAGCAGATTGGGCTTCCGCCCGCCCCCCTGAAGAGGAGTGGAGAGGGAAGACCGCCCGACGTCCTGTTGAGGCTAGAGCAGATTGGGATCGGGGAGCCCCAGAAGCCCCTGCTTTCAACGGCCCGCGCGCGCAGCGTCCTCTGGCGCCAGACGGGGGTGGGGCGCGGACACCGCGGGGCGGGGGTGGGGCGCCGGAGGCCTGCCCCCCAGGGGGGGGGAACTCGAAGAAGAGGCAGCGCCAGCAGCAGAAGCTTTTGGCGCTCCGCGCGGATGGGCCCCCCTGGCGGGGGCCGCCGGGGGTGGCGGCGCCTCCGGCGCCGCCCCTGGCGCGCGGAGCGCGCCAGGGAGGAGAACCCAGCGCAAATCCAAGAAATCCGCGCGGAGCGCCAACATTGAGTGTGTGTGTGTGAATGTGAATGTGAATGTGAATGTGAATGTGAATGTGAATGTGAATGTGAATGCGTGCGTGCGTGCGTGTGTGTGTGTGTGTGTGTGGTTATGGCGTTGTTCTGTCAAGGGCGCAAACAAAAACGACCCCTACCCTGGTTTACGAGGCGCTGTGCGCTGAACTTTCTATGGGCTGACAGGATAGACCCTGCGCGACGTGCGGCGTCTTGGCGGTTTTCTAGGCTCTGGGACTTCCCGGGAGGTTTACAGACCGCGCATTTGTAACCCAGGGTAGGTTCGTTTTTTCATTCCCTTATTTTGTTCTTCTACAGGAAGGGGGGATCAGAGCCGATCCGAGAATTTTGCCGCGGGCCTCCGGATGGTTGTGCTCAGATCCGACGCGGGAATTTACACATGACCACCGCCTGGAGGGTCAGTTTTCGGAGCCTCGGCAGGCGGTGGATATGGACATCATCGGGCCCCCGGGGGCCAAATTAGCCTGACGAAGGACCCAACCATGTGCAGGTGTGAATACCGCAGTTGACACTACCAATTTCGGTGGAGCTCCCTATAGGGCCACGAAGCGTGTGAAGGGGAAGGGTGTGCGGGACGCATGCGGGCGGCAGCACTGGGGCCTTCGGTGGAGTTCCCTATGGGGCCACGAAACGTGTGAGGGAGTTGACGAAATGGGTGCGGCTGACGCATGCGGGCGCGGGCACTGGGGCCTTCGGTGGAGCTCCCTATGGGACCACGAAACGTTTGAGGGGTGTGCCGAAATGGGTGTGGCTGACGCATGCGGGCGCGGGCATTGGGGCCTTCGCTGGAGCTCCCTATGGGGCCACGAAACGTGTGAGGGGTGTGCCGGCATGGGTGCGGTGGGCGCATGGGAGCGCAGCCACTGGGGCCTTCGCTGGAGCTCCCCATGGGACCACGAAGCGTGTGATGGGTGTGCCGAAATGGGTGCGGTGGGCGCATGGGAGCGCAGCCACTGGGGCCTTCGCTGGAGCTCCCTATGGGGCCTACGAAACGGTGAGGGGTGTGCACATTGTGGCTGTGGGCGCGCATGAAGACGGCGCCACTGGGGCCTTCGCTGGAGCTCCCTATGGGGCCACGAAGCGTGTGAGGGGTGTGCCGAAATGAGTGCGGTGGGCGCATGGGAGCGCAGCCACTGGGGCCTTCGCTGGAGCTCCCTATGGGGCCACGAAGCGTGTGAGGGGTGTGCCGAAATGGGTGCGGTGGGCGCATGGGAGCGCAGCCACTGGGGCCTTCGATGGCGCTCCCTATGGGGCCACGAAGCGTGTGAGGGGTGTGCAGAAATGGGTGCGGCGGGCGCATGGGGGCGCAGCCACTGGGGCCTTCGCTGGAGCTCCCTATAGGGTCCAACGAAACGGTGAAGTGTGTGGCAGAAATGGGTGCGGCGGGGCGCATGGTAGCGCAGCCGACTGGGCCGTTCGGTGGAAGCTATCCTATGTGGGCCACGGAAACTTGTTGAGGAGGTGTGCACGAAATGGGCGCGTTGGCGCATGGGAGCGCAGCACTGGGGCCCGAATTCGTGGAGGCCTCCCCTCTTGGGCCCGAAAACGTGTGGGGATGTGCCGAATCTGTGCGTGGGCGCATGGTAGCGCAAGCCATTGGGGCCTTCGCTGGAGCTCCCTATGGGGCCACGAAACGTGTGAGGGGTGTGCCGAAATGGCCTTCGGTGGAGCTCCCTAAGGGGCCACGAAACGTGTGACGGGTGTGCCGAAATCTGTGCGGTGGGCGCATGGGAGCGCAGCCACTGGGGCCTTCGCTGGAGCTCCCTATGGGGCCACGAAACGTGTGAGGGGTGTGCCGGAATGGGCGCGGTGGGCGCATGGGGGCGCAGCCACTGGGGCCTTCGCTGGAGCTCCCCATGGGACCACGAAGCGTGTGATGGGTGTGCCGAAATCTGCGCGGTGGGCGCATGGGAGCGCAGCCACTGGGGCCTTCGCTGGAGCTCCTTATGGTGCCACGAAACGTGTGAGGGGTGTGCAGAAATGGGCGCGATGGGCGCATGGGAGCGCAGCCACTGGGGCCTTCGCTGGAGCTCCCTATGGGGCCACGAAACGTGTGAGGGGTGTGCCGAAATCTGTGCGGTGGGCGCATGGGAGCGCAGCCACGGGGGCCTTCGGTTGAGCTCCCTATGGGGCCACGAAACGTGTGAGGGGTGTGCCGAAATCTGTGCGGTGGGCGCATGGGAGCGCAGCCACTGGGGCCTTCGGTGGAGCTCCCTATGGAGCCACGAAACGGTGTACTGGGTGGGTGAAGAGGAGAGGAGGAGAGGATGATAGGAGGGGAGAGGAGGCGGAGGAGGAGAGGAGGAGAGGAGGAGACTCGATCGTTCTGTGGTGGGGGGGGGCCGGGGCCCCCCCACCGTCTCTTCAAAACGAGGACCCAACACCACAGGATGGTTGGGAAATATATCCAGATCCACCGCCCGCTGGGGCACCGGGGCGTCGGTTCCCAGGCGGTGGATCTGGATAAGTTCCCGCCTCGCATCAGAGTCGGGCCGCTGACGCAGGGACCCTTTTCGTGGGGGATGGGTTCCTCTTGGGGCGCCCGCGCAGCGCCGGAGCGAAGGGGGCTGGGGCCCATCGGGTCAAGTCGGGCATGTCCCTCCACAGGTGGAATTTCCAAACATACGTCGTAAAGCGTACGTTTTTGACATGTTCGTTTTTTTCCCAACCATCCTGTGGTGTTGGGTCCTCGTTTTGAAGAGACAGCGCCCCGCGTTCACTCCTCCCGCTGCCCCCTCCCTCCTGCCATCATCATCATCATCATCATCATCATCATCATCATCATCATCATCATCATCATCATCATCATCATCACCATCATGACGATCATAGGGAGCTCCAGCGAAGGCCCCAGTGGCTGCGCTCCCATGCGCCCGCCGCACCCATTTCGGCACACCCCTCACACGTTTCGTGGCCCCATGGGGAGCTCCAGCGAAGGCCCCAGTGGCTGCGCTCCCATGCGCCCCCCGCACCCATTTCGGCACACCCCTCACACGTTTCGTGGCCCCATCGGGAGCTCCAGCGAAGGCCCCAGTGGCTGCGCTCCCATGCGCCCACCGCAACCCATTTCGGACGGTCACCCCTCATACATATTCGTGGCCCCATAGGAGCTTCCAGCGAAGGCCCCGAGTGGCTGCGCTCCCCATGCCCGGGCGCCCCCGCGCAGATTTCGGCCGAGGCAAACTCCCCTCACGACGCTTCGTTGGCCCCATAGGGGCTCCATCGAACTGCCCCAGTGGCTGCGCTCCCATTGCGCCCACCGCAAAAACCATCTCTGCACACCCCCACACGTTTTCGTGCCCCATAGGGAGCTCCAGCGAAGGCCCCAGTGGCTGCGCTCCCATGCGCCCACCGCACCCATTTCGGCACACCCATCACACGTTTCGTGGCCCCATGGGGAACTCCAGCGAAGGCCCCAGTGGCTGCGCTCCCATGCGCCCACCGCGCTCATTTCGGCACACTCCTCACACGCTTCGTGGCCCCATAGGGAGCTCCAGCGAAGGCCCAGTGGCTGCGCTCCCATGCGCCCACCGCACAGATTTCGGCACACCCCTCACACGTTTCGTGGCCCCATAGGAAGCTCCACCGAAGGCCCCAGTGGCTGCGCTCCATGACACCACCGCACCCATTTCGGCACACCCCATTCACACGTTTCGTGGCCCCATAAGGGACTCCCAGGAGGGCCCCAGTTGCTGAGGCTCCGCAGATCGCCCACCGCACTCATTCGGCCAACTCACCCCTCACACGTTTCGTGGCCCCATAGGGAGCTCCAGCGAAGGCCCCAGTGGCTGCGCTCCCATGCGCCCGCCGCACCCATTTCTGCACACCCCTCACACCAGTGGTGCGCTCCCATGCGCCCACCGCGCCCATTTCTGCACACCCCTCACACGTTTCGTGGCCCCATAGGGAGCTCCAGCGAAGGCCCCAGTGGCTGCGCTCCCATGCGCCCACCGCACCCATTTCGGCACACCCATCACACGCTTCGTGGTCCCATGGGGAGCTCCAGCGAAGGCCCCAGTGGCTGCGCTCCCATGCGCCCACCGCACCCATTTCGGCACACCCCTCACACGCTTCGTGGCCCCACAGGGAGCTCCAGCGAAGGCCCGAGTGGCTGCGCTCCCATGCGCCCACCGCGCAGATTTCGGCACACCCCTCATACGGTTCGTGGCCCCATAGGGAGCGCCATCGAAGAAGATACTCACAAATGCGGTACTCGCAACTGCATCTGGTTGGGTCCTTCGCCAGGATAATTTGGTCCTCGTACCTTCGTTGGCGACCTCAGAGGCCCCCAGGATCGCCCCAAGACGGCCCAAGAGGCTCCCAAGAGGGCCTCAAGATTGCCCAAGAGTGTCTTACGATGGTCCAAGAGGCGCCCAAGACGGCCCAAACGGGCCCTCATGGTTTAAAACATAGTGGAGGTTATTCCCAACCATCCTGTGGTGTTGGGTCCTCGTTTTGAAGAGACGGTGCCCCGCGTTCCTCTCCTCCTCCTCCTCCCCCCCCTCCCTCCTCCCATCATCATCATCATCATCATCATCATCATCATCATCATCATCATCACCACCACCGATTTTTGGCACACCCCTCACACGTTTCGTGGCCCCATAAGGAGCTCCACCGAAGGCCCCAGTGGCAGGGTCCGCGTGCCTCCCCACCACCCATTTCGGCACACCCCTCACACGCTTCGTGGCCCCATAGGGAGCTCCACCGAAGGCCCCAGTGGCAGTGTCCGCGTGCCTCCCCACACCATTCGGCACCACCCCTCACACGCGTCGTGGCACCATAAGGGAGGAGCTTTCCAGCGAAGGCCCCAGTGCAGGTTCAGCAGCCTCCCCACCACCCATCGGTCCAGTCGGCCACCCCTTCACACGTGTCGGCCCATAGGGAGCTCCACCGAAGGCCCCAGTGGCAGGAGTCCGCATGCCCTCCCCACCACCCAAAAAAAATTTTTTTTTTTTTTTTCGGCACACCCTCACACGTTTTCGTGGCCCCATAGGAGGGAGCTTCCTCCGAAGGCACCAGCAGTGGCAGGGTCAGCATGCCTCCCCACCACCCATTTCGGCACACCGCTCACACGCTTCGTGGCCCCATAGGGAGCTCCACCGAAGGCCCCAGTGGCGTGGTTCGCATGCCTCCCCGACACAAATTTCGGCACATCCCTCACACGCATCGTGGCCCCATGGAGATTTCCACTGAAGGCCCCAGTGGCAGGGTCCGCATGCCTCCCCACCACCCATTTCGGCACACCCCTCACACGTTTCGTGGTCCCATGGGGAGCTCCACCGAAGGCCCCAGTGGCAACGTTCGCATGCCGCCCCACCACCACACCCCTCACACGTTTCGTGGCCCCATAAGGAGCTCCACCGAAGGCCCCAGTGGCAGGGTCCGCATGCCTCCCCACCACCCATTTCGGCACACCCCTCACACGTTTCGTGGCCCCATAGGGAGCTCCACCGAAGGCCCCAGTGGCAGGGTTCGCATGCCTCCCCACCACCCATTTCGGCACACCCCTCACACGTTTCGTGGCCCCATAGGGAGCTCCACCGAAGGCCCCAGTGGCTGCGTTCGCATGCCTCCCCACCACCCATTTCGGCACACCCCTCACACGTTTCGTGGCCCCATAGGGAGCTCCACCGAAGGCCCCAGTGGCCTGGTTCGTATGCCTCCCCAACACCCATTTCGGCACATCCCTCACACGTTCGTGGCCCCATGGGGATTTCCACTGAAGGCCCCAGTGACTGGGTTCGCATGCGCCCCCACACCCATTTCGGCACACCCCTCACACGTTTCGTGGCACCATAGGGAGCTCCACCGAAGGCCCCAGTGGCTGCGTTCGCATGCCGCCCCCACACCAATTTCGGCACACCCTCACACGTTTCGTGGCCCCACAGGGAGCTCCACCGAAGGCCCCAGTGGCTGCGTTCGCATGCCGCCCCCACACCAACTTCGGTGCACCCCTCACACGTTTCGTGGCCCCATAAGGAGCTCCACCGAAGGCCCCAGTGGCAACGTTCGCATGCCGCCCCCACACCCATTTCGGCACACCCCTCAAACGGTTCGTGGCCCCATAGGGAGCTCACACCAGCATTACTCACAACTGCATATGGTTGGGTCCTTCGCCAAGCTAATTCGACTATGTTCTGTATTTCCCCACATTGTAAGTGGGGTTATGATTTTCTCTACACCCGCGTCGCACCCGCGTTCACTCACCTCCCCTTCTCTACACCCGCGTCACATTGGCTCAAGCCGGCTCAGCGCGCATAGTTTTCCACTCAGACGCGCCCTGCTTCCGTATCTTAAAGCAGCAAGCGATCCATTGCGGTGTGCGGCACTCATGCCGCCAAAAATTGCCATCGCCGCCCTGCCACCACCGTGTTTGGCGCTGAAGGAGGCAAAGGTTTTGGTTTCCTCGACACCACACGGGGTGCGCAGGGGGTGGTCTCTCAGTTCGGCCGCTATCCACGACACTGGCGCAAAGCCTAGCAGGCGTGGCACTTTCTCGACACCACAGGGGGTGCGCAGGGGGTGGTCTCTCAGTTCGGCAGCTATCCACGACACTGGCGCAAAGCCTAGCAGGCGTGGCACTTTCTCGACACCACAGGGGTGTGCGCAGGGGGTGTCTGGACGACAGCAGCAGGCGGCCTCGACACCCAGGGGGTGCGCAGGGGTGGTCCAGATCCACGGCACTGGCGCAAAGCCTAGCAGGCGTGGCACTTTCTCGACACCACAGGGGGTGCGCAGGGGGTGGTCTCTCAGCTCGGCCGCTATCCACGACACTGGCGCAAAGCCTAGCAGGCGTGGCACTTTCTCGACACCACAGGGGGTGCGCAGGGGTGGTCTCTCAGGTATCCACGACACTGGCTAGCAGGCTCGGCCGCTATCCACGACACTGGCGCAAAGCCTAGCAGGCGTGGCACTTTCTCGACACCACACAGGGGGTGCGCAGGGGGTGGTCTCTCAGGGGGTGGTCTCGGCCGCTATCCACGACACTGGCGCAAAACCTAGCAGGCGTGGCACTTTCTCGACACCACAGGGGGTGCGCAGGGGGTGGTCCCTCAGTTCGGCCGCTATCCGCGACAGTGGCGCAAAACCTAGCAGGCGTGGCACTTTCTCGACACCACAGGCGCAAAACCTAGCAGGCGTGGCACTTTCTCGACACCACAGGGGTGCGCAGGGGGTGGTCTCTCAGTCGGCCGCTATCCACGACACTGGCGCAAAGCCTAGCAGGCGTGGCACTTTCTCGACACCACAGGGGGTGCGCAGGGGTGGTCTCTCAGTTCGGCCGCTATCCACGACACTGGCGCAAAGCCTAGCAGGCGTGGCACTTTCTCGACACCACAGGGGGTGCGCAGGGGGTGGTCTCTCAGTTCGGCCGCTATCCACGACACTGGCGCAAAGCCTAGCAGGCGTGGCACTTTCTCGACACCACAGGGGGTGCGCAGGGGGTGGTCTCTCAGTTCGGCCGCTATCCACGACACTGGCGCAAAGCCTAGCAGGCGTGGCACTTTCTCGACACCACAGGGGGTGCGCAGGGGGTGGTCTCTCAGTTCGGCCGCTATCCACGACACTGGCGCAAAGCCTAGCAGGCGTGGCACTTTCTCGACACCACAGGGGGTGCGCAGGGGGTGGTCTCTCAGTTCGGCCGCTATCCACGACACTGGCGCAAAGCCTAGCAGGCGTGGCACTTTCTCGACACCACAGGGGGTGCGCAGGGGGTGGTCTCTCAGTTCGGCCGCTATCCACGACACTGGCGCAAAGCCTAGCAGGCGTGGCACTTTCTCGACACCACAGGGGGTGCGCAGGGGGTGGTCTCTCAGTTCGGCCGCTATCCACGACACTGGCGCAAAGCCTAGCAGGCGTGGCACTTTCTCGACACCACAGGGGGTGCGCAGGGGTTCGTGGGCGCAAAGCCAAGTTGCGGCTCGCTATCCACGACACTGGCGCAAAGCCTAGCAGGCGTGCACTGCTCGACACCACAGGGGGTGCGCAGGGGGTGGTCTCTCAGTTCGGCCGCTATCCACGACACTGGCGCAAAGCCTAGCAGGCGTGGCACTCTCTCGACACCACACGGGGTGCGCAGGGGGTGGTCTCTCAGCTCGGCCGCTATCCACGACACTGGCACACAATTAGCAAACGTGGCACTTTCTCGACACCACAGGGGGTGCGCAGGGGGTGGTCTCTCAGCTCGGTCGCTCAGAGGGCTCAGAACGCAGGATTGTGCATATATAATATAATATAATATAATATAGTATAATATAGCATAATATACTATATAATATACTATACTATCATATAATATGACATATTATAATAGAATATAATATATTATAATATAATGTAATATAATATAATATAATATAATATAATATGATATAATATAATATAATATAATATAATATAATATAATATAATATAATATCATCTCATATCATATCATATCATATCATATAACATAATATAATATAATATAATATAATATAACATAATATAATATACATAAGCAAACACAAAATATTTAAATTAAGTATGTGGGGTTCCGCGGTAGCGTAATGTTGAGCACGTTTTGTGCAGATGTGTCCAAGATCCGCCTGCAGGCGGACATGCCCGACCTAACCATCGGGGATCCTCCGTGGGCGTTCCGTGGCTGCTGGGAGCTGTCTTGAGTTGGCTTGGTGGCCTCGTGGAGGCGCGTTGGAAGTCGTCTTGAGCCATCTTACAGCCGGGTCGCTGAAGAAGGAACCCTTTGCGTGGTGGAGGGGCTCAGTGTTCCTCGATCGTTTGATAGGCTGTCCCAGGTCTCCTCAGGTTTTCCATGGGAGATCGAAGCTTCACCTGTGGATAAGCAGGGGGCCTCGTTCCTACGTTATGGTTCCTTCTCAGCGCTTCGACCGTATGCGGTTTCTGCTCGTCCCGTTTCTCAAGCAGTGGCGAAGCGTCCTGGCTTGCCTATAAACAAGCCCGCAAACAAACGTTTTGAGAACCTCTTGGAGGTTGCACGAGGTGTTCCGAGCACATTTCTGGCTGGAGCCGTCTTGTTTCCACACGTCTGCTTCATGATCTAATTATGTTGCTTGTGTTATTAAACATTGCTTGGTTCGAAGAACATGGCGTGGTGTGCCTGTAGAAATGCCGGACGGTCGGTTCCTGCTCAAGTTTCGTTGTCATCCTCCCCTCTCGCTTCCCCCCTTCGTCTTCCTGTGCTTGTTTCTTTACGGCGGAAAGCCATCCCAAGAACTTGCCTTGGGTGTCGATGGTTTTGGTATGGAGAGCGTGATGTTCCACACCAAAAGTCAATGCACGTCCTGGGGTCTCAGGGCTGGGTTTCTTGGTCGAGCTTCTACTCGTGTATTATCCTGACGAGGGGGTGGTGGCGGGTTGTAGCTTTGCCACCACCCTCAATAGGGTTTTCGCGATGAATGCTGTCGGCTCCATCCCCTTGGCCCCCAATGCTGATCTCGACATTTACGTGGACGAGTCGGGGCTCTCCTCTACGTTGCGCAGGCAGAAGATCATGGAGACGCGCTGGCGCTGCATGATGCGATCACGTTCATGCCTGGCTGCAGCGTTGCTCTGGATAAGGTGTACACGGTCTCCTCGTGCATGCCAGTCGCTGAGGCGCTGAGCAAAAAGCTTTGGCACCTGTCGGGAAAGATGGGGGACTCCACTGTCAACTTGGGGAGTTTTTTCTGCGGGAAAAGCGTTGAGGTTCAAGGGCCGAGCGGGAGCAATGAAGGAACGCACGGCCAAAATTGTTCGGAGCGCCGAGCATCTCAAGAACTTGGCTTGTAACCTGGGCCGCAAACGTTTGCGGTGAGATTGCCGGGTCAGCGACAACGATTTGTTGTTGATGAGAAGGGCTGCAATTTCCCAGGGTATACCCTCGCTGCGTGCCGTGCCACCTCCTATGATCCGACGTAGCGTGCTGCCACGGCTCCTGTCTTTCTCCGATGGAGCAAGGAAGGTCGGGCTGTCCAGACGGGGGTGTTTCAAGGTTGCCCCCCCCCGCCTGCCGAGCTCTGGGCGACGTGGGCCGAGCTGTGGGCCAGACCCCGGCATCACGAATGGGTCACGGTGGCGTGCCCCATCCGTGCCTGCGGAATTCATTTGGTGAGGCCTCATGGCGCCTTCGCAGAGCGGATTTCGTTCGGCAAACACTGGGATGGGCCCCGAGTGTCCTGGATGATTTCGTTCCAGATTTCGATGTCAATGTCGCGCGGATGTTTGTTGGCCAGGCATGAAGGCTACAACAACTCCACGTGAAATTCACTTCGTTTTTCGCTCGCCGTTTCGGGGTCTTACGTTGACAAAAGTGCACGCGCAAATCCGCTGCAGCACGTCTGTAAGGTCGGTGCAGAGGCAGGCTAGGCTGACACATGCCCAGCTGCAGGACTATGGTTGACGTCCGCGGGCGTTCGGATGCAACTCCTGGGAGGTTTAATTCTGTTGCTGCCCTGGTCCGAAATCCGGCTTCAGTCCGGCTTGATCCCGCTCAATCCGGCTTAATCCCGCTTAATCCGCGGCCTAATCCGGCGTAGCAGCCCCCCATTGGGGCTCTTTTTTCCTTAATCCTTCCGACGAAGACCTCCCAGTAGTTGCCGCCAAACACGGTATGACGTACCTCTGGGGATGGCCTCGCCCGGGTTTGGGGGCATCTTCTGGCGCGAGGCCCTGTTCCGTTCCTAAGGGATCTGAGGGGACAGGTGGGGGGAAGGGGCCAGACTGTGCTTAGACGTTGCCAGGGCTGCCCTGTCGTCCAAAAAGCACAACCCTTGCAAGAAAGGTTTGGTTCGAGCCCCTGCGTGTAATGCCATTGGAGTCCTGCCAGGGCTGTCGAGTGCGGGCATGGTTTGTGCGAGAAGTGTGTGCGTTGTGGAGTGAGGAACACGCTTCATCACCGCCTTTGAGTCTGCCTTCGCTGTGCGCTGTGACCGCATTCGCACTGAGGTTGTGGACGCCTCGATCTGAGAAACGTTTCGGGAGAGCCTCTTCTGCCATGGGACCTTCGCCCAGCCCGCCGACTCCCTGCCACGGCCGTGCCCGGAAGGTCAGGTCCAGTTTGCTTGGCGCAGCGATCAGCTGGAGGGTCCCGAAGGCCCCGAGGCTCTCCAAGAGGGTTCCGTTTGGGGCCGCTTGTTCTTCGGCGAGTCCTACCAGAGGCACATTACTAAAGAGCTTACCGCGCGTCCTTTTCCTCCTCCTCCTCCTCCTCCTTTCCTTCTCCTCCTCCTCCTCCTCCTCCTCCTCCTCATCCTTCCTCTCCTCCTCCTCCTCCTCCTCCTCCTCATTGTTTTTCGCTCGTTTCCTCCTCCTGCTTTCTCTCGGGCTGCAG
>CAUYUJ010017862.1:100902-155884 GCA_963575745.1 Prorocentrum cordatum
TGCCCGCATCTACTATCACGAGGAAGCTGTTCACACACATACGACGGGGCTGGTCGCTGGCATTGGCGAGCGAGAGTCGAACACACACAAGCACGCACCCGCAGACACACACGCACACACACACACCAACACACAACACACACACACACGCACACACACGCACACACACACCAACACACACATACACACACACACACACGCACACACTCTTGTGACCACGTGTGTCTCCCGCTCGCTCTCCCCAGGCTTGTGCCCTTGAACCCGCCTCCGGGCGGGTCCCCGTCGAGTGACCCCTGGACTTGTCTCCGGCCACCGCCCTCTGGCTGTGTCTCGGGCGGCCAGCCTCCGTCGCTCGGATGCTCTTCCCACGAGGTGTGCGGGCAGTGCCACCTCGATGGGGCGGCGCCACCCACGGCCTTTCCACTCGTGCGAGACGACCGGTTTGTCAGCGAGACGCTTGCATTCTTCAAGCTGTGAGGAACGCGGAGAGGCATCCACGAATTGGTCGCATCGTGTTTACGTCGTGGCATTGTTGTTCTCCAGCATCCCAGGCGACGACCTAAGTTCGATTCAAGCCGATATGGCATCGATTAGCGCCGATGAGCGTCGATCAGCGTCGGCCTGCATCCATTGGCCAGAGTCAGCAAGATGGCACGGGAGCTTGCCGCGCTGCCAGAAGCCCACACAGGCTGCGGTGGCCACTGTCTGCTAGCAGAGCCCTCTCCCGCCCGAGGCTCGCCAGGTGTCCCAGTAAACGGCACCGGCTCTCCGCTGTAGCCCTGTGCAACACGAGGGCGTGCTCGTAAAGGGTCCTGCGAGCACATCGCAGCTCCCTCCGTCTGTTGTTTCCTCCGGTGCCACGATGACGCAACATCTTCCGAGCTAGCGGGGGGGGGCCTGCACGGGGTAACCCACTTGGTTTGCGCTGACCTGTCCCTTGCTTGCGCGGGGACGCTGCCCGACGAGACCGCGACACCTGCATGCACAGGGCGGTTTCCAGCTGAGTTTTTAGGACTAACGTACTCATGTACCGCCATACCGCTTCGAGCCTTGGACACAGAGTCGGCTCTTGGAAGGCGATCCATTCGGCAGTGGCTGTTCGCTTCCGAAGTTCGCCTGTCGCCAACATGGAGACTTCCACCTTGACGCCCAGCGCGCCCCCTGGAGCCGCCAGGATAGGTCGACGAAATGCAGCCCCACTCCTGGCGAGCGCTGTCTCAGCACTTGCCGCTGCCATCTCTCAAGGACGGCACGCTTCACAAATCACCACTTTGAGGCTGACCGAAATACTTGCCGTAAATTGTGCGGAGGTCTCAGCGCTCAATTCCGTCTTCATCACGGGACTGCCGCCAATTGGTGTAATTGCTCACATTTCACAAAGTGTTTAGTCTCATTTTAGTTTCGAGCGAGAGCCATAATTTTCAAAAGACCGCCCTCCATCCTTGTGAACACTGGAGGCGTCAAGCTCCAATAACACATAGAGAAGAGGACAGGCGTAACGCTTGGCCCGCTCTTCCGATACGTCTTGTATGGGAGAAGGATGGAGCAACAATAGGAATGACAACGAGGAGGAGTATGAGCAGGAGCAGGAGCAAGAGCAGGAGGAGGAGGAGGAAGCGGCGGGGAGGAGGAAGCGGGGGGGAGGAGGAAGAGGAGGAGGAGGACGAGGAGGTCTCGATGCCTGGCATGCGTTGCATTGGGTTAGGCCTTGCTGTGTGGTGGGGTTGTGGGTCTTGTTTGGCGGGACTTCCCCTTTTAGGGCTAAGAGGGCAAGCGCAGGAGGAGGAGGAGGAGCAGGAGGCGGAAAAGGACGAGGAGGAGGAGGAGGAGGAGGAGGAGGAAGAGGAGGAGGAGGAGGAGGAGGAGGAGGAGGGGGAGGAGGAGACACGATTGGGAGGAGTGGGGCGGAGACAGAGGGAGGGGCAGGCAGGGAGGATAATAATGGAAATGAGGAGAAGGATCAGGATGAAGAGAAGCAGGAGGAGCAGAAGCAGAAGGAAGAGGAAACACCCAACAGCCCCAGCCTCATGTGCGCTCAACGTCAAACAGTCGGAGAAGAAGGAGGAGGAAGAGGAGCAGAAGGAGGAGGAAGAGGATGAACCCAACAGGCGCAGCGTCATGTGCGCTCAACGTCAAACAGTCGGAGGAGGAGGGGAAGGAGGAGGAGGAGGAGGAGGAGGAGGAGGAGGAGGAGGAGGAGGAGGAGGAGGCGGAGGAGGCGGAGGAAGAGGAGGAGGAGGAGGAGGAGGAGGAGGAGGAGGAGGAGGAGGAGGAGGAGGAAGGAGGCGGAGGAGGCGGAGGAGGAGGAGGAGGAGGAGGAGGAGGAGGGAGGAGGAGGAGGAGGAGGAGGAGGAGGAGGAGGAGGAGGAGGAGGGGAGGAAGGAGGAGGGTGAGGAGGAGGAGTGAGTAGTAGGAGGAGGAGGAGGAGGAGCAGGAGACGAGGAGGAGGAGGAGGAGAAGGAGGTGGAGGAGACGGAGGTGGAGGAGGAGGAGCGAGGAGGAGGACCAAAGAGGAGGTCGGGGGCAGTGAGGTAGGGGGGAGGGAGAGAGATGAAGAGGAAGAATAGGAGGAGGAGGAGGAGGAGAAGGAGAGGAGGAGGAGGAGGAGAAGGAGGAGGAGGAGAGGGGGAGGGGAGGAGGAGGAGGAGGGAGGCGGCGGAGGAGGAGGAGGAGGAGGAGAGGAGGAGGAGGGAGGAGGAGGAGGAGGAGAGGAGGAAGAAGGAGGAGGAGGAGAGTGGAGAGGGAGAAGGAGGGAGGAGCAGGCAGGAGCAGGGAGGAGCAGGGAGGAGGGAGGGAGGGAGGGAGGGAGGAGGGAGGGAGGAGGAGGGGGGAGAGGATGTGGAGCAGGAGGAGGCGGGAGGAGGGAGGAGGAGAAGGGAGAGGCTCAGCCGGCAGCGGGGTGTGTCAACCCCCCGGGCATCGCCCCCCCCCCCCCGTCTTGGCGGCCCTGGCTGGCGGCGCGCGTCGCCAGGCGCGCCAGCTCCGCGCGGCCAGGAGCAACAAAAAGAGCTCCCCGACCCCCCGAAGGGCTCGGCGACTCCACTCCACCCAGATTGTGGCGCTCCGCGCGGATTTCTTATATCTGCGCTGGAACGCCCTGGCGGCTCCTCCGGCGCCGCCCCTGGCGTGCTCCGCGCGCCAGGGAGGGGGGCCCAGCGCAGATGCAAGAACTCATCGCGGACCGCCACAAGTTTCTGTTCATGCCGCTTCTCGTTCCTGTAAGACTAGGCAGCGAGCGAGGGGGGTAGTGAGAAGGAGAAGGTCTTCTCAGCAGGCGGGGGGCTTCTCAAGAGCATCCCGGCCTTCTGATCGGTTCCCTGTGTCTTCGGGGAGAAGGGCTTCGAACATTTATCAGAAGGCCGGGTGGCCCCCGTGCCTTTGAGAAGGCCTTCTCCTTATCACTTCCCCCCCGTGCTCGCCGCCGAACCCAGACGTGCCCCCGTCGTGCAACAGAGTCAGACGGGAGGTTTTGCGCCATTTCTGGCCTCTGGGGGTCCTCACCGGGCCCAGGGGCGGTTAAGATTCGAGCCACGACTCGGGGTGAAAAGCCGGCCCCGGGCGGCGCGCACAAGGGGGTGGCGCGAGTGGGTGGGCCTTCTTAGAGGGCGTCGTCGTCGTCGTCGTCGTCGTCGCCGTCGTCGTCGTTGCAGTCGTCGTCGTCGGCGTCGTCATCATTATCGTCATCCTTGGAAGCGCCTGCGCCCCACCTCTCTGCGCCATATTGCGAGCCAGATCGATCTGTGAGGGCCTCGGGGCCCGAGTTCCCGGCGAAGGCGCCCAGCTCGAATCCATCGAGACGCCAGGATCTCGTGGTCTTCCTCCTCCTCCTGCTTCTCCTCCTGCTCATGTTCCTCCTCCTCCTCGTCCGCCTCCTCCTCCTCCTCCTCCTCCTCCTCCTCCTCCTCCTCCCTCTTCCTCTTCCTCTTCCTCCCCCCTACCTCCCTGCCTCCGACCTCCTCCTTGTCCTCCTCCTCCTCCTCGCTCCGCCTCCTCCTCCTCCTCCTCCTCCGCCTCCTTCTCCCCGCCGCCTTCGCCCCTGGGTGCCGCCGCCGCCGAGACGCCCGCCCGCAGGTCCGACGGCGCCCCTACGCTCGGCGCGCACGCGGGCGGCGCCCAGGCCCCGCCCCGCGCAACGGCCCCGCCCTCCGCCGCCCGGCGGCGGCGGCGATGCCGACGGTTCAGCTGCCTCCTCCTCCTCCTCCTCCTCCTCCTCCTCCTGTTTTCCTCCTCCTCCTGCTCTCTTCTCCTCCTCCTGCTCCTGTCCCCCTCCTCCTCCTCCTCCCCTCTCCTCCTTCTTCTCCTCCTCCTCCTCCTCCTTCTCTTCCTCATCCTGCTCCTGCTCCTCCTCCTCCTCCTCCTCCTCCTCCTCCTCCTCCTCCTGCTCCTGATCCTCCTCCTGCTGCTCCTCCTCCTCCTGCTGCTCCTCCTCCTCCTGCTGTTCCTTGGCGCCCGCATTGTGGGCTTGTCTTGGTTATCCGCAGCTCTTGCCAGCAGCTGCTTTGCCGAGAGCTCCGAGTGGCGCCCAAATTGCCGCAGGCCCCGAGGCCGAAGCTTCAGCCGCAAGTAGGTTCCAAGTCTAGTATGAAGAAGGCTGCCGACGCTACGAAGCGCTTTGCAGCCCGTGTCGCTACAGACGAATGTTATCAGGAGTTGTACGGTGATTTGAACGAGGACGATCCTCAATCAAGCCACCCGACTCGGCAGTTTTTCGGGGACTCGGACGACGAAGGTGGTTTCCCTGGGGCCCCTCTTTCCCTGGTCTCCCTTGTGGGGCCTTCCTCCCCTGGCGGGGCTCGGGTTCCCACGATGTCCGAGTCCCTAGATTTTGATTTCAACAACGAGCTCGATCAAGAAGCCCACGAGCCACCCCTCGAAGTTGAGACCCCCCCAGTCCCGCCTGCGACTAGTGACGCAGGCTGCAGCTCCCCAGGTAGTCAGTCTCCCTCTCCTTCCCTCCCTCCTCTTCCGACGTTCCACATCCCCGACGAGTCCTGGGAAGCCGCCAAGCGGGACGTGGGTTACATTCCTGTGGGGTCTACTCAAGAAGTCTGGCCAGTCATTCGGGACTCTGGAGCCTTCCACGTGGGTCGTGAACATATTATGAGCGTCAGCGCACTCTATTCGCAGTGGGTGCGCACCGTCGAGCATACCATATGTACGCATCATGGTGAGCAGCAGCCCAGTCTTTCTCGTTCACAAGGCCCAGTTTTTCGGGAACGAGTGCTTCATATGTTAGATAAGGTTCGTTCGGAGCCGCTACACGGGCAGGTAGCTTGCTGGTGGGGGAGAGTGCATACAGTACTTCAGAATCTTTGTCATCACGTGATTAAAGGGAATGGGGAAGTACAACGCTCTCGTTTGGTTGCAGCATGCCGTGCCTTAGCTTGCGATATCCCAGAGTCAGTTCATCTACCGCTCGCCTCGCTGGATCCTGCCGACGGAGCGTGGTCTCTCTGGCAGTCGAGGCTGATGCACGTGGAGGAGGTCAGTCTCCCGATTTTGCAGACGCTCTGTTCAGTTGCTAAGCGAGTCGCTGGGCGTGCCAGGCGGAGGGACCTTCAAAGCTCACTCAGTGAATTCCGTGAATGGATTTCTTCTCCCGAGGCTTGTGGGGTCCTGCACAAAAACTTGAAGGCCGTCCCTCCCCCTTCCTCTGAGGTCGAGGTCGGGGGGGAAATGATTTTTCATCCTCGGGACGTTTTAGATCAGAAGGCCAAGAAGTGGCATCATCTCTGGAGCCCAGGCGACGTCTCACTTGACTCTTTAGGCCAGTTATTTGATCGCATTCGCGCAGCTGCCGAAGACGATCAGCTGCCTGTTCTCTCTTGCGACCGAGTGGAAGCCGCGCTCAAATGTATGAAAGCACGTGCTGGTCAAGGGGTGGATCAGCTTTCTCCTACAGGCATGCAGCGGCTTCCACACGGAGGGCTTCTTCAGCTCGTGCATTTGTTGCAGGCCTGCGAGGCTCGGATTACGTGGCCATGGCAAGTCCTACTGGTCATAGGAAGGCTACTGGGGAAGAAGTCTGGAGGTGACAGGGTGATCGGGCTGATGGCCATGCTCACTAGAGCGTGGTCATCAGCTCGTGAAGAAGATGTTCGCCTCTGGACCTCCTCCTCAGAGCCCGCGTGGGATGCCGCGATCCGAGGTAACTCAGCACTTCGTGAGGCTTTCGTTCGAGCCTTGCAAGATGAAGCATGTATGCGTTTGGGAATTGAGTTCGGCACGGGTTTAATCGATGTCGAGGCTTTTTACGACTCGATGTCTTGGGAAGCTCTTGTTGATACCTCCCTTCGGCTACAGTTTCCTGCTACTGTTCTCGGATTAGAACTTCAGAATTGTGTGGCCCCGCGTACCCTCGCTCAAGACGGGTGTTTCTCGGCCGCTTTCCAGCCTTCGCGGGCATCGCCCAGGGCATTCGGAGTGGTGTTCGTTTTGGGAGATGCATGGTTTACTTTATCCTGGCTGAAATCACCACGGCGCACGTCGGGGCTTCCATGAGGATTTGGGTCGACGACTTATACCAGAGGGTGATGGGGTCCAGGAAAGTGGTCCGTGCTCAGCTCTTCGGGTGCCTCCGCGACACTTGCGATGAGCTCGGCAAGGCAGGGCTGAAGGCAGCCTCCAAGAGTGTTTTAGTGTGCCCGCAGTCCAGTGATGGGAAGCTGATTGCAGCCAAGCTCAAGAAGTTGGGCTACACAGTCCACAATGTTTTACAAGCTCAGTACCTTGGCGTGGACCTCGGTGCTGGCCGTCCTGCTCGCTCCTCACGGCGCAAGCGTGTTGTCAAAGCTTCTATTATGACAGGTAAGATTCGCAAGTTCGCGAGGGCGTCTCGGAGATATCAGGTCACTGGGCGTCTGGAGCGAGCAGGGGCCCAAGCAGTTGGCTCGTATGGGCATCAAGTCCACGGGTCCTTCGGATCTCACCGCGTTGGTTTTCGGCGTCGCCTCGGAGCTGCTCTAGGCTCCAAGCAGAAAGGGCGGTGCCTTACTACACTTTTGGACTTGAAAGTTCCAGGAGTCGACCCGTTCGTGAAGTTTCCCAGGGATGCTATGAAGCTCTGGCTCGACGCGTGGTTCAGTTTTCCTGATCTTCGTCCCATGGTCCGTCAGGCTTGGCCTCAGGTTGTTCGGTGCCTCCAGAACATCGTCCCGTCCCAGTTTGCTAGACAAGTTCGAGGCCCTATGGGAGCTCTTATTGGGTATATGCTCGAGGTTGGCTGGACTCCCTCGTCTCCCTCAGAATGGACTACGCCAGGGGACGAAGGTGCTCACTGGCTTTTTCCCGGCAGTGGCCTCGCAGGTTTCGAGGACACTTCAGAGGTGCTCGACGAGTTTCAGCAATCGTTTCAAGACGCCGCTTGGGCGAAGGCAGCGCAGCACTACTGTGGCGAGGGGTCGTCCCAGGGAGTCGACAACACCAGCTACCGTCGGTTCCTTCGGAGTCCCCAGGGCAGCAAGCACGGGCATCGTCTTTCGGAAACGATGATCAATGTGGCTACTGGGGGTTTCTGGCCTCGGCACAGGGTAAACGACGAAACTCGACATCGTCTTGGTCCAGATTGCCCGAGGTGCAAGGGGCAGCCCGAGACACCACTACATCGATTTTGGCTTTGTCGGTGCAACAGTGCGGAGCACAAAGCTTTCAAGCAGTCAGAGGATCTAGTTCCTCGCGCAGTCTCTTGTGGCGAGAGCGAAGCATGTTTTTGGTTCCGAGGGCTCACCCCTCGCGCCTGGACGGCCGTGCCCCCAGCTAGTACCGAGCCTCAGTGGGTCACTGTTGGGGGGAACGAGCCGCCAGAGCTGAACGATTCTACGTTGGGAGAGGGACGTATTGGGGAACCAGTCATTATCTTTGGATATGCTTCTGGAGGCCCTGACGCTCGGGAACCATCTTTCAGGCGAGTAGGAGTTGCTGCTGTTTCGTTGGCATCGTACGATCCACCAGTCGTCCGTGCAGGAGTTTTAGGCCCTCTCCCAGGTAGGAAGCAGACTGTACCCCGCGGAGAACTTCAAGGGCTTATGTTGGCTCTCTTGTACTCCAGAGGCCCTCTGATTTATGTTACTGATGCTTCAGGAGTTTGTGATGGTTGGTATAATGGGTTCTATGAGAGACCCGCTGGGGAGAGTATGGGGGATTGGGATACTATTCGGTCTATTATCCAGAGTACTGAGCGTGACACGTCACTTATCTCCGTCCTCAAAGTAGACTCCCACCTCTCCCCAGCCCAGATTATTCAGAAGAATATTCCGAGGTTTCTGGTCGTGGGCAACACGGTTGCCGACGAACTTGCAGGTGTAGCGGCACAACGATGTCGCCTGGACAGCACCCATCGGACCCGCGTCGTGCAGGTCGAAAGAGATGCTTTGCGTGTTCGGTGCAGACTGTTGCGAGTTGCCCTGGAGGTTTTCAGCTCGGATTCACAGGCGCAGCAGCCTCGACAGCGAGGCGAACGACGTGGCGTGGCGGCGGAGGCGCCCAGGACGGGGACGTCGTGGAGCCGCCCCTGCCGCCTCCTCTCCCTCCTCCTCCCTCTCCTGCCGCCCTGTCCGTTTTCCACTCATCCCACCGTCTTGGGCCTAGTGGTCGTTTCTGTTTGCGCTGTAAGGGGTCTGCCTCGGTCGACACTGCCACAGAGTGGCGATCTACCCCTTGTTTCGATCTCGTTCCTGGGAGCTCCAATGTCTTGCATCTGCCCGCTGGTCAACCCTTGCATCTTTGTGGGGGCCGGGTGGGGTCGTCTCACAAGATGGCTTTTCACAACGACTTGGGGGTGTGGCATTGTACAACGTGTGGCTTCTTTTGTAACGAGCTCCTGTCTCCAGGTTTGAAAGCGTCTTGCACTGGGCTGCTTAACCCCACCAGAAGAGAATATCTCCGAAGGTTGGCGCGTGGGTTGTGGCCTAAGGCGCTCACCCGAGCTCAACAGGCAGCTCGAGCCTCGGGTGGCTAGTGACTCGGATCACCTCGTGATGGCGTCCACTCCACTCCACTCCACTCCTCCTTCTCCTCCTCCTCATCATTTCCCTCCTTCCCCTCCTGGGGGTCAATGCAACAGGGGCTCTGCCAGAGCTCTGGATCTTGCAGGATCCTGGAGAGCCAGGCTTGCATTGACCCGGGCTAGCGCGCAGGATCCTGCAGGGTCTAGCAAAGCCCGACTGACTCGGGTTTGCATTGACCCAGGCCAGTGCGTCCCCAAAGGGTTAAGAAGTGATCCGCCGCTCGAGGTTTGCGAGGCGTTGTTGCCGGTTCTCGGTGGTTTTCCAGCCTCGGGATGCCCTCCAGCGGCTGCGCCTCGCCGAGGGCATTCCAGGGCTGCCCCGGTCCTCCCGGGCGGCCGCCAGAGTGCAGAGATGGGGCCCGAAAGCCTAGGCATGACCGCGTCGTGAACAAGACCAGGACAGGAGATGTCTGGCCATTTTCGGACCCCGGGGGCCCTCGCTGCGCCCAGGACGGTCGTCGAATGCAGTGGAGGCCCATGCCAAGAAGAATCCTGCTTACCTCCAGGGTGCCCCGGGCTTCTCGAGGGAGCGCGTGACGCTCCCGCACCACAGGGTTGGGTTTCTTGTGGAAGGTTTCTTGTGGTCGGGCCTCCATTGTACTCAGGATGTAAAGCCGGTCTTTTGGAAGGGTCGAGGCTGATGGGGATCGACGCTGCGAGCGAGTCAAGAGTTTGAAGGGGTCTGGGTAACCAGGGTGCACTGACCAGGGCTGGCCGGGTTCGCGAACCTGGAAGAACACACTGCTTGAGCATAGTTTTTCAGAGGTCCGCTTGGATTTCTCGGATTGGCGCTGTTCCTACCTCCCTAGCGCGCGGAGCGCGCAAGGGGCCGCGCTGGAGGCGCCGCCAGAGGGCTGCAGCGCCGATCCAAAGAATTTGCGTGGACCTCCGCCATTTCACGTTTACGCCGATGCATTTACCAGGGTTCATGAACCAAGGGTCAGGTTCAACACCTCACGCCCAGTTACTGCATGGTTAAACCAGACCCTTGTTCATGCACATGGACGGGCCGTTTACGATCTGGTCCGATGCGATTCGATTCACTGCTCGGGGCCACGATTTCGATCCGATTCGATGCCGTTCGATTCGCCAGCATCGGCCGGGACCAGCGGGGGCCTTTCGCGGCGATCCAATCTCGAGCCGATCTGGGACGACTCGTTGGCGAAGCCGATGCGTTCCCGATCCGACCAGGGTTTGCGGTTCGACCTAGCTCGGGCCTGCTTTTGTTTTGGGTGCCACACCCTGAACAGTTTCATCGAGCGTGTTCCACTGCTCGCAAAGTGCCTACTCGGAAACGTCCGAAAAACACATGTCACATGTCTGCATCGATGTAATTTCATCGTAAGTCCCCGGCCACATATCCAGCCCACTTGTAAGTAGTTACTTTGCGAGTAGTGGAACCCGAGTGTCTACAGTTGGTTTCTAAAGGGGTGGTGGTGGTGACGGCCGCCCCAGCGCAGCGAGGACGGCGGCGGAAGCGGCGGCGCGCGCAGCCGCGAGCGAGCAGGGCGGCTTGGCGGCGAGGCGACAGCGGCGAGGCGGGGCGAAACGGCAGCGAGGCGAGGCGAAGGCGAAGGCGAGCGGCAGCGGGCCGGGCGCACCCTGGCCGGGCGCCGGCCGCGGCCGCGGCCGCGCGGAAGACCTTGTGTTGGGGGGCCTTTCGGTTTCCGGGGGGCCCGCAGTGGGGCCCAATGGGGGCCTCCCCCTCCACCCCCCTCCCTCCTGGAAGCACGAGGACGACATTCGCCAGGGATCTGCGATGGATCCGGGCTGCGGCGCATACTGAACGGTGGAGAGCACATGAAGTCGCCGAATGATGTTTGGCAAGTCCAGGTTTCACTAGGGATTGCTTATGTGTTCGAAGCAAACGGCCGAACCCTTCCGAAACCTTCCGCAAGTCCTCCCGGAAGGGGTCCGAGAGGCTTCTCGGACGGTCGCGGGAGAGTTTCGGGAGGGGGTCCGTAGCGTTGGGGGGGAAGGTCGGTCCCGAGCGAGCCCTGGACCTTCCCCGCCTGCGGTTCGCAGCTCTTGATCTGCTAGTTCTCGTATCGAGGGTGCTCAAGCAGTGGCGAAGCGTCCTGACTCGCCTCTTGCCCTGCCAATCAGTGTTCTAAGAACCGGTTGTGGTTTCCACGAAATGTTCTTAGAACACCCTCTGGCGGAGCCTGTCTTGTTTGATCACATCGGGTCTATGTTCCAAGAACATGGTTTTTGTTCTTAGAGCATGCTTGGGTTCTAAGAGCATCTCGTGGTAGGGCTATAGGAATGCCGGGACGGTCGGTCCCTGCTCAGGGTGCGGCCCTCATTGCCACGCCCTGACGGGCCCGCGCGGGCGCCCACGCGGCGCGCGCGCGGCTCCGGGGCGCGCTCGCTCGCTCGCGACGCTCCCTTCGCCGCTGGCCTCCTCGCGTCGTGGACAAGCCACGGCGGACGACGTAAAGCAGTCTTCAGCCCCCGCGGCGAGGAGCCACGACGCCGGGGCCCAGAGGAGGAGGACGAGGAGGAGGACGAGGAGGAGGGCGAGGAGGAGGAGGAGGAGGACGAGGAGGAGGAGCAGGACGAAGCGGGTACGGAAGGCATGGATATAAGGAGACCGACAGCAGTTCCTGTTCGTTCTGAGCAGGACTCGCTGGCGGTGTCGCCGCGGGCGGTGTCCACGGTGAGACAGAGAAGGCCGCCTGCCCAGCAGCGGCCGATGCTGGTTTTGGACAACATCTGCTGCTGGGCATTGCACCCATGTTCAGGAGCGAAAGAAGGACGTACATGTACATGAATCCACGCTGGTTTCGAGAGTTCGCATTGCGCGAATGTTCGTATCGCGCGGCAGGTCTCGCGGGTCAAGGGGCCGCGTTCATGTACATAGCTGGGCGCGTACGTCCTTTGTGGGCTCCCTACATGTTTCCCGTACTTCCCATCTCGGGCGTCCAAGCCAGATGCCGGCCTCCGGGAGGCTTCCTCACGGCTTGGATGCGTCTTTGTGGCGAAGCAGCGGGCCGTGGGAGAAGGCGCAGGAGAAGTGCAGCGTGGGTGGGTTGTGAATCCAGCGGGGTGCCCCTCGTTGGATGCACGCGAGCACCCCTCGATGACGTGCTGGGCCTCCTCCCCTGGCCTCCTCGCGTCGCGAAACATTGACGATGGAAGGTCTGGCAATCTGCAGCCCCACGCGCGGGGGCCCTGAACAGATTATGCCGGCATCCTGGACCGTCAGAAAGCGGCTCGGAATGAAGTTAGCGGGCGAAGAACGGTATATAACATATTTGTTGCCGCCGTCGGGGACGCTTATCCCCAGGGCGGTTGCAACGTTCATACCCCTACGGTGCCACGTTGGAGTCAATTTCCCAACCTCCTTGGGGCAGGCGTCCCCGACGGCGGAACAGTTTATTGTATACCGATTGTCGCTAATGAATAGCCGGCCCCCGCGGAAAGGGTCCAGACCTCCATGGAACCCTCTTAACCTCCTCACCTTGGAGGACGTCTTGCAGCGCGAAACATGGGCGACGGAAGGTGTTTGACAATCCGCGCCCCGAGGACGGGTCTCTTACAGTCAACCCGTTTCATCAGAACGCACGGACAGTATGTGAGGGCCTTGTAAGGCCACAGCGGCATTGTGCGAGCGGTGTGCAGCCAGCGAGAGCGGCCAAGGGTGGGCCGAAGGGGAAGGATGGAAGCTCAAGGGGAAGGGGAAGGATGGAAGCTCAAGGGGAAGGGGAAGGATGGAAGCTCAAGGGGAAGGGGAAGAATGGAAGCTCAAGGGGAAGGGGAGGGCCAAGGATGGGCCGAAGGGGAAGGGGAAGGAGTGGCGCGGAAGGGGAAGCGTGGGCCCAAGAGGGAGACGAAAGCGGCCAAAGAGGGCGACCTCAGGAAGCCGTTTCGTCCCTACCGTGCGGGTTGACTGCACCTGGGGCCCCAGGGCCGGCAGAGAGCGGCTCGGGCTGCAGAGCGCCGGCCCCGCCGGAAGGGCCCAGACCTCGGGGGAGCCGCGCCGGCAAAGAGAGCCCTTCCACGGCGCTGGAGGTCCGGGCCCGGCCCGGCCCGGCGTGGCGGCGTGGCGGGGTCGGGTGCTGCTGGAGGTACCCCTGGCCGCCCTGGCCCAAGGTACCCCCAGGATTCTCGGGGTGGCCCAGGCGGCCTCCAGTCACCGAGTCCGTTCCACTGCTCGCAAAGTGCCTACTCGCAAACGCACGAACAACACATGTCTGCATCGATGTCATTTCTCGTAGATCCCCCGCGGCGGATCCAGGCCATTTGCGAGTAGTTACTTTGCGAGTAGTGGAACGCGCTCGTCTTGGTGTGGCGGAGACGGGTGTTGCTACAAGTACCGCTGGTCCAAGGTACCCCCAGGATTCTCGGGGTGGACGGCCTCCAGGGCACCCCTTACGAGGCCCAGAGGGCCCCAGGGGTTCAAAAATGGAGGGCAAAGCTGGGGGCACCTTGGGCCAGGGGCACTTCCCGAAACACCCGACGGATAGGGCGGCCGCGGCGAAGAACGCCAGGGGGGGCCTCTCGGAGGTGGCCCGCTCCCGACGGCACGGCGCTCCGAGGTGGTGGTTGTTTTCCTACCCACTGTTTTGCCGATCGGCGCGGGCCCTCGCACCCCAGACCCCCTCGGGAATTGAAAAGATCATGACAGGAGGTTTTTTCCTAATTCTCGGCTTCCGGGGGCCCCAACCGGGCATCGGGACCGTCAAAAAACGACTCAGCATGAGAAATTGGTGCTGGGGAATGGGTCGAGAACTCTGGGGATCGACGCCATGAAAAAATTCATGACGTCGGGTGTCTGGGACCCCCCCCCCTCCCCCCCCCCTGGAGTAGGTCTTGGCTGTTTGGGGCGCCTGTCTCGAGGAGGTGGGGTCTCCCCCGAAGGGCGCACTGCTGCAGACAGTCGCACGGAGCAGAGGTCTGGAGCCCCCCCCCCCCCCCTCTCCCCTCGTCCGCCCAATGCCGAAACGCCGAGCAAGGAAACGTTCACGTGGCCTTCCAGGGGGGCCACTCTCGGGCGCGGCTGGGCCTTAAGGATGCACCCGGTCCGGGGCGTTCTGGAGCGCTCTGAAAGCGAGAGCGTTCCGGAACGCTCTGTGCGAAGGACGCGGCGCCCGTTGCGTGCTCCGAAGCCGCCAACACCTCAGACATTTCCGAGTGCATCCTCGCCAGGATTTGTCCTAGTCTTGGCTCAGGTTCGGGAAGATAATGGGTCTTTTGCAAGAGGGGGTCTCAAAATCGCATGCAGTGGTTCGTGCAATCGTTCGTGCTGGATCGTGGCGGACGCGGGCAGGAGGCGTTGCATTTGGCCTCGCTGGTCCGTGAGAGCGGCCACGCGCCATGAGCCACAGGGCGATTTATGCCGTTTTTTGGGACCCAATTACACGTTGGTCGTCGAGAGTAGGTATTTTTGGATCCCCAGATCCCAATCTACGTCAAGCGCCTTCCTACTTCAAGACTAAAATCGACACGCCTTTGCCGTGTTTTGTTATTCCCTGGGGGGGCCTGTGCCCAATCCACTTAATCCGCCTTCCTACTTCAAGCTTTTACTGACTTCTTCCGACCGACGTGTCATCACAACAGACCCTCCTTGCCCGGAGCGAACCGGCTTCGTCTCAACACCCGCACTGGGCTCTGGCCTCCGCTGCTGGCCCCCCATCCATCATGGGGGGGGGGGGCCTTTGCGCCCTGGCGCCCTGGGCCGGAGTTCTCGGGCGCCGGTGTCGTTTCACCGACCCTTCTCCCGATCCCCACCCCGATCCTCACACATGCCCGCGTCGTGAAAAAAAAAATCAGGACGGAGGCGTTTCGATGCTCTCGGCCTCTGGATGCCCTCCCCGGGCCTCGAGACCGTCAAAAAACGACTCGGGATGAAAAACCGGTCCCCGTGAATGGGTCGGGACTTTTGGGTGCCGTGTTTTGGAAGAATCAGGACATCGCATGTCTGGGTTCGCACCCCAATTGCCCTGGTTCCCTGGGCCAGAGTTTGGGTGCCAGTGTCTTCTCACCGATCCCTCTCCCCACCCCCATTCCCACCACGATCCCCACCACCACCCCATCCAGGTAAATCAGCCGGTGGGGCCCAGGCCACGCCGAAGGAGTGGGGGGTGGGTGCAGAAGCGGGAAGTGTGTGCGCCGCTTCTTCTGGTCGTCTGCCCTTTTGTCCGTCGTCTGTGCTGCCGCACTCTCACCCCCAGTGCGTTGGGCGCCGCCGAGATGTTGCGCAAGCGGCTGCCGAACAACACTGGGGGGAAGCCTCGAGAGCCCCCCGCACCAGCAGACCCCGGCACCCCCGCGGGCGGTCGGCGTCGTGGTCGCGGGCATGATCGTCGTGTTGGTAGCGGTGGTCGGTCGTTGTCGTCGAGGGGGGGGAGGGAGGGCTCCTCGGGAGGCTGGGACGGAGGGGGGGGGGGCGGGCACCGGCTGCACGTGAAGAGGGGCCCTTCGCGAGGAGGAGGAGGAGGAGGAGGAGCAGAGGAGGAGGAGGAGGAGGAGGAGGAGGAGGAGGAGGAGGAGGAGGAGGAGGAGGAGGAAGAGGAGGAGGAGGAGGAGGAGGAGGAGGAGGGGGCCACTCCTCGCTCTCGGGCTTGCCCCCGCGCGTGGCCGAGGGAAGACAGGCGCTGACCATCTCCAGGGTGTCGCGGGAGCTCGCCGAAGCCGATCGTGGTCATGGCCCATGCCAACCGCTGATGGGCCTGCTTTCCACCACCACCACCATGAGTAGGAGGGGGAGGGGGTCCTCCTCCTATCCTTATTCCTTATTAGAATACACTCCTACTCCCCCCTCAGGCCGGCAGATAGGGGCCCCATCCGGGTGGTTCCATCCTAACCTATAAAAAACAGTACAAAATCAACATTTTTCTTATTTTTTCCTCTCGACATGGACGTCCTGTCGTCCACGGCGATAATCCATTGCAAAAAATACCACAAAGAGCACACGCGCGCGTTCATGTCAGAATCCTACCGAACACCGTGTGTTTGCAAGCATTTCAACATAAAAACAAAAAAACAAAAAACCCAATGCTTTTTCACAAACATTCTACAAATTTCCTGCCCGGGCTCTCTTGCTGAAATCATAGGAAAACCATAGGAATCTGAAGAATTCGGTCGAATCCAGCGATTTCACGCCATCGCGCGGTGCACTCGCGGTGCTCTGTCATGCACCCAGGCCGCGAATCTTGTGCAAAAAATACCACGCGGGCGACATGCGCGCGCGTCGCCGCGAGCGCATGCTCAAATCCTTCTAGAGTCGTCGCCGTCATTGGCACCGTCGCATGGACGTCCTGTCGTCCACGTCGCAAAATGCATGGCAAGAATGGGACGCGGCGCACACCCCGCGCCCGCCCATCCAATCCGTCCCATTCTAATCTGCAAAAGACAATACACAGTTTTTGTTTTTCTTGTCAACATGGTCGTGCTGTCGTCACGTCGCAAAATGCGTGGCAGGAATGGGACGCGGCGCACACCCCGCGCGAAGGGGTGACATGTCGCTCTCGCCTCGGCGCCGCGCACCAACGTTTTTCCTCTCAGCATGGACGTCCTGTCGTCCACGTCGCAAAATGCTTGGCAGGAATGGGATGCGGCGCACACCCCGCGCCCGCCCATCCAAACCCCCCCGTTATAAAAAAACAATACAAGTTGGGGCCTTCTGGCTTCCTGCGGTGTACCGGGCCATCCTCGACTCGTCTGGCAATGCGTGCGCGGCATTCAACACGCGCTCGCCAGTTCCCGTCGGCAACCGCCATCGCGGCCGCATCAGCTGTACCAAACCGGCTGGCCGGTGTGACTTCGGCCCCCAGTTGTGCCAGCTTTGCTTCTTATGTTGTGGGAGGGCGGGTGGGACTGGGCATGCCATGCTTGACTCGCTCGAGCTGGCTAGACTCCTACTCCTACTCCTACTCCTATCCTTATTCCTTATTAGAATATACTCCTACTCCCCCCTCAGGCCGGCAGATAGGGGCCGCATCCGGGTGGTCCCATCCTAACCTGTAAAAAACAATACAAAATCAACATTTTTCTTATTTTTTCCTCTCGACATGGACGTCCTGTCGTCCACGGCGATAATCCATTGCAAAAAATACCACAAAGAGCACACGCGCGCGTTCATGTCAGAATCCTACCGAACACCGTGTGTTTGCAAGCATTTCAACATAAAAACATCAAAAACCCAATGCTTTTTCACAAAAATTGTACAAATTTCCCGCCCGGGCTCTCTTGCTGAAATCATAGGAAAACCATAGGAATCTTAAGAATTCGGTCAAATCCAGCGATTTCACGTCATCGCGCGGTGCACTCGCGATGCTCTGTCATGCACCCAGGCCGCGAATCCTGTGCAAAAAATACCACAAAGAGCACACTCGCGCGTTCATGTCAGAATCCTACCGAACACCGTGTGTTTGCAAGCATTTCAACATAAAAACATCAAAAACCCAATGCTTTTTCACAAAAATGCTTTGGGGTGTCCTGTCAGACCGTCGGGCTTCCTCCGGCCACCTCTGGCTTCCTGCGGTGTACCGGGCCATTCTCGACTCGTCTGGCAATGCGTGCGCGGCATTCAACACGCGCTCGCCAGTTCCCGTCGGCAACCGCCATCGCGGCCGCATCAGCTGTACCAAACCGGCTGGCCGGTGTGACTTCGGCCCCCAGTTGTGCCAGTTTTGCTTCTTATGTTGTGGGAGGGCGGGTGGGACTGGGCATGCCATGCTTTACTCGCTCGAGCTGGCTAGCTTGACTCCTACTCCTACTCCTACTCCCCCCCTCCTCCCGCCCTCCAGCTTATGGTGGTGGTGGTGGTGGAAAACAGGTCCAGGCCAACCGCCGCTGGGGCGCGAGCAAGGTCTGCGAATCGGCGTCGACCAAGATGGACGGTGACCGAGATCGGCACCGACGTGTCCGCGTTCGGTCTTGGTCATGGGTCGTCGAGGATTATGATGTTCCATTTCAACTTACTTTAGCCTTGATCACCGGAATAATTTCGAGCACCGGAACAAGTACCAAAACTCGAGGGTTTCACGTGTCGGGCCCCGAGAAACACTCGTCCGCCTCTGTTTCGACACTTGTTCGACACGTTTCCGGGTGCTCGACATTATTTCTGGGATGTGGTCCTTGGCATCGCTCGGACGTGCGCACGTTTCCCTCAGCGAGGGCCATCGAGGAGCATCCTTGACCGTTTGGCGAGAAGCCACGCACGAAACCGACAACAAAAAAACACAGGGGATGGACGTCGGAGCGATGGCGAGGTGGTCCTTCAGCACGACGGGAGCAGCACAAGTCGAGGAGCGACGACTGCTGAGACAGACAGTGGTCGGAGGCCCGCGCGGGTTTCTGGAAGCGGCGTTTCGACGGGCCCTCCCCGATCCTTGCCTCCTTTCGGCATGCGTATGTTGCAGCATGTTCCCGGTCCTCTCAGAGGGCCAGCGCGCTACAGGCGCGCCTGCCTCCCTTGCAGGGACGCCGGCCCTTCCCGGCGACGGCAGTTTCGTTCGTTCGTTCGGGGGTGGACAGACCTCCTACCCGGACACGTCGATTCAGGAATCGGCCGTTTTCCGTTCGCGAGGGGGCGTCGCGGCCGTCATGTTGGCGGGTCCAGGTCCGTCGGTTTGGGTCCCAGGACGTCTTCACTAAGGGGAGGTTTACCAAAGGGAGGTTTGTCCGCCGCCGAATGCCCGAGGCCAGCACGGAACAAATGGGCTTAAGGCCCAGCAGCGAACGTTCTCCAACACTGTCATGGGTCGTGGTCGTCGTTTCTAGCTGGGGGTATGTCGACCCCTGTCCCAGACTCTGTGGGGCCTTCGAATTGACCAGAAATCTCGGGCCAAACCCTGGGATGTACGATGAGGGTGCGTCCATCCTCGACAGGCGTGCGTCCAAAATGGCCCCCTGGGGGTGCATCCCAGGTCTCCCCCTTTTTCTGAGCGGCCATCAGCTTTTCGGGCGGAACTCGGGAATTGGGTGGGAAAAATCGCCTGCGAGCTTTCTTTCCCTCCAGTGCTCGAAGAAGAAAAAACGCTATAAACATAAAACTTTCGGCGCTCCGCTCGGATTTCTTGGATCTGCGCTGGGCCCCCCTGGCGACGCCTCCGACGCCGCCCCTGGCGCGCTCCGCGCGCCAGGGAGGGGGGTCCAGCGCAGATCCAAGAGATCCGCGCGCAGCGCCAGAAGTTTATGTGCCTATAGCGTTTTTCCTTCTTCTGAGTGTGGCCGCGGTGATCGGCTTGGACCGGCGGCGCCATGGTTTTTTCATGACGTGGGCCTCCAGCGGTCTGGACCCACTCCCCGGGACCGGCTTCTCATCCCGAGTCGTTGTTCGACGGCCCCGGGGCCCGGTGAGGGCCCCCGGGGGCCGGAAATGGGGAAAGCCTCCCGTCGCGACTTTTTCCCTGCCCGAGGGGGTCCGGGGCCGGCGCGGCGGCGCTGCAGCCGCCGCCCTGCGGCCCCCGCCGGCCCCGCCTGCCGCCCGCCACCCGCAGGCCCTCGGCACGGCCCAGTTCGGCTCCGACGCCCAAGGCCGCGAGACGCACGGGGGGGCAGCGGGGTGGGAAGGGGGGCGCCGCCTGCCTGCGGCGGAGGCGCGGGGACAGGGCCCTCCTCCTCCTCCTCCTCGCTCCTCCTCCTCGCTCCTCGCTCCTCCTCCTCCCCGCTCCTCCTCGCTCCTCGCTCCTCGCTTCTCCTCGCTCCTCGCTTCTCCTCCTCCTCGCTCCTCCTTCTCCTTGCTCCTCCTCCTCGCTCCCCGCTCCTCCTCGCTCCTCGCTCCTCCTCGCTCCTCCTCCTCGCTCCTCGCTCCTCCTCGCTCCTCCTCGCTCCTCCTCGCTCCTCGCTCCTCCTCGCTCCTCGCGCCTCCTCGCTCCTCCTCCTCCTTGGATCGCCTGCGGCCCGGGGGGAAACCGTGCAGAAAGACGGGGTCTAGGGCTCCTGTCATGTTTTGTTTTTTTCCGCGAGGCCTCGATTGTTCTTCGAGGCGTCGGATCTTGGGGGGGAAGGGGAGGGAGATCGGTACGGTGGAGACGGGCACGGGGGGCGGCGACCAGCATGAAGTCGGGCCTGTCCCTCTACAGGAGGAACATTCAAACATAGTCCAAACATAATGTTCAAACGTAGTCAACCATAATCTGGGGACGTTTTTTTGTTGTGTATTTTGTTGTTTTGTTTCGACAAATTTGTCGAAAATCCGCCTGTAGGCGGACATGCCCGACCTAAGACCATCAGCCCGCCGTGTCCGTTCGGGGCAGGGCTCGCCCGTCGGTGCCCCCGCGGGGGCGCCCGTGCGTCGGAGGCGGGAGGCCGCCTTGGTGCAGCAGCGGCCCCGGGCGGCTGTGGGCAGCAGTCGCTGCTGGGCAGCGTGCCCATCCTTTCTCCGTATCCTCAGAGCGGGACTGTCCCTCGACAGGAGGAATATTCAAGAATAGTCAACAAGAACAATCAGGGGATTGTTTGTTGACTATGTTTGAGCATGTTGGGTGTATTTTCTGAGTATGGTTCATTTGCCGCCCAAAATCCCCCTGTAGGGGGACAGGCCCGACCTAACCGTAACCCGTCTCGTGTGTCCAAGGGGGAGGATCGACGGCGCGCAGGCGCGCACAAGGTCGAAGAAGAAGAAGAATAATGAAGCCACCAGAAAAAAAAACGCGATAAGCATAAACTTTTTGTCTCGTGTGCCCGGAGGGGGGGACCGACGGCGCGCACAAGCCGAAGGCGAAAGAACGCCGTCGGCATACTTGTTGTTGGCGCTTCGTAAGGATTGCTTGGATCCGCGATGTCCGGCGCCTCCGGCGCCGCCCCTGGCAAGCTCTGCGCGCCTGGGAGGGGGTCCAGCGCAGATCCAAGTAGTGCGTGCGGAGCGCCAGAAGTATATGTTCATGTTGTTGTTCTGTTCTTCTCCTCCCCCCTCCTCCCCTTCTGGGCCTCCCGAGCAGACGGGGGTCGGGGGAGCGCGCCGCGCTGGCGCGCTCCGCGCGCCAGGGAGGGCGTGTCCAGCGCAGATCCAAGAACTCCGCGCGGAGCGCTGACAGTTTTGCTGATGCCTTTTGTATTTCTCCTCTCGCATGACGTCGGGCCTGTCCCTCTACAGGAGGAAGATTCAAAAGTAGTAAAAAAAGTGTGGGGACGATGTGTTGAACACTTTCGGACCATTTGGGTATATTGTTTGAGACTATTTTCAATTGTTCGCCTAAAATCCCCCTGTAGGGGGACAGGCCCGACCTAACTCTAGCAGGGGCGTGGCGCGAGGGGGTGGCCTCGCCATCAAGCAGACGGCTACCAGTTTGAGACATCTCCCTGTCCCTATGTCTGGCACCACCTCGCCTCCATGCCGACCTCAAGGATCCCCCTCAGCTTCTGAGGGCTGCTCCCTCAGACCGCCCTCGCTTGTTGCTCGCCCGTCTTAGGGCTGGGGATCGGCTCGGGGCGGGTCAGACGGGGCGCCTCGGAAGCCAGAAGCCCCAGGGGCCGCTCCCGAGGAGGCCTCCGGCCTGCGGGAGGAGCGCGCCGCCCCTGCCCGCCCCCGAGCGCTGGCGGAGAAAAGGGCGCCCTCGGGCGGCCCCCGCTGCTGCCGGGGGCGCGTCGGCGTTCGGCGCTCGCTTGAAGCCGGGCGTGTCCCTCCGCATGAGGATTACTCAGAAATTGCCCCCAACAGATAGTCTGGGGGGTATTTTTTGGATATTCTGAAATATTGTCCCCCCCAAAAAAAAAGAGGATACGTTTTTGTGGGGGCAATTTTTCAGTTTCTTCCAGTCTCCGCCTGTAGGAGGACGTGCCCGACCGAACGCTCGCTCCCCGCAGAACCGCGGCACGGCGAGCTCTTTTCGAAGATGTTTTTTGTTGACTCTTTGTCATTTTCTTCCAGGCTCCGCCTGTGCAGGAGGACATGCCTCACTGAACGCTCGCCCTCCGCAGAGCCGCAGCACGGCGGGCTCGTGCCGTGCCGACCTCGGCGTGGAGTTGTCACCGCTCGCCGAGCCATCTCGACCCAACCCGAAGGCCCCATACCCCCCTCGAAAAAATCGGGTTGGGGGGGTGCACGGGTTCCAAGGTGCTTTCCCGGCGTTCCCGAATGTCCCCCCCACTGGGAATTGACAGGCCTAAGGGGTGCACGGGTTCCAAGGTGCTTTCCCGGCGTTCCCGAATGCCCCCCCCGCTGGGGATTGACACGTCTGATGGCGACCTCGGGGTGGGCTGGGGTGGTTTTGGGGGGCAGTGAGGTTTCTGACACTGGGGGGATCGTGCCACCTGGAGCGATCGGCCGTTTCTGAAACGTCAGATCGTCCAACATTGATTGATTCTGGGTCGAAGGCGGCGTTAATCGTTGAACGGCGGCGGCGGGTCGCCGTTGGTCGACACGGCGCGAACCTACCGTAGGGGGCAGCATCATCAGAGCGACGCAGGAAATCGCTTGCGCGCGACCTTGCGCGTAAGCTGCCCGTGCAAGGTCGCGCGCAAGCGCCCTCGTTTCCAGTGTAGCATGCCGCTCTGGTGGCCCGCGTAAGCTGCAGCTTGAGGCCGCGGAGTCGTCTCGCACAAGACCCGAGAATGATCATCGCTGACATCTCCGTGCTGCAGGTGTGGGATCCACTTGTCGGCGGCGAGCCTGGGGGGAAGCGAGAAAGGGGCGGGCCTTCTAAGAAGGAGCGGAAGGCCTCGGAAATTCTGAGAGGTGTCCTCACCCTTCCCCGTAGACGCAGAAGACTTCTCAGAAGGCCCAAGGGCTTCTGAGAAGCCCCGCCTCCCCCCTGGCTCGCCGCCGAGTCTATGATCGTCGCTTACGTATCCTGGCTGTGCCACGACCGCGCAAGGCAGGAGGCACAGCGTGCGCACGGGGGCAGCAGGTCGAAGAGGAGGAGGAGGAGGAGGAGGAGGAGGAGGAGGAGGAGGAGGAGGAGGAGGAGGAGCTGCAGCAGGATGGGGGCAGGTGGTATGACGAGGACGATTGGGAGGAAGACGGGGAGGAGGAGGAGGTGGTGATGATGATGCTGATGGTGATGATGATGGCGATGATGATGACAATGATGACGATGATGATGGTGATGATGATGGTGATGATGATGACGACGATGATGATGATGATGATGATGATGACGTCTACCACGATGATGTTGGTGATGCTGATGTTGATGTTGATGCTGCTGATGATGATGTTGGTAATGCTCATGTTGATGCCGATGACGATAGCGATGCTGGTGATGTTGATGATGACACTGAGGATGATGATGATGCTGGCATTGATGATGATGACGATGATGCTGATGTTTACTATGATGATGGTGGTGGTGATGCTGATGATGATACTGATGATGACCGTGGTGATGATGATGATGATGAGGATTATGATGATGCTGTTGATGATGATGCTGATGCCAATGATGATGATGATGATGATGATGATGATGATGATGATGATGATTATGATGATGATGATTATGATGGTGATGGTGATGACGCTGGCGATGCTGATGCTGATGCTGATGATGATGATGATGCTGCTGAGGATGATGATGGCGATGTTGATGATTATGCTGATCATGGTGATGCTGATGGTCATGACGATGATGTTGCTGAGTAATTATGATGATGACGATGATGGTATTGATGCCGATGATGATGATGATGATGATGATGATGATGATGATGATGATGATGATGATGATGATGCTGATGATGATGATGATGATGATGATGATGATGATGATGATGATGATGATGAGGGTGAGGGTGAGGGTGAGGGTGAGGGTGAGGATGAGGATGAGGAGGAGGAGGAGGAGGAGGAGGAGGAGGAGGAGGAGGATGAGGACGAGGATGAGGATGAGGATGAGGATGCTGATGCTGATGCTGATGCTGATGCTGATGCTGATGCTGAGGATGCTGCTGATGATGATGATGGTGATGGTGATGGTGATGGTGGTGATGGTGATGATGGTGATGATGATGATGATGATGATGATGGTGGTGGTGATGTTGATGATGGTGATAATGGTGATGATGCTGAATCTCATGGTGATGACGGTGGTGGTGGTGGTGGTGGTAGTGTAGGTGGTGGTGAGGAGGAGGAGCAGCAGGAGGAGGAGGAGGAGGAGGAGGAGTTGGGACAGGCAGTTAGGAAGGAGCAGGGGAAGGGGGGAGCGATGGAGAGCTTCCCCATTGCCCCTCCCCTTCGCACCCTCGACATGGTCGAAGCGTCTCCTCGTCCTCGTTCCTCTCCTCATCGTCCTCCTCCTCCTCCTCGTCCTCCTCCCCCTTCCGCTCCTCCTCACCCTCTTCTTTCACCGATACTTGTTTTTTTCCGTAGCACGCATTCAATCATCCTCTGTATCCTCCTGTCCTTCCGTGCGCGTCGTCGTCGTCCTCCTCCTCCTGTTCCTCCTCGAGATCTGCGATCCTTTCGGCGGGCATCCCCCCCCCCCGGGGCCGCCCCACCCCCCCCCTTTGTTCGCCGCGCCTCCTCCCCCAGACGTCTGATGGATTGAACTTGTCAATCCGCAGTCCCAGAGGTCTCGACCCCTTCCCCATCGGTAGTTTCCCAGTCTAGATTTATCTTCTATGGCCCAGGGGCCCGAAACCAGCCCCCAGAGGCCGAAATGGAAGACCCCCCCCTCCAGGATGGCGCAACAATTTAATCCGAGGGACATTTGGGCTGGCCGCAGCCGCGTGCCCGTGGGAGCGTGGGAGAGAGAAGATGGGGAGAGGGAGGAGAAGGAGGACGAGGACGAGGAGGAGGAGGAGGAAGTGGAGGAGCAGGAGGAGGAGGAGGAGGAGGAGGAGGAGGAGGAGGAGGAGGAGGAGGAGGATGCAGCCGCGGCCGCGCTGCCGACGCCCCCCTCGCGCGCGGCCGCGGGGAGGCACCGGCGCGCTCGCCGTGGGGTCCTCGGGCGCCGCCCCGCGCAGGAGGGCCGGGCCGGCGCGCCCCGCGCGGCGTGGGCACGCCTTGGGCTCCCCCCGGGCGTTGTGTTGCGGGCTTGCCTGCCTGCCTTTCTTGCCTGCCGGTCTGTCTTTCCCTCGGCCTCCATCCCCCTTGAGTCAAGCAGTGGCGAAGCGCCCTGGCTCGCCTATAGGCCTACCAGAGAATGTTATCAGAACCTTTCGTGGTTTGTACGAAATGTTATTAGAACATTTCTGGCCGGGATCGTCTTGTTTAACACGTGGGTGTTATGCTCTAAATGCATTGCTGTTGTTCTTCGAGCATTTTTGGGTTCTACGAATATTTCGTGGTAGGCCTATAGCAATGCCCGGACTGTCGGTCCCCGCTCAACTGAGCCAGGCGGCCACGAACATGGATCAATGGGGACGTGAATAAGCGACGGGTCCCCGTCTCCATGGGAAATCGCGGAGTTCCGCCGTCGAACGAGGCGGCGCCGGCCGCATTTTGGGGAGGGCACCTCACCCGATCCAAGGATCAGGCGACCGCGCGCCAAATCTATGGATCGTTAATCCATGCTTGCGCGCCCCCGACTGAGGTTCTGGCTTTGCATTTTTCCTAACCATCTTGTGGTGTTGGATCCTCGTTCTGAAGAGGCGGCCCCCGCGTTCCGTCCTTCCCTCCCTCTTTCCTCCTCCCTCTTGCTCCTTCCCCTCCTCCCTTCTCCCTGCTTTTCACCCACCCTGCACAGCGTTTTGATTATCGAAGGCCCCACTGCCACCGCACGCCCGCCCGCGCGCGTCACCCATACTCATTTCGGCACGCCCCTCACACGTTTCGTAGCCCCATAGGGAGCTCCACCGAATGCCCCAGTGGCTGCGTTCGCATGCGCCCACCGCGCCTATTTCGGCACACCTTTCACACGCTTCGCGGCCCCATAGGGAGCTCCACCGAAGGCGCCAGTGCCACCGCCCGCATGCGTCACCCACACTCATGTCGTCACACCCCTCACACGCTTCGTGGCCCCATACGGAGCTCCACCGAAGGCCCCAGTGGCTGCGTTCGCATGCGCCCACCGCACCCATGTTGGCACACCCTTCACACGTTTCGCGGACCCATAGGGGGCTCCACCGACGGCCCCATTGGCTGCATTCGCATGCGCCCACCGACTTATTTCGGCACACCTGTCACGCGTTTTGTGGCCCCTCAAGGAATTTCACCGACGGAACCAGTGGCTGCTCTCGCATGCGTTTACCGTAGAGAGCTCCTCCGAATGCGGTGCGTACAACGACGCTGCTCACAATTGCATATGGTTGGGTCATTCGCAAGGGTAATTTCACACCGGGCGTGTTTCGCTCCATGTCGGGCGGGAGCCTCACAGATCGATCCGGCTCTAAAAATGACGCATTAAGATAGGGGTCCAGGGCTCCTGTCGTGATGTTTTGCGATGTTGCATTTTTTTGCAACGTCGGATCTCAGGTCCTGTCCCTCGCTCTCTTTTTGTTTGTTATGTTGTTTGTTTTGTTGCTCTCTCTCTCTCACTCTCTCCTTCTCTCTCTGTGCTTGCTCTGCCTGTCTGTGTGTCTGGCTGTCTGACTGCGGGTCCGTCTTTTCCTTTTGGTATGTCTGTGTCTCTCTCTCTCGCTTCCTCGCTCCTTCTTTAGGTGTCTCCCTCGCTCTCTCACTCTCTCTCTCTGTCTCTGGCTGGTTGTTCCTCTCCATATATGTTGTTGTTGGTGTTGTTGGTGTTGCTGTTATTGTTGTTGTTGCTGTTGTTGTCGTTTCTCTCTCTCTCTCTCTCCATTCGTATCATGCTTGCATGTCTTGGAATGCTGTGATTTCTAGCTCTCGTTCTCGTTCTCTCTCCCCCTCTCTCAGTTTCTCTTTTCTCTGCCTTTTTTGTATGTGTGCACATACATACATGCATGCGTACGTGCGTGCGTGCATGCATGCGCAATGCATACATACATACACACACATATAATACAAATCAATACCGCCCCCCAGGCCCCGGGTCCCACACCTCCCCGCCACATCTCGGGAACGCTTACGGTACCACTCCCCCGGCCTTTCCTTGGAGCTTCCACCGCGCTCCAGGAGGGCCCAAGACGCTTCCCAGGAGCCCCCATAATGCGAAAGGATGGCCCAAGACGCTCCCAAGCAGCCCAAGGCAGCCTTCCGACGGCTCTCGAGGCTCCCAGGTGGCCTCCGAGAGACCCTAAGAGAGGTCCGGGAGGCGTCCAGGGACGGCCCGAAGAGGCCAACATCGTCGATGTGCATTTGTGTTTCTCCATATGTTTGGCTTCTAGCGTTTTCGAGCTTCCAACGGTCCAAGAGCGCCGAAGAGGCTCCCAAGACCGCCCCAAGACCACCCAAGAGACCCTCAGGACGGCCCCAAGACGGGACAAGAAGGCTCCAAGATTGCCGAAGAGGCGCCCAGCACAGCCCCAGACCATCCCAGAACAGGCCCAAGATGGGCCCAAGAGCGGGAGCAGGAGGTTTTCAGAGACATCTGAGAGGCCTCTGGGACCACCCAGAAGCGCCCAACACACCCCCGACCCCAAAGAGGGTCAAAAAAGACCCCGACGAGGCTCCAAGAACAGCCCAAGGCTGCGAGAGCCGTCCCAAGAGAGCCCACAGAGGGTAAAAGCGTTGATTTCCAATGGTTTTCTAATGTTTTTCGCCTTCTCACGTTTTCCCGATCTTAACCCTCGAAGATCAAGGATTTTGAAAAAAAGGGAATTCCTAGAATTCCTTTTTTTCCCAAGTGGGACTCCTACTCGGGAGATCCCACACATCCCCTGACATTTGACCGGTACCGCGCCTCAGGGCGCCCAAGGACAGCCCAAGACGACCCCAAGGAGCCCAGAACGTAAAAAACGGCCCAACACGCTCCCCCGCAGCCCGAGACACCCTGCCGACGGCTCTCCAGGCCTCCAGGAGGCCTCCAGAACCCCAAGGGGGTCCGGAAACCACATCCCTGAAGGGGCCCGGCTAACGAAACCTGCGAGGCACAAACAAGAACACAAGAACACAAGAACAGCGCCGAACAGCGCCGAGGACTTGGAAAACAATGGAAATCCTACAATTCCTCTTTTTTCAAGTTTGGCCCCCGGTCTATTCTTGCACAACAGACCACAATTCAGACCCCCCTCACCTCCCAAAGAAGAACCCAGGACGTCTTTGAGGGTCTTAAATCGTTGAACACCTAAAGGCAATTCATAGTTTCTGCGTTTCCGCACTTCCCCTTCTATACGATTCCGAGGCTCGCGCAGGGCTTCTTGCGACCAAAAAGATATTACATCAGTTAGCCTATCAAACCTAGGTAGAACTTGAGCGCGAGCGAAGCGCGCGATGTATCTAGCATATATATATATACACATACACATACATGTGTGTATACTTCTCTGTATTTCTCAGGACCCCCCTCCCTCTCCGCGTCGTAGAACAACAGGTGTGTACATGTGTGTGAGTGTGCTGAGTGCATTTGTGCATATGTAAAGTTCTCGTCGTGCAGGTTGCGGATGTCTCAAGCGAGGCGCAAGTTTGAAATGGACCGCCTGTCCTTGCATCTCTTGCTCAATTTGCAAAATCGGGGCCGCTAGATGAGGAAGTCTGCAGCAAGAGCAGTTTTGTTGAAGACGAGTTGAAGTCCATCCTCGAAGTTGTTGCTGTTGCAACTTAGGGGGATGAGCACGCTGCGCTGAGGCGAGGCCCGCCTTCTTAAAATTGATTGGCCCACTATCCTCGCAGCTCTTGAGTTCTTGAGCTTCAGGATCGTAGACTGCAGGGAGGTCTCAAGCGAAACGCCCCGCCCGGTCTACAGACTTGTCTGGTGGTGCGAAAGGAGGGGGGTGATCCAGTTGCCTGCGACAGACCCCGCCACCGTGCCTGCGCAACAGCGCAGCGGGAAGGAGGCTGAGTGTAGGATCGGCGCAATTCCGACGAGCAGTCTGCATTGTGGCGGGTCGCGATCTTGACCTCGTCTTCGTCCGCGCGGTAGGGAGGAGGAGGAGGAGGAGCAGCAGGAGGAGAAGGAGGAGGAGAAGGAGGACGAGGAGCAGGAGGAGGAGGGGGAGTAGGAGGAGGAAGAGGAGGATGAGGAAGACGTAGAAGAAGAGGAAGAAGAAACAGGAAAAACGAAACATAAGAAGAAACATATGAGGAGGACGAAGAGGAGGAGGAGGAGGAGGAAGAGGAGGAGAGGTAGAACGTGAATGTGAGAGGAAGGCTTTTTGGAGCCGTCTTCGGTTTTCCCGGGGACCTCCTGGGAGCTTCCTGGCAGCCTCTTGGGGGCCTCATTGGGCCTCTTGAGGGCCTCTTGTAGCATCTTGGGCCGTCTCAAGGGACTCTTGGCCCGTCTGACGCCTACGGAAGCCGCCTTGGGGCTCTCTCTAGGCCGCGTTGGTGCCCGCTTGGAGCGATTCACGGCCGTCTTGGGGCCATGTTCGGAGCCCCTTGGGCGAATTTTGATTCCTCTTGGGCCGACTTCGGGCCCCTTTGTGGGCCTCTTGTCTTGTTTTGGAAGGAGGCATCTTGGAACATGTGGAAATCTATTGTTTCGCCCTCGTCGGGCTCTGGAGGGCCTCTTGGAACCTCTTGTGCCGTCTTGGGGGCTTCCTGATCTTGAGGCTGTCTCGGGAGCCTCTTGGGCCAGCTTGGGCCATCGTGGCGTCGTCCTGGCTGGGCTGAAGGCCGTCCTGGAGGCCGTGAGGTTCCCAAGAAGGCCTCAAAAGAGATTCCCGTGGCCATTCTGGCTCAAGCCTTCTTGGTTCCAGGCGCAGGATACCACCCCGGCGAAGGCATCTGAGCTTCCACAGCTTGCTAGAGATCGCTCAAGCAGCCATGGGCGGCGACGGTGACGCCCTCGACAACGACGCGATCATGGTCTGCGACGGGTGCTGCTGCTGCTACGACGGCCTGCTCTTTGGGGACGGGTGCGTGGGGTGCATGGCGAGCGAGACCCTGTGCTGCCTGGAGGTCGAGTACTGCTGCAAGTCGGGCGCACCCACGCTCTGCTGCGTCTGCTGCGCCATTCGCTGCGTCTCGCCCACCGTGTGCATCAAGTCGCAGGGCCAGATGTGCTGCCTCGCTGGGGCAGCCGCCATCCCCTGCGACGACGAGGTGCCCTGCCTGGTCGGCACGTGCGGCATCATCTGCTACCCCACGATGGCCGTGTGCAAGACGCTCGGCGACATCAAGGGTGGGGGCGGCGAGGACGGCCCTCCGGCTGAGCAGGTGGGCTGAGGTTCCCGAGGGCGCCACATCCAGACATTCCATGGTCCATGACGCCGCTCTGCCTGCTGATGCAACCAGCGTGGCCAATGCGGCAACGCAGCCACACGTGCCTCCTCGCTCGAACGCAGAACGGCACCAGGCTCTGTAGGACCTTACCTATCTATGTGCTTTTGTCAGTTTCGGGCCGGCGCGTTCGGCAAGTTCCGCCGCCGTGCCCCACTGGCATAGTAAAATTCCGAGGCGCCTCTTGCAAGGCCCGCCGCCGTACCAACGCAGCACGGAGCGCGGCCACCCCAGAGGACCGCCCGCGCGAGGGAAGAAACACGAAGGCCTCAACACAGATCAAGAGGTGCCCAAGAAGCCCTTCAGGTCAGCCCGGGGAGGCCCAGGCAGTTGATTCCCCTGAGGTGCTTGCAGGAGTTGTGGGTCCTGGCGTGCTTGGGCCTCCGACCGCCCAGGACAGCCCTGGCCCTAGAGGCTTCTCTGGGCCGCGTTGCGGTTCTTTGGGAAAGCTTCAATGCCGTCGTGGGCACTCCTTGAGAGCCCCATGTTGTCTTCTTGGGCCGACTTGGGGCCATTCTGTGGAGGCTTTTGGGCTGTCTAGGAGCTATCTTGAAGTCCCTCTGGACGCCCCGGAATTCGATGGTTTGGCTCTCGTCAGGCTCTCCAGGAGAGCCTCTTGGGCCGTCTTGGGGGCCTCTTGCTCTGCCTGATGGTTCCCTTGAGGCTGTCTCGGGAGCCTCTTGGGCCAGCTTGGGCCATCGTGGCGTCGTCCTGGCTGGGCTGAAGGCCGTCCTGGAGGCCGTGAGGTTCCCAAGAAGGCCTCAGAAGAGATTCCCGTGGCCATTCTGGCTCAAGCCTTCTTGGTTCCAGGCGCAGCATACCACCCCGGCGAAGGCATCTGAGCTTCCACAGCTTGCTAGAGATCGCTCAAGCAGCCATGGGCGGCGACGGTGACGCCCTCGACAACGACGCGATCATGGTCTGCGACGGGTGCTGCTGCTGCTACGACGGCCTGCTCTTTGGGGACGGGTGCGTGGGGTGCATGGCGAGCGAGACCCTGTGCTGCCTGGAGGTCGAGTACTGCTGCAAGTCGGGCGCACCCACGCTCTGCTGCGTCTGCTGCGCCATTCGCTGCGTCTCGCCCACCGTGTGCATCAAGTCGCAGGGCCAGATGTGCTGCCTCGCTGGGGCAGCCGCCATCCCCTGCGACGACGAGGTGCCCTGCCTGGTCGGCACGTGCGGCATCATCTGCTACCCCACGATGGCCGTGTGCAAGACGCTCGGCGACATCAAGGGTGGGGGCGGCGAGGACGGCCCTCCGGCTGAGCAGGTGGGCTGAGGTTCCCGAGGGCGCCACATCCAGACATTCCATGGTCCATGACGCCGCTCTGCCTGCTGATGCAACCAGCGTGGCCAATGCGGCAACGCAGCCACACGTGCCTCCTCGCTCGAACGCAGAACGGCACCAGGCTATGTAGGACCTTACCTATCTATGTGCTTTTGTCAGTTTCGGGCCGGCGCGTTCGGCAAGTTCCGCCGCCGTGCCCCACTGGCATAGTAAAATTCCGAGGCGCCTCTTGCAAGGCCCGCCGCCGTACCAACGCAGCACGGAGCGCGGCCACCCCAGAGGACCGCCCGCGCGAGGGAAGAAACACGAAGGCCTCAACACAGATCAAGAGGTGCCCAAGAAGCCCTTCAGGTCAGCCCGGGGAGGCCCAGGCAGTTGATTCCCCTGAGGTGCTTGCAGGAGTTGTGGGTCCTGGCGTGCTTGGGCCTCCGACCGCCCAGGACAGCCCTGGCCCTAGAGGCTTCTCTGGGCCGCGGTGCGATTCTTTGGGAAAGCTTCAATGCCGTCGTGGGCACTCCTTGAGAGCCCCATGTTGTCTTCTTGGGCCGACTTGGGGCCATTCTGTGGAGGCTTTTGGGCTGTCTAGGAGCTATCTTGAAGTCCCTCTGGACGCCCCGGAATTCGATGGTTTGGCTCTCGTCAGGCTCTCCAGGAGAGCCTCTTGGGCCGTCTTGGGGGCCTCTTGCTCTGCCTGATGGTTCCCTTGAGGCTGTCTCGGGAGCCTCTTGGGCCAGCTTGGGCCATCGTGGCGTCGTCCTGGCTGGGCTGAAGGCCGTCCTGGAGGCCGTGAGGTTCCCAAGAAGGCCTCAGAAGAGATTCCCGTGGCCATTCTGGCTCAAGCCTTCTTGGTTCCAGGCGCAGGATACCACCCCGGCGAAGGCATCTGAGCTTCCACAGCTTGCTAGAGATCGCTCAAGCAGCCATGGGCGGGGACGGTGACGCCCTCGACAACGACGCGATCATGGTCTGCGACGGGTGCTGCTGCTGCTACGACGGCCTGCTCTTTGGGGACGGGTGCGTGGGGTGCATGGCGAGCGAGACCCTGTGCTGCCTGGAGGTCGAGTACTGCTGCAAGTCGGGCGCACCCACGCTCTGCTGCGTCTGCTGCGCCATTCGCTGCGTCTCGCCCACCGTGTGCATCAAGTCGCAGGGCCAGATGTGCTGCCTCGCTGGGGCAGCCGCCATCCCCTGCGACGACGAGGTGCCCTGCCTGGTCGGCACGTGCGGCATCATCTGCTACCCCACGATGGCCGTGTGCAAGACGCTCGGCGACATCAAGGGTGGGGGCGGCGAGGACGGCCCTCCGGCTGAGCAGGTGGGCTGAGGTTCCCGAGGGCGCCACATCCAGACATTCCATGGTCCATGACGCCGCTCTGCCTGCTGATGCAACCAGCGTGGCCAATGCGGCAACGCAGCCACACGTGCCTCCTCGCTCGAACGCAGAACGGCACCAGGCTATGTAGGACCTTACCTATCTATGTGCTTTTGTCAGTTTCGGGCCGGCGCGTTCGGCAAGTTCCGCCGCCGTGCCCCACTGGCATAGTAAAATTCCGAGGCGCCTCTTGCAAGGCCCGCCGCCGTACCAACGCAGCACGGAGCGCGGCCACCCCAGAGGACCGCCCGCGCGAGGGAAGAAACACGAAGGCCTCAACACAGATCAAGAGGTGCCCAAGAAGCCCTTCAGGTCAGCCCGGGGAGGCCCAGGCAGTTGATTCCCCTGAGGTGCTTGCAGGAGTTGTGGGTCCTGGCGTGCTTGGGCCTCCGACCGCCCAGGACAGCCCTGGCCCTAGAGGCTTCTCTGGGCCGCGTTGCGGTTCTTTGGGAAAGCTTCAATGCCGTCGTGGGCACTCCTTGAGAGCCCCATGTTGTCTTCTTGGGCCGACTTGGGGCCATTCTGTGGAGGCTTTTGGGCTGTCTAGGAGCTATCTTGAAGTCCCTCTGGACGCCCCGGAATTCGATGGTTTGGCTCTCGTCAGGCTCTCCAGGAGAGCCTCTTGGGCCGTCTTGGGGGCCTCTTGCTCTGCCTGATGGTTCCCTTGAGGCTGTCTCGGGAGCCTCTTGGGCCAGCTTGGGCCATCGTGGCGTCGTCCTGGCTGGGCTGAAGGCCGTCCTGGAGGCCGTGAGGTTCCCAAGAAGGCCTCAAGTCAGATCCAGTGGCCTCCAAGACGGCCAAGAGGTACCCAAGAGGCCTTCCGGGAGCGTTCGAGGAGACCCAAGCAGTTGATTCCCTTCAGGTGCTTCCAGGATTTTGAGGTTCTGGCATGTTTGGGACCGCCCAGGACAGCGCAATAGCCTCTCTGGGCCGTCTTGGCGCTTTCTTGGGGCGCTTCAAGGCCGTCCTGGGCCCTTTTTGGGCGCCCCGTGGGTCCTGTTGGGCCGACTTGGGGCCCTCTTGGGGGCTTATTGGGACGTCTTGGAGCTATATCGGAGGCCTCTTGGAAGCCTCTTGGGCCGTCTTTGGTGGTCGGAAAACCGAAGGCGCGAGAGCCTCACAGTCATTTAGACAATTATGGAACGTCAACGGTTTTGGTCCCCTCGACCTCTCCAGGAAGGTCTCTTGGAGCTCTCTTTGGCCGTGTTGGCTGCTTCACTGAACCGTCTCGAGGCCCTCTTGTGCTATCTCCTTGGGGCTGTGTTGAGAGGCTCTTGAGCTGTATTGGGCCATTGTGAGCCGTTTTATTGTCGTCTCGGTTGTTTTGGAAGCCGTCTTGGAAGCCATCTCTGCCGTCAAGAGGCCGAACAAAGCGTTAGACAACAATTTCAGAAGGGGCGTTGCTTTAGGCGCGCGCGCGTCGAGGGAGGGTGTCCCTTACAACTCCTTAAGTCGAGCAGACAGCCGACGCGCATGAAAAAAAGAGCGCTAGCGAGAGAAGCGCTGTACAGGGCTTTAGCTCCAATGGGGGGGTGTCCGGCGGGGGGGGAGGACCGCGCAGATGTTTCGAACACGCCCTCCATGTTGTTGTTGTTTTTTCGGCCCAGGGCGGTCCAAGAGACACCCAAGAAGCTCCCAAGACGGCTTAAGACATCTCCCAGGCGGCCCACGAGACGCCCAAGAGGCCCCGCGACGACCCAAGAGCGTTCCAGGAGGGGCGACGGTGGCCCCGAGACGGCCTCAAAAGCCCCCCAGACGCTCCAAGAGGCCCCCACGAGGACCTCCAAGAGGGACTCAAGAGGCAAAAACAATGGATTTCCCTCAGGCATTTGACGGTTCTTGGGGTTCTCGCTTTTTCGGGTCAAAAACTGCCAAATACGCCCTCTAGGGCCTCCTCGCCCCAACGCGTTCCCACAGGCTCCCTAGAGGGCCTGATAACATTCCAAGAGAGCTTCACGACGGCCCACGACAGCCCCAAGACGGGCCAAGGAGGGCCCCACAGAGGCCCAAGAGGCTCCCAGGAAAGCTCCAATAGGGCCACAGGAGGCTTCCAAGAGGGCACCGCGGGCGCCCCGAGCTGGCCCAAGCCCAGCAAGAGAAGGAGGAGGAGGAGGAGGAGGAGGAGGAAGAGGAAGAAGAGTCCAAGAGGGGCACAGGACGGTCCAAGAGGGCCCCCGGACGGCCCAAGAGGGCCCCCAAACGGCCCCGAAGACCCCCTCAGAGGCCTCCAAGAGGCCTTCCAGCTGCTTCGCCGAGCCTCCGGCGGCCTTTTGGGGACTTCGGAGGGTCGCCTCGCTGCCACAGCTGGAGGCAGATTGGAGAACATCCGCGCGCGAACACTTCGAGGGGTCCTGGACCGATTGTGACCAGATTTCGCCGTTGCTGTGTTGCCGCCCTCTTCCTTCGGAAGTTGATCGGCCTCCTACCCTGACACGTCGATTATCGAATTGGCCGCTTTCGGTTCGCGATAGGGTCGCGCGGCCGTCATCTTTGCGGGTCCAGCTCCGTCGGTGTCGGTCCTAGGCCGTTTTCACTAAAGGGTGGTTCACGAAAGGGAGGTTTGTCCACCGCCGATTCCTCATCCCTGCTTCCCCTCTTCCCCTCTTCCCATTGCGCTGTCCAAACCAGCTTTCATGCCGCGACTCGCACTCCAGTTTGCTGCGGCATTGATGCATGGCGATCCTATGTCCAGATCGTTGCCGCGTGAACGGCCGTCGAACGCTTGAGACCATGTGACACTTCCGCTCCACAGAACCGCTCTTTCCGTTCCCGTGCTGGCCCAGGTTCTAACACGCCCACTCCGTGCAGGCACGGTGGTGGATGTATTTCGAAGGTCGAGGGATGGAGGAGCAGGAGGAGGATTCAGAAACCAGGCGATGGCTGGCAAACCCGTGGCTGCAAAAACGAAGCTCTGGGAAATTATTGTCTTCTTCTGGGAAGCAGCCCATGGGCTATTTAGCGCGTTGAATTGTGTTATGGTAATTGTATTTCTGTTACGGGGGTATTGTGATTTGCCAGCCCTCGCCCAGCTTCTGAAGGATGGAGGAAAGGGGATGGAGGGAGGGAGGGAGGGAGGGAGGGACATGGGAGGGAGGGACATGGGAGGGAGGAGGGAGAAGGTGGAGGAGGAGGAGGACGAGGAGGAGGTGGAGGAGGTTGAGGAGGACGGTGAACACGAGGAGAAAGAGAGGGAGGAGGGAAAGGGAGGAGGAGGAGGAAGAAGAGGAGGAGGAGGAGGAGGAGGAGGAGGCGCAGGAGGATGAGGAGGAGGAGGAGGAGGACAACGACGACGACATCGACGACATCGACGACGAGGGAGGATGACGACGAGGAAGGAGAATGAGGACGAGGAGGACGAGGAGGAGGAGGAGGAGGACGACGGCGACGAACACGACGAAACAGGAGGAGGAGGAGGAGGAGGAGGAGGAGGAGGAGGAGGAGGGTCGGCGGAGAAGCCCCCCCCCCTCACCTCCCCCGCAGCCCCCCCGCAGGAGCGAGGACCACCCGGCCGCCAGCCGGCCCGTGCCGAGCACCGCGCCGGGCGCGCTCCCGGCGCCGCCCCCGGCCCCCTCGCCGCGCGACCTCCTGGCGGGCCTGCCTTCCATTGTGGAGTGGCGGCCCTCCCCTCCCCTCCCTCCTCCCTCCCTCCCTCCCTCCCTCCCTCCCCTCCCTCCCTCCCCCTCCCTCCCTCCCTCCCTCCCTCCCTCCCTCCCTCCCTCCTCCGTAGCCATTTTGGCTCAAGCCATTTTGGCTCAAGTATCGCAACCACGCTCGAGCCTGGCGACGTGCATGCCGTGGGCGCGGCCGGGCCGGGCGCCGGGACGGACGGCGCTATGGCGGACTGAGAGACCGTCAGCAAGTGGCGGTGCCTGTGGCGGCGGCAGGCTGGCCTGGCGAAGCGGCAGCATGGCACGCAAGCGTCGCACCCGGGCCCAGAGCGCTTGGTCGACGGCGGCAGGGCCTGCGCAGCCGCGGCAGCTGCGCGGTGCGAGTGTTGCCGTGCCCCAGACCTGCGGCACTGCGGAGCCCAAGCAGAAGCCGCACACGCTCTGCACAACGGACGAAGAGAACAGCATCATCAATGAGTTCCTCGCGGGACTTCTTGAGCCTGGAGGTGATGCTACCCAACGGTTCCACATCGGCGACGGCGAGCCCGAGGTGTACGAGCTGGATTGGGCCACGTTTGTTCCCGCCGAGTGCGTGGGCGCCGAGCATGAGACCTTCATCAACGAGGGCGGCTTGGACATCAATGATGACAGCGGCTCCGAGTGCGAGGCCCGCGGGGATTGCAAGATTGCCGAGCATGATACCTTCATCGACGAGGGCGGCTTGGACATCAATGTCGGCGAGTTTGAGGCTCACGTCGACGACAGCGGCTCCGAGCGCGAGGCCCACGGGGATTGCAAGATTACCGAGCATGCGATCTTCATCGACGAGGGTGGCTTGGACAGCAAGGTCGGCGAGTTTGAGGCCCACATCGACGACAGCGGCTCGGAGTGCGAGGCCCACGGGGATTGCAAGATTCTCGACAGCAGCTTCGACAAGGTCGACATGAGCAACGGCTACGGCGTGACCTACGAGAAGCAGACCATGGCGGAGTGCATCGCCGAGCTGTCCGAGAGGAACGGCGCCATCAGCATCTCTGGTGGCGGGGCTTCCGTGTCCGCGGTGAGCTGCGCGAGCGAGGTGGCGAGCAAAATCGTCGGTGGCACCAAGCTGGTCGACTCTGACGACGAGGGCCTTCGTCAGGGAGTTGGCGGCACCAACAAGCTGGAGTACGACTTCGGCGTGGCGGCCGACGAGAGCCCGCAATTCAGCAATGGCACCTGCGACGTGGCGGACTGCATCGCCGAGCTGACGGAGAAGAACGGCACCATTTGCTTCCTTGGTGGCAGGGACTCCGTGTCCGCGGAGAGCTGCGTGAGCGAGGTGGTGAAGGATATCGGCGTCGGCAGCGACCAGTTCGACGAGCTCGCGGAGAGGTTCCTCAAGGAATCCAAAGCCGAGTACGAGTGCGAGATGACGAGGCTTGCGATGCTGTGACACGCGGGCTTGCAGAGCTACGTCGAGAAGCGGGGCCAGGACAGCGACGTCAACCTGTCCGTCGAGGGCCTCGCCGCCAGCGCGAGCGACGTGGGCTGCAGGATCAGCCTGGACCTCGAGCGGCGCATGGAGAAGTTGAAGAAGGCCATCCTCGTGGACGACATCGGGGTGGCCAACGACGATGCCATCGAGGACAGCCCGTCCCGGAGGCCTTCGTCAAGGTCGGCGTGGGCAGACCCTGAGGTTTAACTCAGGGTCGGCCTCCCTGAGGGGGCCGCCGCCCGCCGCGCGCGGGGGCGCGGGACACTGCGTCCCTTGGCCTCCCGACTCCCGACTCCATCCCTCCCTCCTCTGGTCCCTCCCTCCCTCCCTCCTCCCACCCCCCTCCCTCCCTCCCTCCCTCCATGCGGACTCCTGCCAGGTTCGCGAACGCTGGAAGTCGTGTTCAAACTCATTCGTATGCATATGCACGTTCACGCCCACTCCGTTTCACGCACGCTCGGGGACACTCACGCACTCCAGCCGGGTTCGCCCGTGAACTTGCGAGGCGCTACAATCAGACCCACTCGCAGATTGTGAGGATGTCTCGAGCGAAACGCTGGTTTCAGCACCCCAAGGGGGAGCCACCAGGGGTGGTTGCGCGGTTGCGTTCGCGACCAGACTGCGGGGATTTATCGAGCGGTTTGCCTGTTTGGTTGCCCAGGCTCCTCGGCTTTCATAGCAGATCATGAGAATGTCTCGAGCGGCGCGCTGGCTGCGGCACCCCAAGGGGGAGCCCTGAGCCGCCAACGGTGGTTGCACGGCCCCGTTCGCGGCCGAGATATTTGAAGCGTTTTGCCTGTTTGCTTGCCCGGACTCCCATGCTTTCGGGGAGGTTGTGAGGATGTCTGGGGCAGCGCGCTGGCTGCGGCACCCCAATGGGGAGTTGCCAGGGGTGGTGGCACGGCCCCGTTCGCGCCGAGACTGGGGATATCTCAGGCGGTCTGCCCGTTTCGTTGCCGCATTTTTTCTCTTGTTATCGAGCAGACCGTGCGGATTGTCTCCTACCAGGCGTTGGTTTTAGCAGCCCGACTGTGGCCTGCCAGGGGTGGTTGCACGGTTCCCTTCGCGGCCAGATTGTGGGGATTTTTCCGGCGGTTTGCATGCCTGGTTGCCCAGACCCTTCTGTTTCCAGAGGAGATCGTGAGGACGTCTCGAACGAGGCGCTGGCTTCAGCACCCCAAGGGGGAGCCGCCAGGGGTGGTTGCCGTTCGCGGCCAGACTGTGCGGATTCGGCCCAGCTTCTTTTGTGCTGTCAGACCAGACTGTGAGGTTCCTCGTCCCCCCCACCTTCCTCCCTCCGCCCCCGTGGCCTGTGGCCACGAGGGACGTGTCGAGGTATCAGTATCATCTCCTCTGAGATGGGACGCCCAGAGAGGCACGGAACTCAGCGTGGACCCCTTGAGGTCTCGACCCCCTTCCCAAGAACGAGCTTCATCCCGAGTCTTGCGCTGACTTTCCCAGGCCCCGGTGAGGGCCGGAGGCCGGAAGTTGCCAAACCCTTCCCGTCGTGATTTTTCCCCACGGCGAGGACCCTGAGATCTCACTCGCGAAAAATCACGACCGCAGTCTTAGACCTTTTCTTCCGATTGCTTTCGGACTGGAGCGACCTGGGAGGGTCCCTGGGCCCGAGACAAGGCATCATTACCCGTTGTGCAAGTATTCGACGCGGAGATCTCTATATGTGCATCTCGTTCCCTAGCTTTTTCCGTCGTGAGTGTCTGGGTGTGGGAGTGAATCCGAGTGGACAGCTACGACGACGACGACGAAAACGACGATGACGACCACCTTGGAAGGGACGAAGAAGAATGACGACGATGATTCACAGACAGACAAGCGGTGAGCAGGCCCACTCCCCTCTGCTTCCTCTGCCTCCGCGTTGTAGCCCCTCCCTTCTCTTCCGCCCTCCTCCCTTCTCCCCTGCGTCCTCCCTTTTCTGTCCTCTTTGGCGGCCCTCCTTCTCCTTCCTCGTGCGTCCTCCTCCTCCTCCTCCTTCTCCTCCTCCTCCCTCCTACTCTTCCTCCTCCTCCTCCTCCTCCTCCTCTTCCTCCTCCTCCTCCTCCTCCTCCTCTTCCTCCTCCTCCTCCTCCTCCCTCCTCCTCGTCCTCCCTCCTCGTCCTCCCGCCTCCCTCCTCCTCCCTGGCGGCCGCCCCTGGCGGCCTCGTCCACTCTCCCCCCCCTGTCGTAGCCACGTCCTTCTCTGCCTCGCTCCTCCCCCCTCCCTCCTCCCGCCTTTTCTCGCAGGCCTAGAGGTTGACACCAACCCCAATTTCGGCGGTGTGCCTCCACCAAGGGAAGAAGATCCCGATCTCGGGGATGGTGGTAATATTCTGGCTCCCAAGGCGACCGAAATATCACCACCACCGAAATCTAGGATCACCTGCCCCCTGTGGAGGCAGCCCCCTGTGTTGGTGTTGGTGCCAATTTCCAGACCTCCAATCTTCCCCGTTCATCCCCCGTCCTCCACCCCTCCCCCCTGGCGGCCGTCCTGCTCCCCGCAGCGAGGCGAGAGGAGCCGGAGGCGCAGAGCGAGCGCCTCGCGCGGTGAGCAGCCGGCCTTGACTCGCCTTGCGTCGGTTGCGTAGCTAACCTTCCCAGAATCCCGAGTGATTTCTGATATGGGGTCCATGTCGGATACCTGTCTAACTTTTTGTAAGGAGGTGGATTCCATGGGGCTTGAGTCTTGAGTCTTGAGGAGGAGGAGGAGGAGGAGGAGGAGGAGGAGGAGGTGGATGAGGAGGAGTGGGGGGGGGGGAGGAGAATGAGGAGGAGGGGCGCGGTGTCGTAGGAGCATGGGGGAGGAGAAGGAGGAGGAGATGGAGGAGGAAGAGGAGGAGGAGGAGGAGGAGGAGCAGGAGGAATAGCGCGAGGAGGTGGGAGGATGCGGATGCAGATGAGGAGGACGCCAGAGGTGTAGGATGTGGAGGAGGAGGGGGAGGCGGAGGAGGAGGAAGGAAGGAGGGGGAGTACGTGGGGGAGAGCGACGGGGGAGGAGGGGGAGGAGGGAGGATGACTCGCCGTGACGAGGATGCTGAGGAGTAGCGGAACGAGGCGGAGTCGCAGGGGGAGGTTAGGGCATGCGCGACCTGAGATGTCGCACCTGGACACAGGACAACACACAGAGCAATCGTCCCCCCTTTCCCCCTCTGCTCATCCCTCTCATAAACCTTCGGAGGTCTGCGCGGATTCCCTGGATCGGCGCTGGAACCCCCTCCGAGCCTCCCTGTCGCGCCGAGCGTGCCAGGGGTGGCACTGGAGGCGCCGTCAGGGGGGGCCCCATTGGACTCCCCTGGGGGGCTGCAAACGCGTGCGGCCGCAGAACCAGGGCCCCAGTGGTGCAGATTAAGGCAACTGTTGCCAACAGTTTGCAAAACCCAGCACCGTCAAAAACAGAATGGCCCAATCTGTGTATTTCAAGTTCGTATGCTCGAGTTTGCCAACAGCGCGATCGTCACCTGGTGGCTGAACGTACTTGCAATGGTTGGTCCGCGCTTGAGATTCATCCCGAAGTCCCAGGAGGTCCCCCGAGATCTCCGGAGGGCCTTCCCCCGCGGGAGCTCCCCGGAGGCCTGCGGAGGCCCACAGGGCGGGGAACGTCCACGAGACCCGACTCTCGTGCCTCGGTCCCGATATTCCTCCTCCTCCCCCTCTTCCTCTTCCTCCCCATCCTCTTCCTCCTCCTCCTCCTCCTCCTCCTCCCCCTCCTGCTTTTCCTTCTCTCCTTCTCTTACTCCTGCTCTTCCTCCTGCTCCTCTCCTCTTCCTCCGCCTGCTCCTCCTCCTGCTTCTCCTGCTCATCCTCGTGCTGCTGCTGCTGCTCCTCCTCATCCTCCTCTCCCTCACCTCGTCCAGGAGCCTCGTCCTGGACCTCTCACGGAGTTCCCCCGGGAGTCCCCTGGAGGCTTCCTGAGGCCTGCGGAGGCCTCCGTGGGGCCTCCCCGTGGAGGTTTCTGGTTGCTCCCAGGAACACAGGGAGGGCCAAAGGCGTCCAAAGACCCCGGACCTCGAGACTCGACCCTCCTCGATATTGGGCCTCAAAGTCGACCCAGCCTCCTCCTGCTGCTTCTCCTCCTCCCTCTTCCTCCTCTTCCTCCTCATCCTCCTCCTCTCTTCTCCGCCTTCCCCTCCTCCTTCCTCCTCCCTCCTTCGCCTTATCATCCTACCCCTCCTCTTTCTGCTCCCCCTCCTCCTCCTTTTCCTGCCCCTCCCCTCCTCCTGCTCCTCCTCCTACTCGTCGTCCTCCTCCGCCTCCTCCTCCTGCTCCTGCCCCTGCTCCTCCGGGGGTGCGTTTCGACCAGAACTTCGGGGCGGATCCAGCCGCGGCGCCCCAGGCCTGTGCGCCAGGCGCGCCACGTGCGCCAGGCACGCCAAGTGTGCCAGGTGCGCCAGGTGCGCTCTCTGCAGGGGCCTGTGCCTGGAGACCTGTTGGAACCGCCAGGGCCACCCACCCCTGGAGGACCCCCCCTGCTTGGGCCCCCTGGCCCCCACAAGCCTGGCACAGCTGCCTGTGCGAGGGCCACCTGTGGGGCAGGGCCCTCCGCGAAACTGTTGTTGACAGATTAGGGCATTATGTTTTTCATGGTGGCGCCCAGAACGGCCTTCCATATACAGATTACCAACTAATCTATATACAGGGGGACCCACTCATATACATATTGCCAATCAATCTGTAGATAGGGGGACCAGGGTCATATACAGATTGCCAACCAATCTGTAGATGGGGGGGTGCCAGGGTCATATACAGATTCCTTAATTTTGTGGATGGGGACCACTGTTGCCAACGAGTGCCCTTCATCTGTAGATGGAGCCTTTGGCCGCCAAGGGGGTAATGGAGGTGCGGGGGGCGGGGGGGGGGCAGGGGAGAAGGATAACGGAGGAGGGGGAGGCGACTGGAGGGAAGGTGGAGGAGGGGGGGAACACAGAAACTGAGGAGGCATATAAAAAACGCACAGGTGAATGAGAATAGCGAGCGGGGCGGGGAAGAGGTCGGGGAGGGGAGGGGAGGGAGGGATGAGGGGAGGATGGAGGGGAGGGATGGGAGGTATGAGGGCGGGGGGGGAGGGATGATGGAGGGGACGTAGGGATGAGGGGGGGAAGGGGGGATGAGGGGAGGAGGGAAGGATGGGGGAAGGAGGGATGGGTGGGGAGGGGTGAGGGAAGGAGGGATGGGGGGAGGTTGGGAGGGATGGGGGGATGCAGGATTGAGGGCTGAACGCGGGACGAGAGGAGGAGGAGGGGGGGAGGGAGGAGGGAGGGGAGGTAGGGGCGGCGAGGTACGAGAGGCCAGGGGGGAGGGGAGGGCAGGATGAGGGCAATGATGATGATGATGATGATGGCGGTGGTGAGGATGAGGATGGGGAGGGAGATGAGATGAGGAGGCCGGGGGAGATGAGCACAAGGGATGAGGCAGAGGAGGGCGGATTCGGAGGGGTAGGAGGACGATGGAGACCTGAAACGGTGACGAGAGCGAGGACAGGGAGGAGGGGGCCATGGGCAGCAGCAGCGTCGGGAGGGATACAGAAGAACGGATAGGCGGAGGACGGGAGGAGGAGCAGAACGTGGGGAGGGCAAGCACGATGGAGGGTATGAAAGACAAGGGGAGGGGGATTGGAGGGGAAAGAGACTAGGGCAAGGGAGGGGATGGACGGGGGAGCGAGTAGTGCGCAGGATGATGTCCTGAAAGCGGGAGAGGAGCCTGATATCTTTACAAATCCCAGCTCTCATCCCGCAGAGAGCGGTCATATGCCCGAGCCAGATGCAGCACGCTGCGCGCGCCGACAAAAAGGCCTGGGCAGTGCAGACAGCGCGGAAGCGCCGCGCGCACGGTTCGCACATCGTTACAATCTTCACGGGCAGTTGTCGGCCAACACTCTCGCTGAATCTGTTTTTGGCGGTGGGGGGTTTGTGGAAACTGTTGGAGACAGTTCATGCCAATCTGCTTTTCGTGTCGCCCCTTTCGGGGCACTCTTCGGCTACAGCCCCCGTGGGGCGCCCAAGGGCCCTACTCCGATCCGGGAGATCCGTGCGGACCTCCGACGGTTGATGTTTACGTAGCTTGTTTTTCTCCCTCCTTTCCGCGCCCAGTCCTCCTTCCTCCACTCTGTGTGCCTCAGGTGCCTCCCCCAGCTGGCGGGGGGAGCTGGGTGCCCGCCGCCGGCTTCCTCGGCTCCACGCACGGCTTCGCCGAGGAGGCGCTGGCGGGGTGAGAGGGGGGGGGGGGCAGGGGGAGTTGATGGAGGGCATGAGGAGGTGGAGCAGCAACAGGAGGAGGAGGGATGAGCGAGGAGAAGGAAACGGAGGAGGAGACAAGGGGGTGGCGGAAGGGGAAGGGAGATAGAGGGCGGGAGGGAAAACTAGGTGCGCGCGCGCCATATCTGTTGCCCTCTCCCGCCCATCCCTTCCCATTGCGCTGATTTGTTTAGGTTGACGGAGGGAAGACAGGGGAGAGGGGGACGGGTTGACGTCTAGGCAGGACGAAGAGGCATGGAGGGGGAACGGAGCGGAGGGTACGGGAGGGGAGCACAAGATGGGGAAAGAAACGGGGAAGGAGCCAAGTAGACGAGTTGTAGAGGGGGTTGGAGATGAGTGTGTGTGCGAAAAAATGTAGAATGGGTAGACTACTTGTAGAGTTGTAGGGAGGAAGGGGTGAAAGAGTCGAACTTCGGGAGAAGGTCTCGAGTCCCATGTGTAGAGTCTGTTCGCAAGACATTCATAAGAATCCATTAAGGTCTTACTGCGACTGTGGGCCATCAAATCGATCTCTCGGTGAGACATATCCCAGTTTACTTTGGATGTCCTGCGGCTTCCTGCGGAATTCGTCAAGCTTTTAGTAGGGTTGTCCAGGAATTCCTGAGGACCTGGTCAGGCATCCAGAGAAGATCGTCGGGAGAGTGGAAATCTCAAATACTATGTGGGGAGGTCCCTCATCTGACGGAAAGCGGGCGTAGCGTCGCGATCCGTTACTCGGGAGAAATAACAGGGGGGTGGGGGGGGGCAGGCAAGGGGCGTCCCAGGTGACGGAAAGCGCGCGTAGCGTGCCATCCGTTGCTGGGAAGGCCCAGGTTTCATGGCCCATTTCCTTCGTACGTGTTCGAGTGAAGCGGTTCCCGGGCGGCTCCCATGGCCTGTTTTCTTTTTGACGTTTTCGGGTGAACCGGCTAGGAGGGCCCCAACAAGGTCCAAGAGGGCCCCAAAACAGCCTCAGAGGGCCCCAGGGCGATCCCAAGAGAGCTTCAAATAGAGTCTGGAGATGGCTCCAGAGGCCCTCACGAGGGCCCCCGATAGGGCCTCGGGAAGCTCCTCCCTCCCTCCTCCTCCTCGTCATCCCGCCTCCTCCTTTGCTTCTCCTCCCTATTCCTCAGACCCCGTTCGTCGTCGAGGAGGAGGGGGAGGAGCGAGGAGGAAAAGGGAGGAGGAGGAGGAGGAGGAGGAGGAGGAGGAGGAGGAGGAGGAGGGGGAGGAGGGGGAGGAGGAGGAGGACAAGGAGGAGGAGGAGGAGGAGGAGGAGGAGGAGAAGGAGGAGGAAGATGAATGATTGTCCTTTGAGGTTTTCCAGCCTCCAGGTATGGCGGGATGCTTTCCTGCAGCTGCGCCTCCCCGAGAACGCTGCGGGAGGACTCGGATCGTCCCGAACGGCCGCCGGTGACCCGAGTTGTGACCCGACTTGGGGGGCGCGTGCTGGGGGGGCGATGAGTGGGGGGGCAGCGAGGGCTGCAGAAGGGGGCCTTTCAGGTGCTCTTGAGGTCCCCAGAAGGGCCCTGAGGGTCCGAAGAGGTCACCTTTCTCCCCTGATGGGCCTGTTTTCCACCATCACCACCATCAGTTGGATGGGGGGGAGGAGGAGGAAGGAGGAGGAGGAGGAGGAGGAGGGAGGAGGAAGAGGGAGGAGGAGGAGAGTGGAGGAGGAGGAGGAGGAGGAGGAGGAGGAGGAGGCGGAGGAGGAGGAGGAGGAGGAGGGAAAGGCATTTGGCTGAGGAGGGCGCCCCTTGGGTGTAGGGGGTACCCTGTCCGGCCTGCCTCACGCGTGGCCCCCGCCGCGGGCCCGCGCGCCATCGGCTGCCGTGGGCGCCAGCGCCCGCCGCCGCCGCCCGACGAGGCGCTCGCGCAGTCGCGGGCCAGGTTGGCATAGGCGACAGCGCCGTGCCCGCCACGCAGCCAGGCTCCTGCTCAGTGCTATTCAGGCCCGAGATCTCCTCTCGAGCCACCACAGTGCTCAGCAGCCACGGCGTACCTCGTCAGAGATGTCAGGAAAAAAGCCAGGGTGGACATGCGGGCAGTGCCACACACACGTAGATGGGCGGCTATGGGAATGCTCATCGTGTGGATGTCAGTTTGCGGATCGAGCTCGACGCAGTCGCCAGCCAAGCCGCCATCGCCAGCAGTCCCAAGCTCGAGCCCCAGAACGAGAATACAGCAGGCCACGACAGCCCTGGGTATCGGTTCAGCCCAAGGCAAGGCCGAACGATCGAGATCGCAGGGACAGGGATCGCAGGGACAGGATCGCGACCGAGAGCCCAAGCAGGACAAAGAGGCCCACGAGATGCACAAAACTCTAAGCAAGTACCTCGACAGAATCGTCCCAGCCACACAGGCCTATGCAGAAGCACACCCTCAGTGGTTAGAGTGGAAGAAGCCAGAGGACACACGGCATTTCCGTGCATATCGCGATCGTCTACACAGCCGCATGCAGGCACTTGGCAAAATGGGAGTCTCAGCTGTCCGCGCCAGAAAGCCAGACGACGAAGTCAAAGAGGAGTTAGCCATGTTGAAATACGCGGCCAATCAGCTCAAAACGCTCAATGATCAACGACAGGAAGCAGTGGAACGTCTAGCCACAGCGAAAGAAATGTTGCACAATACATATGCGAGGATCAATTTGCTGGAGACACAGGCCGAAGAGCTAGCTGCGAGACGAAGCCGACGATCTCAACCAGGCTCTCACGGAGATCGATGGCAAGATCGCGAACGAGATGGGAGATTTGATCGAGCAGGCGCCCATGCACACGGAGGAGGGAGGCGGAACAGCCTCGGAGGCAGCCAGAATTCCGCCGTCAGCGCCCCCATCGGGTCCGCCTCCGAGAGCGCCGCAGCAGCAGCATGGTGCAGAAGCCAGCATCTATATGCAGGAGAACAAGGCCCTACGATAGGCAAATGCTCAGATGCACGCAGTCCAGGCTCAGATGCAGCAGCAGATGCAACATATGAGTGAATTCATGAGCGCCTATCTCCCACAGGGAATGTCAGCGCCTGTTGGACCGTGTCCTACCCCAGGGACGCCAGCAGTGGGGTTTCCCCAAACGCCCCCACAGCACGGGGGCGCGCAGCAGCAGCAGTCAGCTCACGCTCTCCCACCAGGATCGAGCACGGGCTTCACGGATGCAGAACTAGGGGCGGTGCTGGCCAGGCTGCGCCAGAACGTCGGACGCGCTCCTGTCTTTCAGCAAGGAGGAAGTGGGCCCCAGTACCAGGTGATGATGCTGAGACCAGCGGGGGCTCAGCCCGAGATGCCGACGACGAGAGCTGCAGCCAAAGCAGTACCTCCGCCAACAGCACCACCAGCAGTACCGACAGTGCCGCAGCAGGCGTCGGCAGCAGCCATCCCAGTTCCGGAAGAGAGTCATGAAGCAGCCAGTCAAGAGGACAATACTTTTCCAGGGCCGACACAGGTGCGGGGTCAGCCAGAGACGCCCTGGGAGGATCCAGCTTCCTTCGCGCCGACCCAGGTCGCAGGAGGTCACTCGCAGGAGTCGCCACTTCTTCAGGGAGCTCAGTCTTCGCTCGACCCCAAGACAGGCCAGATGAAAGTTCAGCTGGTCGAGCACAAGGCAAAGACAGCCCCCGAAGCATTCGAGCAGCCGCCTCACAAGTATTAGATGACAGATGCAGGCCACGACGAATGCTAGTCAAATTTGGAGAAGTTGAAGTTCACGAGTACTACCCGCGGGAGTGCTCATGCGCGACGGCAAGCATGCCGGCGCCAGCTCGTTCAGCGCCCACAGCGCGCTCATCCTGCTCGCCGTCGCGCACGGTGTCCACAGCTTCCTCACCTGAAGGCGCTTTCTCTCACGCCTGCCCGCAGCCCGAAGCATCGGGCATCGCTGCGCTGTCAGTCGTAGACGCATGTGCAACGACAGCGAGCCAAAATAATTCATTTACCGTGACAGCACCAGCCTTCGCTGATCACCAGACAGCCCTGGGTCCTGGGGGCCCCTCGCTGCCCGAATTTTCTTCCCTGCAGCTCGTGCAAGTCATCTCCGGGCAGGAGGCGAGTGGTCTGTCCGCCTCGTGTCTCACCCTCCCGTCCCCTCGCAGCTCTGCTGGAATAAGTGATGCTGCGGCCAGGGCGGGCCGCTTTGTGGCTAGAACCCTATCGGGACTAGCTCGCCCCTGGGCCATCGTTGCCATAGTCTGGGGCACTGACCATGCCTTAGACGACTGGCTAGGGCATTGCATAGAATGGGTAGCTGAGCAGATCAGGACCAGTGACACTGCACGTCACTTGGGCCTCACTGTCGGGCAGAGATACGATTCGGCAAGAGAGATATGCCAGGAGGCTTGGTGCCTCGCAGGACCGGAGCGTCGTCAATGCATACGCAGGCTTGCACGGCTGAAAGTTTATGACTCAGATGCTTGCCGCGCAGAGTTCGAGTTTGCCTGGGGCGCTGTCGCGCGTCAGTCAGGCAGAATGCGCAGGGAGGCGGGCATCCCCACTCCTTTTCCCAGGCAGTGGTACAATGATGCGGCCAGAGGGGCCCATCGTTTCTGGGAATCCTTTTTGCACGTCACAGACCCAGAGCCGAGTAATTTCTCACGACCGTCCGCGGGGCGCGCTCGCAGAGACGGCTGGATGCCTGCACGTCTGGCACCGCCGCACATGGATCCAGTGCCAGACCCTGGCTCGAGTCCCCAGTGCGATGGAGACATCATCGATCAGGGTCTAGTGCAAGACATCGCGAGCAGCGATTCGGACACTAATCTTATGCAAATTTCAACTCGTGCTTCTTCAGCCCCTGCTGTTGGCGCGCGCGGAAGCAAGAGCAGCAGCCAAGAGTCTCTCTTGACGCAGGCAGCCCGCTCAGCTTCCCATTTTCCCTTGCGCACGCCTATGACTGATGCTGTCAGCGCAACCCACGCGGGATGTGTTGGCAGCCCTTCTTCTGCGAAGGTCTTGGATTTATACCATCTCCTGGGCTTCGAGATGACGCAAGACAGCAACGCAGTTTCGGATGGAGCAGAGCGCGAACCCAGCGCCTGCAATTCGAGCGCCTATAGGGCCCCCCCCCCCCCCCCCCCCCCTCGATTCGGACCCCAAACCCAGGGCCCCCCCTCTCGCGTTGGCCACTCCAAGGGGGGAGGTCGAAGCGCCAGGGGGCTCCGCGAGCGGAGTGCCTCTCTCTCGAGGCGCTCCACCTCTCGGTTCCCATGCCGCTCCAGCATGTGTGAGCCATTCGGAGAAGAAGCATGACCGCTCCAGTGCTTGTCATCTCTCGTCCAGTCTCTACTGGGAGCTTGGGCTTCTTTCTCCCGCTTGGACGCCGCGCCGACCGTCGCCGAGAGTTCACTGGCGCGTCGACGACATCCCCGCATTGGAGGAGCCAGCGCGGCATGCTATTGAACAGTGCCCTCCAAGGTTAGCGGACTGGACGGAACTACACTATTACGCAGACGCGTCTCTCGACAGCTCTGACCCCGAATCGGCAAGTTGGTCCGTTGCCTTTGTTCCGAGAGACAGGGGCGGTCACTCCAACGGGGGGTTTCTTCGTAGCAGATGGGGCCTTTCGTGCGACATGCCCCTTCCCCCGAAAACAGACAGCACAGACGTAGAACTGTTGGGGATCGCTTGGGCCCTGCTGGCCTCCATGGGACATCAAGGGGGCCTTCCGATTTACATATGGTCGGACAGTCTCAACGCCGTTGATTTTCTGAATGGACGTTCGAACAGCAAGGCTGAGCGACACATTGCGCGTGTCACGTACGTTCTGTTGCAGCGCGTGCGCGCGCGTGGAAGTGCACATCGCGCATGTGCATGGGCGTGACGTGCATCCGTGGAACACACTTGTCGATAATGCTGCCCGGGCCACGATGCGTGAGGCACTACCAACCAGTGCTCTTCCTGAGTCCCTGATTCTCTCATTAGGCTACGACAGACGTCGTGAGTGGGAGTGGCTCTTGAACGCATCGCAGGAAGACACCTGCGCCCCCCCCCCCCCCCGTGGTTACCTCCACTCGGGAGGGCCACCAGGTTTTGGCTTTTCAGGGGGCGCAACCGGGCACGGCAGGACGCGTCGAAGATATAGTGCATCCTGCTAGAAGTAGGGTGGTTCAGCAGTCCATCACCCTCACGGTTGCGCAGTATAATATTAGATCTCTCTCCCAACCCAGGAAGCGCTCCTCCCAGGCCCTAGTTCAAGGGGCGCGGTCTCACATGACCAGATGCCAATTTCAGCTTCGGAAGATTTTGATTGTAGGAGTTCAAGAGGCAATGACACCACAAGGAGTACGCAGGAAGGGGGATTATCATGCCATTGCATCAGGACACGTTGCGCACACTGCAGGGGTGGAGCCATGGCTAAACCTGCAGCAACCCTACGGGCATTGTAGGGGGAAACCTCTACACTTCATGCCACGTCACGCTTTTGTCTTGTATGTTGCACCCCGCATGTTGGTAGTCAGAGCGAGGCTCCAGGCCTCGAGTTGATTATCTGTGTCGCACATGCCATGCATACGGGACACGAGGCTGCAGAAAGAGCCCAGTTCTGGGAAACCCTTGATGAGCAGATGTCGAAATGGAGAGTTCAGCTCTTGCTCATAGATGCCAACGCACGCATAGGGGCCACCCCCGCAAGTCAAGTGGGACAGGCAGGCATTGTCCAGGAAGAGGATCCTCAAGGGGAACCCGAGCAGGACAGCCAGATGATTATACTTTTGTCAGCACGCAGGGGACTAGGCATAGGATTGACTACATATGTGCAGCACCGTGGCTTGCGCCCATTGCCTCAGAGGTAGGAGCGTGGAAAGATTTGGACAACTTTTCTAAGCAAAGGGATCGCATACCCGTTCTCAACACATTTCAGTACACGCACACCTCGGACAAGAAGACCAGTGCGGGATGTAGGCTCGACTCCTCCCTGCTCGGAGACCCCCAGCAGGTCGCCCTTTTTCAGGACAAGCTCAAGACGGTCCGCCTGCGGCCATGGGAGGTCCCCGCCTCGGAGCACATGTCGCAAGCTGTGCAGCAAGTAAACCCGATCGCCTCCCAGTGCTTGGTACGCAAGGGCAGCCGACCGAGACAACCCTTCATTTCTGAAGAAAGTCATCAGCTTGTCATTGCACGACGTGGCGCTATCAGGGTCCTTCGTAAAACTGCCACCCCCTCCCGTCTTCCCAAGGGGGTTCAGGCTAGCGCTATTTTGAGAGGAATTTTGCTGGTAGGTGGGTCGCGGGGGACATTGCCAAGGGCCACCAGGAGCTCACTGCGTGTCAGTGGGAAGGACATTATCAGCAGGTCGCAGCGTGGGCCAAGCAGTTGCTTGCAGGAAGCAGTCGCCCAGCTGAGTTTCAGATTGTCCCCCGCAGTTTCGTCCTAGTCTCCAAGTGCTCCCTTGCGCGCGGCCTTGAGAACGACAGAACCCAATTTCTCGAAAACACCGCTAAGGAAGCCGGGATCTCAGCTGATGCGCACATGTCTAGGGAGCAATGGGCGCAATACAGGACCTTACTGCGATTCGGGGGCGAATCTCTCACAGCAAAGGAGATAGTTGCTCGCTTCAACGGCAGCGGGGAATCTTCTAGTCCAGTCAGTCGTCTTTCCCCGCCTCTCTGTGCGCCTGCCCCCTTTGTTGCTGACGACGACGCGCTGCCGCCGACGCTGCTGCCGCACGACGACGGAAGGACTGGAGGCGCCCCAGTCTCGAGCGATGATGAGAAGGGCTCTGGTCGGGATGACTGGCTGCGCACGCGTGGTTGCACGATTCCCACCACCCCATTTTTCCCCCAGAGCTCACCAGCTTCAGTGAGTGGGACTGGGCCGCCTCCCCTACCTGCAGGTGACTTGGAGCCGACCCGTCCATCTCGCTCTTCCCATTGTGTGCCTACTCATCTCGACATTCGCTTCCTCATGCGCCGTGCGTCACTCAACACTGCTGCAGGGCCAGATGGGCTGCGGGATGCTCTCAGCAAGGTGGCGCCACAGGAGATGACTCGCATTTTTCTTCCCCTGCTTTGTAAAGTTGCGCTCACAGGAAAGGAGCCCTTAGGTTTCAAAGACGGCAGGGTTGCGCGGTTTTACAAAAGGAGCCAAGTACGTTGTTTCTCGCCAAGAACCAGAGAAACATTTTAAAAGCAAGCACGCTTGGCAAGCTTTATCATCGGTTCATCCGTGCGCGGGCTCTCGGCATCCTCCAGAGTGCTCTCCTTCTGGAACAGCAAGGCGGCCTCCCTGGTCGCTCGTGTGAGACATCCTCGCACATGGTGCGTCTGCATTGGTCGGCTGCTGAGATTGTCAAGGCGAGTAGTTCGGCGATTGTCCTCGATTTGTCCGATGGTTTCTATTCTGTCATTCGGCAGTTTGCTCTCTCGCTTCCCAAGGATCAGGACGACATAGCGCATGTACTGCAGGAGTGCGATATTCCAGAAGTCTTGGGAAATGCGTTTTTGCTCCAACTGGAACACGAGGTTCCTGTTTTCGAGGAGTTTCTCGAGCCCTCTCACTTGCTTGAACCTCTCCAGGAGAGTCAAACTGGAGCCTTCTGGAAAACTGAGGGAAGCCCTCACTACATTCGGCCGCGAACGGGCTCACGACCAGGCACCATCTGACTATGATGCAGGAGGATTTGGCATGGGCCCCCCCCCCGTCGCCCCCTCGGCTCGCCTTCCTCGAAGACAGCGAGCGGATCAGGCCCACCCCCTTCGTCGACGACATGCATATCGTCAACGCCACCCAAAGATCCGATAGGATTATGCCGGTCACTCAGAGAACCCCTGACATACTTTACGAGGCGGTCTGCAGAGTTGGCACGAGGCTTAATCCTGACAAAACCGTCGTCATGTTTCGGTTTCGGCACAAAGGGTCTCGGGCTCAGACTGTCTTGCTGCATGCCGAAGGTGGGCCAGCCATCACCTCTCCCAAGTGGGGCATACGGGCGCGGGTCGTGTCCACCCATAAGGTCTTAGGGGTCAGAGTTTCCCAGGGCGGCCCCATGGCCCCTGAGCTGACAGCCAGGATCGTTGCGGCGCGACAAGCCCTGAGGCCTGTCAAGGCCACCATCAGCCCCCGCGCTGCTCTCTCGGTTCGGGCCACAACTATTTTGTCCGAGGCGCTCGCTTCCACCGTCCTTTTTTTTTTTTTTTTTTTTTTTTTTTGTTTTTTTTTTTTTTTTTTTTTTTTTTTTTTTTTTCTTTCCTCGGCTACCCGGGGCCATCGAGCTGCCCTCAACCTTCCCAAGGCGAACAATGCGGAGATGCATGATTCGTATCTCAGTGTCCTCATGAAAGTGCAGCGTTTACCGTGGACGACCGTTCTGACTATCTCTAGGCTCAAATATCTGGTGCGCATTGCCAATCCTTTGTCTTGCCCCCCCTCGTTCGAGTGCTGATCGACGCTACGTGGGGGCCCCCAACACTTGGTCCGCCATGCTGGCCTCTGACCTCGATTGGCTCAACGAACGCGCGGACCCCGCCCGCAGACCGGAGGGGGGCCACAGGGAAGGGTGGTTAGACAGGCTGCGCAACAGTAGGTCCGATTTCAAATCGGCGGTTGGAGCCGCGTCGAAGCGCGCGGCGCAATTTTGGCAAGACAGGTGCAAGCTTGACTCGTGGCAGAGGCAAATCAAGGAGTGTGCTATGGGCACGGCGCTCGCCAACCCCCCTCCCCCCTCGATGGCCCTCTTTCTTTACTACGAGTGTGGTTTCACCTCCTCGTCTCTCAGGCAGCTGAGGAGCCGCAAAGCCAAAGTGCACAAAAACGGAGGGGTGCCACCTGAATTGCAGGTGGTGGGATCTGTTTGCCAGTGGTGCATGACCGATTTCCGCGACAATCCCAGACTTGTGAAGCATATGCGTAGGAAGGGCAAGTGCTGGCAGGGGCTCTGCGAGTGGAATCACCCCCCCTCTCACGACGAAGTCGCCCAGCAGGTCGACGAACGCAGGCGCATTCAGCAGGCGAATCGCAAGAAGGGGCTTCAAGATAATTACGCTGCGCCCCCCGCGCGAAAGGTCTACGGCCCCGCCTTGCCGCGGCCTGTCATGGGGCCTTCTGCCCCCGCTCAGGTGCCCGAAGTTCCTGGTGATGGTCTCCCCACCGCCTCTCTTATCGCGCCCCCCCCCCCCCCCCCCCCCCCCCCCACCCCCCGCCTGCGCAGCGCGCCGGGGCGCGTTCTACATTCTCTTCTCGGGCATCGGACTGAGAGGGGGATTTTCAAATGCAGTTTGAGAAGCTTCTTGAGCGCTACCCGATGCGAGTTTACGTTTTGAGCATCGATGTGACCCACAATGTTGTTCAGGGAGACCTCACGTGTCAGGGGACTGCGTGCACTTGGATGCATCTTCTGGTCCAGGGGCACGCCGTTGGCATTTTTTTTTTTTTTGGGGGGGGGCCTTGTGAAACCTGGAGTACCGCGCGGCATCTTGCGGTCGACGGCACGCGCCAACCACCGCGTCCCCTCAGAGCGCCCGAACAGCTGTGGGGGCTCCCTTTCCTCTCCCCCCGTAAGTTTTCCCAGGTCCAGCTTGGAAACGACCTGCCCCGCACAATGGTGCTCTTCATGTATCAGGCGTGGAGACATGGAGTGCCTTGCATCATGGAACATCCTGCTCCTCGCCCCGACGACCCCGCCATCCCCTCGTGCTGGTACCTGCCCGAGCTCGTCGCTCTCGCCCGTGCTGAAGGGGCCCACACGGTGGACATTGATCAGCGCCAATATGGCAGCATCTCCTTCAAACCCACTCGCCTTCTCGCGATTCATTGCTCTGCTCTCCGTGGGCAGGTGGATTGTAAGCCGAGGAGGGGAAGGTGCGGGGGGTGCGCCCCACGTCCGCCTCCAGGGACTAGGTGACAGGCGCCAATGGACGACAGCCCAGGCCGAGGTTTACCCTGAGCCTCTTTGTTGTTTGCTCG